>CAKLCT010000038.1:0-21938 GCA_921293015.1 Phorcus lineatus | reverse complement strand
ACAATGTGATGTACATTTGATGAAAGTTTGGTTTAGAAATATGCATTTTTAAGAAAGTTATCGCGCTCGCTACAACATTATGAATATTTTCGACTTAGTCTTTTTCCGCGATTTTGGTCAAAATTGGCTATCTGCACCTGTTTAAGCTCGAATCTGGAGCCCAAACCAAGAATCGGACAGGAAATTCATATTGCTCAATCGATAGAACACAATGTGATGTACATTTGATGAAAGTTTGGTTTAGAAATATGCATTTTTAAGAAAGTTATCGCGCTCGCTACAACATTATGAATATTTTCGACTTAGTCTTTTTCCGCGATTTTGGTCCAAATTGGCTATCTGCACCTGTTTAAGCTCGAATCTGGAGCCCAAACCAAGAATCGGACAGGAAATTCATATTGCTCAATCGATAGAACACAATGTGATGTACATTTGATGAAAGTTTGGTTTAGAAATATGCATTTTTAAGAAAGTTATCGCGCTCGGTACAACATTATGAATATTTTCGACTTAGTCTTTTTCCGCGATTTTGGTCAAAATTGGCTATCTGCACCTGTTTAAGCTCGAATCTGGAGCCCAAACCAAGAATCGGACAGGAAATTCATATTGCTCAATCGATAGAACACAATGTGATGTACATTTGATGAAAGTTTGGTTTAGAAATATGCATTTTTAAGAAAGTTATCGCGCTCGGTACAACATTATGAATATTTTCGACTTAGTCTTTTTCCGCGATTTTGGTCAAAATTGGCTATCTGCACCTGTTTAAGCTCGAATCTGGAGCCCAAACCAAGAATCGGACAGGAAATTCATATTGCTCAATCGATAGAACACAATGTGATGTACATTTGATGAAAGTTTGGTTTAGAAATATGCATTTTTAAGAAAGTTATCGCGCTCGCTACAACATTATGAATATTTTCGACTTAGTCTTTTTCCGCGATTTTGGTCCAAATTGGCTATCTGCACCTGTTTAAGCTCGAATCTGGAGCCCAAACCAAGAATCGGACAGGAAATTCATATTGCTCAATCGATAGAACACAATGTGATGTACATTTGATGAAAGTTTGGTTTAGAAATATGCATTTTTAAGAAAGTTATCGCGCTCGGTACAACATTATGAATATTTTCGACTTAGTCTTTTTCCGCGATTTTGGTCCAAATTGGCTATCTGCACCTGTTTAAGCTCGAATCTGGAGCCCAAACCAAGAATCGGACAGGAAATTCATATTGCTCAATCGATAGAACACAATGTGATGTACATTTGATGAAAGTTTGGTTTAGAAATATGCATTTTTAAGAAAGTTATCGCGCTCGGTACAACATTATGAATATTTTCGACTTAGTCTTTTTCCGCGATTTTGGTCCAAATTGGCTATCTGCACCTGTTTAAGCTCGAATCTGGAGCCCAAACCAAGAATCGGACAGGAAATTCATATTGCTCAATCGATAGAACACAATGTGATGTACATTTGATGAAAGTTTGGTTTAGAAATATGCATTTTTAAAAAAAGTTATCGCGCTCGGTACAACATTATGAATATTTTCGACTTAGTCTTTTTCCGCGATTTTGGTCCAAAGTGGCTATCTGCACCTGTTTAAGCTCGAATCTGGAGCCCAAACCAAGAATCGGACAGGAAATTCATATTGCTCAATCGATAGAACACAATGTGATGTACATTTGATGAAAGTTTGGTTTAGAAATATGCATTTTTAAGAAAGTTATCGCGCTCGGTACAACATTATGAATATTTTCGACTTAGTCTTTTTCCGCGATTTTGGTCCAAATTGGCTATCTGCACCTGTTTAAGCTCGAATCTGGAGCCCAAACCAAGAATCGGACAGGAAATTCATATTGCTCAATCGATAGAACACAATGTGATGTACATTTGATGAAAGTTTGGTTTAGAAATATGCATTTTTAAGAAAGTTATCGCGCTCGCTACAACATTATGAATATTTTCGACTTAGTCTTTTTCCGCGATTTTGGTCAAAATTGGCTATCTGCACCTGTTTAAGCTCGAATCTGGAGCCCAAACCAAGAATCGGACAGGAAATTCATATTGCTCAATCGATAGAACACAATGTGATGTACATTTGATGAAAGTTTGGTTTAGAAATATGCATTTTTAAGAAAGTTATCGCGCTCGGTACAACATTATGAATATTTTCGACTTAGTCTTTTTCCGCGATTTTGGTCAAAATTGGCTATCTGCACCTGTTTAAGCTCGAATCTGGAGCCCAAACCAAGAATCGGACAGGAAATTCATATTGCTCAATCGATAGAACACAATGTGATGTACATTTGATGAAAGTTTGGTTTAGAAATATGCATTTTTAAGAAAGTTATCGCGCTCGGTACAACATTATGAATATTTTCGACTTAGTCTTTTTCCGCGATTTTGGTCCAAATTGGCTATCTGCACCTGTTTAAGCTCGAATCTGGAGCCCAAACCAAGAATCGGACAGGAAATTCATATTGCTCAATCGATAGAACACAATGTGATGTACATTTGATGAAAGTTTGGTTTAGAAATATGCATTTTTAAGAAAGTTATCGCGCTCGCTACAACATTATGAATATTTTCGACTTAGTCTTTTTCCGCGATTTTGGTCAAAATTGGCTATCTGCACCTGTTTAAGCTCGAATCTGGAGCCCAAACCAAGAATCGGACAGGAAATTCATATTGCTCAATCGATAGAACACAATGTGATGTACATTTGATGAAAGTTTGGTTTAGAAATATGCATTTTTAAGAAAGTTATCGCGCTCGCTACAACATTATGAATATTTTCGACTTAGTCTTTTTCCGCGATTTTGGTCAAAATTGGCTATCTGCACCTGTTTAAGCTCGAATCTGGAGCCCAAACCAAGAATCGGACAGGAAATTCATATTGCTCAATCGATAGAACACAATGTGATGTACATTTGATGAAAGTTTGGTTTAGAAATATGCATTTTTAAGAAAGTTATCGCGCTCGCTACAACATTATGAATATTTTCGACTTAGTCTTTTTCCGCGATTTTGGTCAAAATTGGCTATCTGCACCTGTTTAAGCTCGAATCTGGAGCCCAAACCAAGAATCGGACAGGAAATTCATATTGCTCAATCGATAGAACACAATGTGATGTACATTTGATGAAAGTTTGGTTTAGAAATATGCATTTTTAAGAAAGTTATCGCGCTCGCTACAACATTATGAATATTTTCGACTTAGTCTTTTTCCGCGATTTTGGTCAAAATTGGCTATCTGCACCTGTTTAAGCTCGAATCTGGAGCCCAAACCAAGAATCGGACAGGAAATTCATATTGCTCAATCGATAGAACACAATGTGATGTACATTTGATGAAAGTTTGGTTTAGAAATATGCATTTTTAAGAAAGTTATCGCGCTCGCTACAACATTATGAATATTTTCGACTTAGTCTTTTTCCGCGATTTTGGTCAAAATTGGCTATCTGCACCTGTTTAAGCTCGAATCTGGAGCCCAAACCAAGAATCGGACAGGAAATTCATATTGCTCAATCGATAGAACACAATGTGATGTACATTTGATGAAAGTTTGGTTTAGAAATATGCATTTTTAAGAAAGTTATCGCGCTCGCTACAACATTATGAATATTTTCGACTTAGTCTTTTTCCGCGATTTTGGTCAAAATTGGCTATCTGCACCTGTTTAAGCTCGAATCTGGAGCCCAAACCAAGAATCGGACAGGAAATTCATATTGCTCAATCGATAGAACACAATGTGATGTACATTTGATGAAAGTTTGGTTTAGAAATATGCATTTTTAAGAAAGTTATCGCGCTCGCTACAACATTATGAATATTTTCGACTTAGTCTTTTTCCGCGATTTTGGTCAAAATTGGCTATCTGCACCTGTTTAAGCTCGAATCTGGAGCCCAAACCAAGAATCGGACAGGAAATTCATATTGCTCAATCGATAGAACACAATGTGATGTACATTTGATGAAAGTTTGGTTTAGAAATATGCATTTTTAAGAAAGTTATCGCGCTCGCTACAACATTATGAATATTTTCGACTTAGTCTTTTTCCGCGATTTTGGTCAAAATTGGCTATCTGCACCTGTTTAAGCTCGAATCTGGAGCCCAAACCAAGAATCGGACAGGAAATTCATATTGCTCAATCGATAGAACACAATGTGATGTACATTTGATGAAAGTTTGGTTTAGAAATATGCATTTTTAAGAAAGTTATCGCGCTCGCTACAACATTATGAATATTTTCGACTTAGTCTTTTTCCGCGATTTTGGTCAAAATTGGCTATCTGCACCTGTTTAAGCTCGAATCTGGAGCCCAAACCAAGAATCGGACAGGAAATTCATATTGCTCAATCGATAGAACACAATGTGATGTACATTTGATGAAAGTTTGGTTTAGAAATATGCATTTTTAAGAAAGTTATCGCGCTCGGTACAACATTATGAATATTTTCGACTTAGTCTTTTTCCGCGATTTTGGTCCAAATTGGCTATCTGCACCTGTTTAAGCTCGAATCTGGAGCCCAAACCAAGAATCGGACAGGAAATTCATATTGCTCAATCGATAGAACACAATGTGATGTACATTTGATGAAAGTTTGGTTTAGAAATATGCATTTTTAAGAAAGTTATCGCGCTCGCTACAACATTATGAATATTTTCGACTTAGTCTTTTTCCGCGATTTTGGTCAAAATTGGCTATCTGCACCTGTTTAAGCTCGAATCTGGAGCCCAAACCAAGAATCGGACAGGAAATTCATATTGCTCAATCGATAGAACACAATGTGATGTACATTTGATGAAAGTTTGGTTTAGAAATATGCATTTTTAAGAAAGTTATCGCGCTCGCTACAACATTATGAATATTTTCGACTTAGTCTTTTTCCGCGATTTTGGTCAAAATTGGCTATCTGCACCTGTTTAAGCTCGAATCTGGAGCCCAAACCAAGAATCGGACAGGAAATTCATATTGCTCAATCGATAGAACACAATGTGATGTACATTTGATGAAAGTTTGGTTTAGAAATATGCATTTTTAAGAAAGTTATCGCGCTCGCTACAACATTATGAATATTTTCGACTTAGTCTTTTTCCGCGATTTTGGTCAAAATTGGCTATCTGCACCTGTTTAAGCTCGAATCTGGAGCCCAAACCAAGAATCGGACAGGAAATTCATATTGCTCAATCGATAGAACACAATGTGATGTACATTTGATGAAAGTTTGGTTTAGAAATATGCATTTTTAAGAAAGTTATCGCGCTCGCTACAACATTATGAATATTTTCGACTTAGTCTTTTTCCGCGATTTTGGTCAAAATTGGCTATCTGCACCTGTTTAAGCTCGAATCTGGAGCCCAAACCAAGAATCGGACAGGAAATTCATATTGCTCAATCGATAGAACACAATGTGATGTACATTTGATGAAAGTTTGGTTTAGAAATATGCATTTTTAAGAAAGTTATCGCGCTCGCTACAACATTATGAATATTTTCGACTTAGTCTTTTTCCGCGATTTTGGTCAAAATTGGCTATCTGCACCTGTTTAAGCTCGAATCTGGAGCCCAAACCAAGAATCGGACAGGAAATTCATATTGCTCAATCGATAGAACACAATGTGATGTACATTTGATGAAAGTTTGGTTTAGAAATATGCATTTTTAAGAAAGTTATCGCGCTCGCTACAACATTATGAATATTTTCGACTTAGTCTTTTTCCGCGATTTTGGTCAAAATTGGCTATCTGCACCTGTTTAAGCTCGAATCTGGAGCCCAAACCAAGAATCGGACAGGAAATTCATATTGCTCAATCGATAGAACACAATGTGATGTACATTTGATGAAAGTTTGGTTTAGAAATATGCATTTTTAAGAAAGTTATCGCGCTCGCTACAACATTATGAATATTTTCGACTTAGTCTTTTTCCGCGATTTTGGTCAAAATTGGCTATCTGCACCTGTTTAAGCTCGAATCTGGAGCCCAAACCAAGAATCGGACAGGAAATTCATATTGCTCAATCGATAGAACACAATGTGATGTACATTTGATGAAAGTTTGGTTTAGAAATATGCATTTTTAAGAAAGTTATCGCGCTCGCTACAACATTATGAATATTTTCGACTTAGTCTTTTTCCGCGATTTTGGTCAAAATTGGCTATCTGCACCTGTTTAAGCTCGAATCTGGAGCCCAAACCAAGAATCGGACAGGAAATTCATATTGCTCAATCGATAGAACACAATGTGATGTACATTTGATGAAAGTTTGGTTTAGAAATATGCATTTTTAAGAAAGTTATCGCGCTCGCTACAACATTATGAATATTTTCGACTTAGTCTTTTTCCGCGATTTTGGTCAAAATTGGCTATCTGCACCTGTTTAAGCTCGAATCTGGAGCCCAAACCAAGAATCGGACAGGAAATTCATATTGCTCAATCGATAGAACACAATGTGATGTACATTTGATGAAAGTTTGGTTTAGAAATATGCATTTTTAAGAAAGTTATCGCGCTCGCTACAACATTATGAATATTTTCGACTTAGTCTTTTTCCGCGATTTTGGTCAAAATTGGCTATCTGCACCTGTTTAAGCTCGAATCTGGAGCCCAAACCAAGAATCGGACAGGAAATTCATATTGCTCAATCGATAGAACACAATGTGATGTACATTTGATGAAAGTTTGGTTTAGAAATATGCATTTTTAAGAAAGTTATCGCGCTCGCTACAACATTATGAATATTTTCGACTTAGTCTTTTTCCGCGATTTTGGTCAAAATTGGCTATCTGCACCTGTTTAAGCTCGAATCTGGAGCCCAAACCAAGAATCGGACAGGAAATTCATATTGCTCAATCGATAGAACACAATGTGATGTACATTTGATGAAAGTTTGGTTTAGAAATATGCATTTTTAAGAAAGTTATCGCGCTCGCTACAACATTATGAATATTTTCGACTTAGTCTTTTTCCGCGATTTTGGTCAAAATTGGCTATCTGCACCTGTTTAAGCTCGAATCTGGAGCCCAAACCAAGAATCGGACAGGAAATTCATATTGCTCAATCGATAGAACACAATGTGATGTACATTTGATGAAAGTTTGGTTTAGAAATATGCATTTTTAAGAAAGTTATCGCGCTCGCTACAACATTATGAATATTTTCGACTTAGTCTTTTTCCGCGATTTTGGTCCAAATTGGCTATCTGCACCTGTTTAAGCTCGAATCTGGAGCCCAAACCAAGAATCGGACAGGAAATTCATATTGCTCAATCGATAGAACACAATGTGATGTACATTTGATGAAAGTTTGGTTTAGAAATATGCATTTTTAAGAAAGTTATCGCGCTCGCTACAACATTATGAATATTTTCGACTTAGTCTTTTTCCGCGATTTTGGTCAAAATTGGCTATCTGCACCTGTTTAAGCTCGAATCTGGAGCCCAAACCAAGAATCGGACAGGAAATTCATATTGCTCAATCGATAGAACACAATGTGATGTACATTTGATGAAAGTTTGGTTTAGAAATATGCATTTTTAAGAAAGTTATCGCGCTCGCTACAACATTATGAATATTTTCGACTTAGTCTTTTTCCGCGATTTTGGTCCAAATTGGCTATCTGCACCTGTTTAAGCTCGAATCTGGAGCCCAAACCAAGAATCGGACAGGAAATTCATATTGCTTAATCGATAGAACACAATGTGATGTACATTTGATGAAAGTTTGGTTTAGAAATATGCATTTTTAAGAAAGTTATCGCGCTCGCTACAACATTATGAATATTTTCGACTTAGTCTTTTTCCGCGATTTTGGTCCAAATTGGCTATCTGCACCTGTTTAAGCTCGAATCTGGAGCCCAAACCAAGAATCGGACAGGAAATTCATATTGCTCAATCGATAGAACACAATGTGATGTACATTTGATGAAAGTTTGGTTTAGAAATATGCATTTTTAAGAAAGTTATCGCGCTCGCTACAACATTATGAATATTTTCGACTTAGTCTTTTTCCGCGATTTTGGTCAAAATTGGCTATCTGCACCTGTTTAAGCTCGAATCTGGAGCCCAAACCAAGAATCGGACAGGAAATTCATATTGCTCAATCGATAGAACACAATGTGATGTACATTTGATGAAAGTTTGGTTTAGAAATATGCATTTTTAAGAAAGTTATCGCGCTCGCTACAACATTATGAATATTTTCGACTTAGTCTTTTTCCGCGATTTTGGTCAAAATTGGCTATCTGCACCTGTTTAAGCTCGAATCTGGAGCCCAAACCAAGAATCGGACAGGAAATTCATATTGCTCAATCGATAGAACACAATGTGATGTACATTTGATGAAAGTTTGGTTTAGAAATATGCATTTTTAAGAAAGTTATCGCGCTCGCTACAACATTATGAATATTTTCGACTTAGTCTTTTTCCGCGATTTTGGTCCAAATTGGCTATCTGCACCTGTTTAAGCTCGAATCTGGAGCCCAAACCAAGAATCGGACAGGAAATTCATATTGCTCAATCGATAGAACACAATGTGATGTACATTTGATGAAAGTTTGGTTTAGAAATATGCATTTTTAAGAAAGTTATCGCGCTCGCTACAACATTATGAATATTTTCGACTTAGTCTTTTTCCGCGATTTTGGTCAAAATTGGCTATCTGCACCTGTTTAAGCTCGAATCTGGAGCCCAAACCAAGAATCGGACAGGAAATTCATATTGCTCAATCGATAGAACACAATGTGATGTACATTTGATGAAAGTTTGGTTTAGAAATATGCATTTTTAAGAAAGTTATCGCGCTCGCTACAACATTATGAATATTTTCGACTTAGTCTTTTTCCGCGATTTTGGTCAAAATTGGCTATCTGCACCTGTTTAAGCTCGAATCTGGAGCCCAAACCAAGAATCGGACAGGAAATTCATATTGCTCAATCGATAGAACACAATGTGATGTACATTTGATGAAAGTTTGGTTTAGAAATATGCATTTTTAAGAAAGTTATCGCGCTCGCTACAACATTATGAATATTTTCGACTTAGTCTTTTTCCGCGATTTTGGTCAAAATTGGCTATCTGCACCTGTTTAAGCTCGAATCTGGAGCCCAAACCAAGAATCGGACAGGAAATTCATTTTGCTCAATCGATAGAACACAATGTGATGTACATTTGATGAAAGTTTGGTTTAGAAATATGCATTTTTAAGAAAGTTATCGCGCTCGCTACAACATTATGAATATTTTCGACTTAGTCTTTTTCCGCGATTTTGGTCAAAATTGGCTATCTGCACCTGTTTAAGCTCGAATCTGGAGCCCAAACCAAGAATCGGACAGGAAATTCATATTGCTCAATCGATAGAACACAATGTGATGTACATTTGATGAAAGTTTGGTTTAGAAATATGCATTTTTAAGAAAGTTATCGCGCTCGCTACAACATTATGAATATTTTCGACTTAGTCTTTTTCCGCGATTTTGGTCAAAATTGGCTATCTGCACCTGTTTAAGCTCGAATCTGGAGCCCAAACCAAGAATCGGACAGGAAATTCATATTGCTCAATCGATAGAACACAATGTGATGTACATTTGATGAAAGTTTGGTTTAGAAATATGCATTTTTAAGAAAGTTATCGCGCTCGCTACAACATTATGAATATTTTCGACTTAGTCTTTTTCCGCGATTTTGGTCAAAATTGGCTATCTGCACCTGTTTAAGCTCGAATCTGGAGCCCAAACCAAGAATCGGACAGGAAATTCATATTGCTCAATCGATAGAACACAATGTGATGTACATTTGATGAAAGTTTGGTTTAGAAATATGCATTTTTAAGAAAGTTATCGCGCTCGCTACAACATTATGAATATTTTCGACTTAGTCTTTTTCCGCGATTTTGGTCCAAATTGGCTATCTGCACCTGTTTAAGCTCGAATCTGGAGCCCAAACCAAGAATCGGACAGGAAATTCATATTGCTCAATCGATAGAACACAATGTGATGTACATTTGATGAAAGTTTGGTTTAGAAATATGCATTTTTAAGAAAGTTATCGCGCTCGCTACAACATTATGAATATTTTCGACTTAGTCTTTTTCCGCGATTTTGGTCAAAATTGGCTATCTGCACCTGTTTAAGCTCGAATCTGGAGCCCAAACCAAGAATCGGACAGGAAATTCATATTGCTCAATCGATAGAACACAATGTGATGTACATTTGATGAAAGTTTGGTTTAGAAATATGCATTTTTAAGAAAGTTATCGCGCTCGCTACAACATTATGAATATTTTCGACTTAGTCTTTTTCCGCGATTTTGGTCAAAATTGGCTATCTGCACCTGTTTAAGCTCGAATCTGGAGCCCAAACCAAGAATCGGACAGGAAATTCATATTGCTCAATCGATAGAACACAATGTGATGTACATTTGATGAAAGTTTGGTTTAGAAATATGCATTTTTAAGAAAGTTATCGCGCTCGCTACAACATTATGAATATTTTCGACTTAGTCTTTTTCCGCGATTTTGGTCAAAATTGGCTATCTGCACCTGTTTAAGCTCGAATCTGGAGCCCAAACCAAGAATCGGACAGGAAATTCATATTGCTCAATCGATAGAACACAATGTGATGTACATTTGATGAAAGTTTGGTTTAGAAATATGCATTTTTAAGAAAGTTATCGCGCTCGGTACAACATTATGAATATTTTCGACTTAGTCTTTTTCCGCGATTTTGGTCCAAATTGGCTATCTGCACCTGTTTAAGCTCGAATCTGGAGCCCAAACCAAGAATCGGACAGGAAATTCATATTGCTCAATCGATAGAACACAATGTGATGTACATTTGATGAAAGTTTGGTTTAGAAATATGCATTTTTAAGAAAGTTATCGCGCTCGGTACAACATTATGAATATTTTCGACTTAGTCTTTTTCCGCGATTTTGGTCCAAATTGGCTATCTGCACCTGTTTAAGCTCGAATCTGGAGCCCAAACCAAGAATCGGACAGGAAATTCATATTGCTCAATCGATAGAACACAATGTGATGTACATTTGATGAAAGTTTGGTTTAGAAATATGCATTTTTAAGAAAGTTATCGCGCTCGCTACAACATTATGAATATTTTCGACTTAGTCTTTTTCCGCGATTTTGGTCAAAATTGGCTATCTGCACCTGTTTAAGCTCGAATCTGGAGCCCAAACCAAGAATCGGACAGGAAATTCATATTGCTCAATCGATAGAACACAATGTGATGTACATTTGATGAAAGTTTGGTTTAGAAATATGCATTTTTAAGAAAGTTATCGCGCTCGCTACAACATTATGAATATTTTCGACTTAGTCTTTTTCCGCGATTTTGGTCAAAATTGGCTATCTGCACCTGTTTAAGCTCGAATCTGGAGCCCAAACCAAGAATCGGACAGGAAATTCATATTGCTCAATCGATAGAACACAATGTGATGTACATTTGATGAAAGTTTGGTTTAGAAATATGCATTTTTAAGAAAGTTATCGCGCTCGCTACAACATTATGAATATTTTCGACTTAGTCTTTTTCCGCGATTTTGGTCAAAATTGGCTATCTGCACCTGTTTAAGCTCGAATCTGGAGCCCAAACCAAGAATCGGACAGGAAATTCATATTGCTCAATCGATAGAACACAATGTGATGTACATTTGATGAAAGTTTGGTTTAGAAATATGCATTTTTAAGAAAGTTATCGCGCTCGCTACAACATTATGAATATTTTCGACTTAGTCTTTTTCCGCGATTTTGGTCAAAATTGGCTATCTGCACCTGTTTAAGCTCGAATCTGGAGCCCAAACCAAGAATCGGACAGGAAATTCATATTGCTCAATCGATAGAACACAATGTGATGTACATTTGATGAAAGTTTGGTTTAGAAATATGCATTTTTAAGAAAGTTATCGCGCTCGCTACAACATTATGAATATTTTCGACTTAGTCTTTTTCCGCGATTTTGGTCAAAATTGGCTATCTGCACCTGTTTAAGCTCGAATCTGGAGCCCAAACCAAGAATCGGACAGGAAATTCATATTGCTCAATCGATAGAACACAATGTGATGTACATTTGATGAAAGTTTGGTTTAGAAATATGCATTTTTAAGAAAGTTATCGCGCTCGCTACAACATTATGAATATTTTCGACTTAGTCTTTTTCCGCGATTTTGGTCAAAATTGGCTATCTGCACCTGTTTAAGCTCGAATCTGGAGCCCAAACCAAGAATCGGACAGGAAATTCATATTGCTCAATCGATAGAACACAATGTGATGTACATTTGATGAAAGTTTGGTTTAGAAATATGCATTTTTAAGAAAGTTATCGCGCTCGCTACAACATTATGAATATTTTCGACTTAGTCTTTTTCCGCGATTTTGGTCAAAATTGGCTATCTGCACCTGTTTAAGCTCGAATCTGGAGCCCAAACCAAGAATCGGACAGGAAATTCATATTGCTCAATCGATAGAACACAATGTGATGTACATTTGATGAAAGTTTGGTTTAGAAATATGCATTTTTAAGAAAGTTATCGCGCTCGGTACAACATTATGAATATTTTCGACTTAGTCTTTTTCCGCGATTTTGGTCCAAATTGGCTATCTGCACCTGTTTAAGCTCGAATCTGGAGCCCAAACCAAGAATCGGACAGGAAATTCATATTGCTCAATCGATAGAACACAATGTGATGTACATTTGATGAAAGTTTGGTTTAGAAATATGCATTTTTAAGAAAGTTATCGCGCTCGCTACAACATTATGAATATTTTCGACTTAGTCTTTTTCCGCGATTTTGGTCAAAATTGGCTATCTGCACCTGTTTAAGCTCGAATCTGGAGCCCAAACCAAGAATCGGACAGGAAATTCATATTGCTCAATCGATAGAACACAATGTGATGTACATTTGATGAAAGTTTGGTTTAGAAATATGCATTTTTAAGAAAGTTATCGCGCTCGGTACAACATTATGAATATTTTCGACTTAGTCTTTTTCCGCGATTTTGGTCCAAATTGGCTATCTGCACCTGTTTAAGCTCGAATCTGGAGCCCAAACCAAGAATCGGACAGGAAATTCATATTGCTCAATCGATAGAACACAATGTGATGTACATTTGATGAAAGTTTGGTTTAGAAATATGCATTTTTAAGAAAGTTATCGCGCTCGCTACAACATTATGAATATTTTCGACTTAGTCTTTTTCCGCGATTTTGGTCAAAATTGGCTATCTGCACCTGTTTAAGCTCGAATCTGGAGCCCAAACCAAGAATCGGACAGGAAATTCATATTGCTCAATCGATAGAACACAATGTGATGTACATTTGATGAAAGTTTGGTTTAGAAATATGCATTTTTAAGAAAGTTATCGCGCTCGCTACAACATTATGAATATTTTCGACTTAGTCTTTTTCCGCGATTTTGGTCAAAATTGGCTATCTGCACCTGTTTAAGCTCGAATCTGGAGCCCAAACCAAGAATCGGACAGGAAATTCATATTGCTCAATCGATAGAACACAATGTGATGTACATTTGATGAAAGTTTGGTTTAGAAATATGCATTTTTAAGAAAGTTATCGCGCTCGGTACAACATTATGAATATTTTCGACTTAGTCTTTTTCCGCGATTTTGGTCAAAATTGGCTATCTGCACCTGTTTAAGCTCGAATCTGGAGCCCAAACCAAGAATCGGACAGGAAATTCATATTGCTCAATCGATAGAACACAATGTGATGTACATTTGATGAAAGTTTGGTTTAGAAATATGCATTTTTAAGAAAGTTATCGCGCTCGCTACAACATTATGAATATTTTCGACTTAGTCTTTTTCCGCGATTTTGGTCAAAATTGGCTATCTGCACCTGTTTAAGCTCGAATCTGGAGCCCAAACCAAGAATCGGACAGGAAATTCATATTGCTCAATCGATAGAACACAATGTGATGTACATTTGATGAAAGTTTGGTTTAGAAATATGCATTTTTAAGAAAGTTATCGCGCTCGCTACAACATTATGAATATTTTCGACTTAGTCTTTTTCCGCGATTTTGGTCAAAATTGGCTATCTGCACCTGTTTAAGCTCGAATCTGGAGCCCAAACCAAGAATCGGACAGGAAATTCATATTGCTCAATCGATAGAACACAATGTGATGTACATTTGATGAAAGTTTGGTTTAGAAATATGCATTTTTAAGAAAGTTATCGCGCTCGCTACAACATTATGAATATTTTCGACTTAGTCTTTTTCCGCGATTTTGGTCCAAATTGGCTATCTGCACCTGTTTAAGCTCGAATCTGGAGCCCAAACCAAGAATCGGACAGGAAATTCATATTGCTCAATCGATAGAACACAATGTGATGTACATTTGATGAAAGTTTGGTTTAGAAATATGCATTTTTAAGAAAGTTATCGCGCTCGCTACAACATTATGAATATTTTCGACTTAGTCTTTTTCCGCGATTTTGGTCAAAATTGGCTATCTGCACCTGTTTAAGCTCGAATCTGGAGCCCAAACCAAGAATCGGACAGGAAATTCATATTGCTCAATCGATAGAACACAATGTGATGTACATTTGATGAAAGTTTGGTTTAGAAATATGCATTTTTAAGAAAGTTATCGCGCTCGCTACAACATTATGAATATTTTCGACTTAGTCTTTTTCCGCGATTTTGGTCAAAATTGGCTATCTGCACCTGTTTAAGCTCGAATCTGGAGCCCAAACCAAGAATCGGACAGGAAATTCATATTGCTCAATCGATAGAACACAATGTGATGTACATTTGATGAAAGTTTGGTTTAGAAATATGCATTTTTAAGAAAGTTATCGCGCTCGCTACAACATTATGAATATTTTCGACTTAGTCTTTTTCCGCGATTTTGGTCAAAATTGGCTATCTGCACCTGTTTAAGCTCGAATCTGGAGCCCAAACCAAGAATCGGACAGGAAATTCATATTGCTCAATCGATAGAACACAATGTGATGTACATTTGATGAAAGTTTGGTTTAGAAATATGCATTTTTAAGAAAGTTATCGCGCTCGGTACAACATTATGAATATTTTCGACTTAGTCTTTTTCCGCGATTTTGGTCAAAATTGGCTATCTGCACCTGTTTAAGCTCGAATCTGGAGCCCAAACCAAGAATCGGACAGGAAATTCATATTGCTCAATCGATAGAACACAATGTGATGTACATTTGATGAAAGTTTGGTTTAGAAATATGCATTTTTAAGAAAGTTATCGCGCTCGCTACAACATTATGAATATTTTCGACTTAGTCTTTTTCCGCGATTTTGGTCAAAATTGGCTATCTGCACCTGTTTAAGCTCGAATCTGGAGCCCAAACCAAGAATCGGACAGGAAATTCATATTGCTCAATCGATAGAACACAATGTGATGTACATTTGATGAAAGTTTGGTTTATAAATATGCATTTTTAAGAAAGTTATCGCGCTCGCTACAACATTATGAATATTTTCGACTTAGTCTTTTTCCGCGATTTTGGTCCAAATTGGCTATCTGCACCTGTTTAAGCTCGAATCTGGAGCCCAAACCAAGAATCGGACAGGAAATTCATATTGCTCAATCGATAGAACACAATGTGATGTACATTTGATGAAAGTTTGGTTTAGAAATATGCATTTTTAAGAAAGTTATCGCGCTCGGTACAACATTATGAATATTTTCGACTTAGTCTTTTTCCGCGATTTTGGTCCAAATTGGCTATCTGCACCTGTTTAAGCTCGAATCTGGAGCCCAAACCAAGAATCGGACAGGAAATTCATATTGCTCAATCGATAGAACACAATGTGATGTACATTTGATGAAAGTTTGGTTTAGAAATATGCATTTTTAAGAAAGTTATCGCGCTCGCTACAACATTATGAATATTTTCGACTTAGTCTTTTTCCGCGATTTTGGTCAAAATTGGCTATCTGCACCTGTTTAAGCTCGAATCTGGAGCCCAAACCAAGAATCGGACAGGAAATTCATTTTGCTCAATCGATAGAACACAATGTGATGTACATTTGATGAAAGTTTGGTTTAGAAATATGCATTTTTAAGAAAGTTATCGCGCTCGCTACAACATTATGAATATTTTCGACTTAGTCTTTTTCCGCGATTTTGGTCAAAATTGGCTATCTGCACCTGTTTAAGCTCGAATCTGGAGCCCAAACCAAGAATCGGACAGGAAATTCATATTGCTCAATCGATAGAACACAATGTGATGTACATTTGATGAAAGTTTGGTTTAGAAATATGCATTTTTAAGAAAGTTATCGCGCTCGGTACAACATTATGAATATTTTCGACTTAGTCTTTTTCCGCGATTTTGGTCAAAATTGGCTATCTGCACCTGTTTAAGCTCGAATCTGGAGCCCAAACCAAGAATCGGACAGGAAATTCATATTGCTCAATCGATAGAACACAATGTGATGTACATTTGATGAAAGTTTGGTTTAGAAATATGCATTTTTAAGAAAGTTATCGCGCTCGCTACAACATTATGAATATTTTCGACTTAGTCTTTTTCCGCGATTTTGGTCAAAATTGGCTATCTGCACCTGTTTAAGCTCGAATCTGGAGCCCAAACCAAGAATCGGACAGGAAATTCATATTGCTCAATCGATAGAACACAATGTGATGTACATTTGATGAAAGTTTGGTTTAGAAATATGCATTTTTAAGAAAGTTATCGCGCTCGCTACAACATTATGAATATTTTCGACTTAGTCTTTTTCCGCGATTTTGGTCAAAATTGGCTATCTGCACCTGTTTAAGCTCGAATCTGGAGCCCAAACCAAGAATCGGACAGGAAATTCATATTGCTCAATCGATAGAACACAATGTGATGTACATTTGATGAAAGTTTGGTTTAGAAATATGCATTTTTAAGAAAGTTATCGCGCTCGGTACAACATTATGAATATTTTCGACTTAGTCTTTTTCCGCGATTTTGGTCCAAATTGGCTATCTGCACCTGTTTAAGCTCGAATCTGGAGCCCAAACCAAGAATCGGACAGGAAATTCATATTGCTCAATCGATAGAACACAATGTGATGTACATTTGATGAAAGTTTGGTTTAGAAATATGCATTTTTAAGAAAGTTATCGCGCTCGCTACAACATTATGAATATTTTCGACTTAGTCTTTTTCCGCGATTTTGGTCAAAATTGGCTATCTGCACCTGTTTAAGCTCGAATCTGGAGCCCAAACCAAGAATCGGACAGGAAATTCATATTGCTCAATCGATAGAACACAATGTGATGTACATTTGATGAAAGTTTGGTTTAGAAATATGCATTTTTAAGAAAGTTATCGCGCTCGGTACAACATTATGAATATTTTCGACTTAGTCTTTTTCCGCGATTTTGGTCAAAATTGGCTATCTGCACCTGTTTAAGCTCGAATCTGGAGCCCAAACCAAGAATCGGACAGGAAATTCATATTGCTCAATCGATAGAACACAATGTGATGTACATTTGATGAAAGTTTGGTTTAGAAATATGCATTTTTAAGAAAGTTATCGCGCTCGCTACAACATTATGAATATTTTCGACTTAGTCTTTTTCCGCGATTTTGGTCAAAATTGGCTATCTGCTCCTGTTTAAGCTCGAATCTGGAGCCCAAACCAAGAATCGGACAGGAAATTCATATTGCTCAATCGATAGAACACAATGTGATGTACATTTGATGAAAGTTTGGTTTAGAAATATGCATTTTTAAGAAAGTTATCGCGCTCGCTACAACATTATGAATATTTTCGACTTAGTCTTTTTCCGCGATTTTGGTCCAAATTGGCTATCTGCACCTGTTTAAGCTCGAATCTGGAGCCCAAACCAAGAATCGGACAGGAAATTCATATTGCTCAATCGATAGAACACAATGTGATGTACATTTGATGAAAGTTTGGTTTAGAAATATGCATTTTTAAGAAAGTTATCGCGCTCGGTACAACATTATGAATATTTTCGACTTAGTCTTTTTCCGCGATTTTGGTCAAAATTGGCTATCTGCACCTGTTTAAGCTCGAATCTGGAGCCCAAACCAAGAATCGGACAGGAAATTCATATTGCTCAATCGATAGAACACAATGTGATGTACATTTGATGAAAGTTTGGTTTAGAAATATGCATTTTTAAGAAAGTTATCGCGCTCGGTACAACATTATGAATATTTTCGACTTAGTCTTTTTCCGCGATTTTGGTCAAAATTGGCTATCTGCACCTGTTTAAGCTCGAATCTGGAGCCCAAACCAAGAATCGGACAGGAAATTCATATTGCTCAATCGATAGAACACAATGTGATGTACATTTGATGAAAGTTTGGTTTAGAAATATGCATTTTTAAGAAAGTTATCGCGCTCGCTACAACATTATGAATATTTTCGACTTAGTCTTTTTCCGCGATTTTGGTCCAAATTGGCTATCTGCACCTGTTTAAGCTCGAATCTGGAGCCCAAACCAAGAATCGGACAGGAAATTCATATTGCTCAATCGATAGAACACAATGTGATGTACATTTGATGAAAGTTTGGTTTAGAAATATGCATTTTTAAGAAAGTTATCGCGCTCGCTACAACATTATGAATATTTTCGACTTAGTCTTTTTCCGCGATTTTGGTCAAAATTGGCTATCTGCTCCTGTTTAAGCTCGAATCTGGAGCCCACACCAAGAATCGGACAGGAAATTCATATTGCTCAATCGATAGAACACAATGTGATGTACATTTGATGAAAGTTTGGTTTAGAAATATGCATTTTTAAGAAAGTTATCGCGCTCGCTACAACATTATGAATATTTTCGACTTAGTCTTTTTCCGCGATTTTGGTCAAAATTGGCTATCTGCACCTGTTTAAGCTCGAATCTGGAGCCCAAACCAAGAATCGGACAGGAAATTCATATTGCTCAATCGATAGAACACAATGTGATGTACATTTGATGAAAGTTTGGTTTAGAAATATGCATTTTTAAGAAAGTTATCGCGCTCGCTACAACATTATGAATATTTTCGACTTAGTCTTTTTCCGCGATTTTGGTCCAAATTGGCTATCTGCACCTGTTTAAGCTCGAATCTGGAGCCCAAACCAAGAATCGGACAGGAAATTCATATTGCTCAATCGATAGAACACAATGTGATGTACATTTGATGAAAGTTTGGTTTAGAAATATGCATTTTTAAGAAAGTTATCGCGCTCGGTACAACATTATGAATATTTTCGACTTAGTCTTTTTCCGCGATTTTGGTCAAAATTGGCTATCTGCACCTGTTTAAGCTCGAATCTGGAGCCCAAACCAAGAATCGGACAGGAAATTCATATTGCTCAATCGATAGAACACAATGTGATGTACATTTGATGAAAGTTTGGTTTAGAAATATGCATTTTTAAGAAAGTTATCGCGCTCGCTACAACATTATGAATATTTTCGACTTAGTCTTTTTCCGCGATTTTGGTCAAAATTGGCTATCTGCACCTGTTTAAGCTCGAATCTGGAGCCCAAACCAAGAATCGGACAGGAAATTCATATTGCTCAATCGATAGAACACAATGTGATGTACATTTGATGAAAGTTTGGTTTAGAAATATGCATTTTTAAGAAAGTTATCGCGCTCGCTACAACATTATGAATATTTTCGACTTAGTCTTTTTCCGCGATTTTGGTCAAAATTGGCTATCTGCACCTGTTTAAGCTCGAATCTGGAGCCCAAACCAAGAATCGGACAGGAAATTCATTTTGCTCAATCGATAGAACACAATGTGATGTACATTTGATGAAAGTTTGGTTTAGAAATATGCATTTTTAAGAAAGTTATCGCGCTCGCTACAACATTATGAATATTTTCGACTTAGTCTTTTTCCGCGATTTTGGTCCAAATTGGCTATCTGCACCTGTTTAAGCTCGAATCTGGAGCCCAAACCAAGAATCGGACAGGAAATTCATATTGCTCAATCGATAGAACACAATGTGATGTACATTTGATGAAAGTTTGGTTTAGAAATATGCATTTTTAAGAAAGTTATCGCGCTCGCTACAACATTATGAATATTTTCGACTTAGTCTTTTTCCGCGATTTTGGTCAAAATTGGCTATCTGCACCTGTTTAAGCTCGAATCTGGAGCCCAAACCAAGAATCGGACAGGAAATTCATATTGCTCAATCGATAGAACACAATGTGATGTACATTTGATGAAAGTTTGGTTTAGAAATATGCATTTTTAAGAAAGTTATCGCGCTCGGTACAACATTATGAATATTTTCGACTTAGTCTTTTTCCGCGATTTTGGTCAAAATTGGCTATCTGCACCTGTTTAAGCTCGAATCTGGAGCCCAAACCAAGAATCGGACAGGAAATTCATATTGCTCAATCGATAGAACACAATGTGATGTACATTTGATGAAAGTTTGGTTTAGAAATATGCATTTTTAAGAAAGTTATCGCGCTCGGTACAACATTATGAATATTTTCGACTTAGTCTTTTTCCGCGATTTTGGTCAAAATTGGCTATCTGCACCTGTTTAAGCTCGAATCTGGAGCCCAAACCAAGAATCGGACAGGAAATTCATATTGCTCAATCGATAGAACACAATGTGATGTACATTTGATGAAAGTTTGGTTTAGAAATATGCATTTTTAAGAAAGTTATCGCGCTCGCTACAACATTATGAATATTTTCGACTTAGTCTTTTTCCGCGATTTTGGTCAAAATTGGCTATCTGCACCTGTTTAAGCTCGAATCTGGAGCCCAAACCAAGAATCGGACAGGAAATTCATATTGCTCAATCGATAGAACACAATGTGATGTACATTTGATGAAAGTTTGGTTTAGAAATATGCATTTTTAAGAAAGTTATCGCGCTCGGTACAACATTATGAATATTTTCGACTTAGTCTTTTTCCGCGATTTTGGTCAAAATTGGCTATCTGCACCTGTTTAAGCTCGAATCTGGAGCCCAAACCAAGAATCGGACAGGAAATTCATATTGCTCAATCGATAGAACACAATGTGATGTACATTTGATGAAAGTTTGGTTTAGAAATATGCATTTTTAAGAAAGTTATCGCGCTCGCTACAACATTATGAATATTTTCGACTTAGTCTTTTTCCGCGATTTTGGTCAAAATTGGCTATCTGCACCTGTTTAAGCTCGAATCTGGAGCCCAAACCAAGAATCGGACAGGAAATTCATATTGCTCAATCGATAGAACACAATGTGATGTACATTTGATGAAAGTTTGGTTTAGAAATATGCATTTTTAAGAAAGTTATCGCGCTCGCTACAACATTATGAATATTTTCGACTTAGTCTTTTTCCGCGATTTTGGTCAAAATTGGCTATCTGCACCTGTTTAAGCTCGAATCTGGAGCCCAAACCAAGAATCGGACAGGAAATTCATTTTGCTCAATCGATAGAACACAATGTGATGTACATTTGATGAAAGTTTGGTTTAGAAATATGCATTTTTAAGAAAGTTATCGCGCTCGCTACAACATTATGAATATTTTCGACTTAGTCTTTTTCCGCGATTTTGGTCAAAATTGGCTATCTGCACCTGTTTAAGCTCGAATCTGGAGCCCAAACCAAGAATCGGACAGGAAATTCATATTGCTCAATCGATAGAACACAATGTGATGTACATTTGATGAAAGTTTGGTTTAGAAATATGCATTTTTAAGAAAGTTATCGCGCTCGCTACAACATTATGAATATTTTCGACTTAGTCTTTTTCCGCGATTTTGGTCAAAATTGGCTATCTGCACCTGTTTAAGCTCGAATCTGGAGCCCAAACCAAGAATCGGACAGGAAATTCATATTGCTCAATCGATAGAACACAATGTGATGTACATTTGATGAAAGTTTGGTTTAGAAATATGCATTTTTAAGAAAGTTATCGCGCTCGGTACAACATTATGAATATTTTCGACTTA
>CAKLCT010000032.1:0-27310 GCA_921293015.1 Phorcus lineatus | reverse complement strand
AAACCAAACTTTCATCAAATGTACATCACATTGTGTTCTATCGATTGAGCAATATGAATTTCCTGTCCGATTCTTGGTTTGGGCTCCAGATTCGAGCTTAAACAGGTGCAGATAGCCAATTTTGACCAAAATCGCGGAAAAAGACTAAGTCGAAAAATATTCATAATGTTGTAAGCGAGCGCGATAACTTTCTTAAAAATGCATATTTCTAAACCAAACTTTCATCAAATGTACATCACATTGTGTTCTATCGATTGAGCAATATGAATTTCCTGTCCGATTCTTGGTTTGGGCTCCAGATTCGAGCTTAAAAAGGTGCAGATAGCCAATTTTGACCAAAATCGCGGAAAAAGACTAAGTCGAAAATATTCATAATGTTGTAGCGAGCGCGATAACTTTCTTAAAAATGCATATTTCTAAACCAAACTTTCATCAAATGTACATCACATTGTGTTCTATCGATTGAGCAATATGAATTTCCTGTCCGATTCTTGGTTTGGGCTCCAGATTCGAGCTTAAACAGGTGCAGATAGCCAATTTTGACCAAAATCGCGGAAAAAGACTAAGTCGAAAATATTCATAATGTTGTAGCGAGCGCGATAACTTTCTTAAAAATGCATATTTCTAAACCAAACTTTCATCAAATGTACATCACATTGTGTTCTATCGATTGAGCAATATGAATTTCCTGTCCGATTCTTGGTTTGGGCTCCAGATTCGAGCTTAAACAGGTGCAGATAGCCAATTTTGACCAAAATCGCGGAAAAAGACTAAGTCGAAAATATTCATAATGTTGTAGCGAGCGCGATAACTTTCTTAAAAATGCATATTTCTAAACCAAACTTTCATCAAATGTACATCACATTGTGTTCTATCGATTGAGCAATATCAATTTCCTGTCCGATTCTTGGTTTGGGCTCCAGATTCGAGCTTAAACAGGTGCAGATAGCCAATTTTGACCAAAATCGCGGAAAAAGACTAAGTCGAAAATATTCATAATGTTGTAGCGAGCGCGATAACTTTCTTAAAAATGCATATTTCTAAACCAAACTTTCATCAAATGTACATCACATTGTGTTCTATCGATTGAGCAATATGAATTTCCTGTCCGATTCTTGGTTTGGGCTCCAGATTCGAGCTTAAACAGGTGCAGATAGCCAATTTTGACCAAAATCGCGGGAAAAAGACTAAGTCGAAAATATTCATAATGTTGTAGCGAGCGCGATAACTTTCTTAAAAATGCATATTTCTAAACCAAACTTTCATCAAATGTACATCCCATTGTGTTCTATCGATTGAGCAATATGAATTTCCTGTCCGATTCTTGGTTTGGGCTCCAGATTCGAGCTTAAACAGGTGCAGATAGCCAATTTTGACCAAAATCGCGGAAAAAGACTAAGTCGAAAATATTCATAATGTTGTAGCGAGCGCGATAACTTTCTTAAAAATGCATATTTCTAAACCAAACTTTCATCAAATGTACATCACATTGTGTTCTATCGATTGAGCAATATGAATTTCCTGTCCGATTCTTGGTTTGGGCTCCAGATTCGAGCTTAAACAGGTGCAGATAGCCAATTTTGACCAAAATCGCGGAAAAAGACTAAGTCGAAAATATTCATAATGTTGTAGCGAGCGCGATAACTTTTTTTAAAAATGCATATTTCTAAACCAAACTTTCATCAAATGTACATCACATTGTGTTCTATCGATTGAGCAATATGAATTTCCTGTCCGATTCTTGGTTTGGGCTCCAGATTCGAGCTTAAACAGGTGCAGATAGCCAATTTTGACCAAAATCGCGGAAAAAGACTAAGTCGAAAATATTCATAATGTTGTAGCGAGCGCGATAACTTTCTTAAAAATGCATATTTCTAAACCAAACTTTCATCAAATGTACATCACATTGTGTTCTATCGATTGAGCAATATCAATTTCCTGTCCGATTCTTGGTTTGGGCTCCAGATTCGAGCTTAAACAGGTGCAGATAGCCAATTTTGACCAAAATCGCGGAAAAAGACTAAGTCGAAAATATTCATAATGTTGTAGCGAGCGCGATAACTTTCTTAAAAATGCATATTTCTAAACCAAACTTTCATCAAATGTACATCACATTGTGTTCTATCGATTGAGCAATATGAATTTCCTGTCCGATTCTTGGTTTGGGCTCCAGATTCGAGCTTAAACAGGTGCAGATAGCCAATTTTGACCAAAATCGCGGAAAAGACTAAGTCGAAAATATTCACAATGTTGTAGCGAGCGCGATAACTTTCTTAAAAATGCATATTTCTAAACCAAACTTTCATCAAATGTACATCACATTGTGTTCTATCGATTGAGCAATATCAATTTCCTGTCCGATTCTTGGTTTGGGCTCCAGATTCGAGCTTAAACAGGTGCAGATAGCCAATTTTGACCAAAATCGCGGAAAAAGACTAAGTCGAAAATATTCATAATGTTGTAGCGAGCGCGATAACTTTCTTAAAAATGCATATTTCTAAACCAAACTTTCATCAAATGTACATCACATTGTGTTCTATCGATTGAGCAATATGAATTTCCTGTCCGATTCTTGGTTTGGGCTCCAGATTCGAGCTTAAACAGGTGCAGATAGCCAATTTTGACCAAAATCGCGGAAAAAGACTAAGTCGAAAATATTCACAATGTTGTAGCGAGCGCGATAACTTTCTTAAAAATGCATATTTCTAAACCAAACTTTCATCAAATGTACATCCCATTGTGTTCTATCGATTGAGCAATATGAATTTCCTGTCCGATTCTTGGTTTGGGCTCCAGATTCGAGCTTAAACAGGTGCAGATAGCCAATTTTGACCAAAATCGCGGAAAAAGACTAAGTCGAAAATATTCATAATGTTGTAGCGAGCGCGATAACTTTCTTAAAAATGCATATTTCTAAACCAAACTTTCATCAAATGTACATCACATTGTGTTCTATCGATTGAGCAATATGAATTTCCTGTCCGATTCTTGGTTTGGGCTCCAGATTCGAGCTTAAACAGGTGCAGATAGCCAATTTTGACCAAAATCGCGGAAAAAGACTAAGTCGAAAATATTCATAATGTTGTAGCGAGCGCGATAACTTTCTTAAAAATGCATATTTCTAAACCAAACTTTCATCAAATGTACATCACATTGTGTTCTATCGATTGAGCAATATGAATTTCCTGTCCGATTCTTGGTTTGGGCTCCAGATTCGAGCTTAAACAGGTGCAGATAGCCAATTTTGACCAAAATCGCGGAAAAAGACTAAGTCGAAAATATTCATAATGTTGTAGCGAGCGCGATAACTTTCTTAAAAATGCATATTTCTAAACCAAACTTTCATCAAATGTACATCACATTGTGTTCTATCGATTGAGCAATATGAATTTCCTGTCCGATTCTTGGTTTGGGCTCCAGATTCGAGCTTAAACAGGTGCAGATAGCCAATTTGGACCAAAATCGCGGAAAAAGACTAAGTCGAAAATATTCATAATGTTGTACCGAGCGCGATAACTTTCTTAAAAATGCATATTTCTAAACCAAACTTTCATCAAATGTACATCACATTGTGTTCTATCGATTGAGCAATATGAATTTCCTGTCCGATTCTTGGTTTGGGCTCCAGATTCGAGCTTAAACAGGTGCAGATAGCCAATTTTGACCAAAATCGCGGAAAAAGACTAAGTCGAAAATATTCACAATGTTGTAGCGAGCGCGATAACTTTCTTAAAAATGCATATTTCTAAACCAAACTTTCATCAAATGTACATCACATTGTGTTCTATCGATTGAGCAATATGAATTTCCTGTCCGATTCTTGGTTTGGGCTCCAGATTCGAGCTTAAACAGGTGCAGATAGCCAATTTTGACCAAAATCGCGGAAAAAGACTAAGTCGAAAATATTCATAATGTTGTAGCGAGCGCGATAACTTTCTTAAAAATGCATATTTCTAAACCAAACTTTCATCAAATGTACATCACATTGTGTTCTATCGATTGAGCAATATGAATTTCCTGTCCGATTCTTGGTTTGGGCTCCAGATTCGAGCTTAAACAGGTGCAGATAGCCAATTTTGACCAAAATCGCGGAAAAAGACTAAGTCGAAAATATTCATAATGTTGTAGCGAGCGCGATAACTTTCTTAAAAATGCATATTTCTAAACCAAACTTTCATCAAATGTACATCACATTGTGTTCTATCGATTGAGCAATATGAATTTCCTGTCCGATTCTTGGTTTGGGCTCCAGATTCGAGCTTAAACAGGTGCAGATAGCCAATTTTGACCAAAATCGCGGAAAAAGACTAAGTCGAAAATATTCATAATGTTGTAGCGAGCGCGATAACTTTCTTAAAAATGCATATTTCTGAACCAAACTTTCATCAAATGTACATCACATTGTGTTCTATCGATTGAGCAATATGAATTTCCTGTCCGATTCTTGGTTTGGGCTCCAGATTCGAGCTTAAACAGGTGCAGATAGCCAATTTTGACCAAAATCGCGGAAAAAGACTAAGTCGAAAATATTCATAATGTTGTAGCGAGCGCGATAACTTTCTTAAAAATGCATATTTCTAAACCAAACTTTCATCAAATGTACATCACATTGTGTTCTATCGATTGAGCAATATGAATTTCCTGTCCGATTCTTGGTTTGGGCTCCAGATTCGAGCTTAAACAGGTGCAGATAGCCAATTTTGACCAAAATCGCGGGAAAAAGACTAAGTCGAAAATATTCACAATGTTGTAGCGAGCGCGATAACTTTCTTAAAAATGCATATTTCTAAACCAAACTTTCATCAAATGTACATCCCATTGTGTTCTATCGATTGAGCAATATGAATTTCCTGTCCGATTCTTGGTTTGGGCTCCAGATTCGAGCTTAAACAGGTGCAGATAGCCAATTTTGACCAAAATCGCGGAAAAAGACTAAGTCGAAAATATTCATAATGTTGTAGCGAGCGCGATAACTTTCTTAAAAATGCATATTTCTAACCAAACTTTCATCAAATGTACATCACATTGTGTTCTATCGATTGAGCAATATCAATTTCCTGTCCGATTCTTGGTTTGGGCTCCAGATTCGAGCTTAAACAGGTGCAGATAGCCAATTTTGACCAAAATCGCGGAAAAAGACTAAGTCGAAAATATTCATAATGTTGTAGCGAGCGCGATAACTTTCTTAAAAATGCATATTTCTAAACCAAACTTTCATCAAATGTACATCACATTGTGTTCTATCGATTGAGCAATATGAATTTCCTGTCCGATTCTTGGTTTGGGCTCCAGATTCGAGCTTAAACAGGTGCAGATAGCCAATTTTGACCAAAATCGCGGGAAAAGACTAAGTCGAAAATATTCATAATGTTGTAGCGAGCGCGATAACTTTCTTAAAAATGCATATTTCTAAACCAAACTTTCATCAAATGTACATCCCATTGTGTTCTATCGATTGAGCAATATGAATTTCCTGTCCGATTCTTGGTTTGGGCTCCAGATTCGAGCTTAAACAGGTGCAGATAGCCAATTTTGACCAAAATCGCGGAAAAAGACTAAGTCGAAAATATTCATAATGTTGTAGCGAGCGCGATAACTTTCTTAAAAATGCATATTTCTAAACCAAACTTTCATCAAATGTACATCACATTGTGTTCTATCGATTGAGCAATATCAATTTCCTGTCCGATTCTTGGTTTGGGCTCCAGATTCGAGCTTAAACAGGTGCAGATAGCCAATTTTGACCAAAATCGCGGAAAAAGACTAAGTCGAAAATATTCATAATGTTGTAGCGAGCGCGATAACTTTCTTAAAAATGCATATTTCTAAACCAAACTTTCATCAAATGTACATCACATTGTGTTCTATCGATTGAGCAATATGAATTTCCTGTCCGATTCTTGGTTTGGGCTCCAGATTCGAGCTTAAACAGGTGCAGATAGCCAATTTTGACCAAAATCGCGGAAAAAGACTAAGTCGAAAATATTCATAATGTTGTAGCGAGCGCGATAACTTTCTTAAAAATGCATATTTCTAAACCAAACTTTCATCAAATGTACATCACATTGTGTTCTATCGATTGAGCAATATGAATTTCCTGTCCGATTCTTGGTTTGGGCTCCAGATTCGAGCTTAAACAGGTGCAGATAGCCAATTTTGACCAAAATCGCGGAAAAAGACTAATTCGAAAATATTCATAATGTTGTAGCGAGCGCGATAACTTTCTTAAAAATGCATATTTCTAAACCAAACTTTCATCAAATGTACATCACATTGTGTTCTATCGATTGAGCAATATGAATTTCCTGTCCGATTCTTGGTTTGGGCTCCAGATTCGAGCTTAAACAGGTGCAGATAGCCAATTTTGACCAAAATCGCGGAAAAAGACTAAGTCGAAAATATTCACAATGTTGTAGCGAGCGCGATAACTTTCTTAAAAATGCATATTTCTAAACCAAACTTTCATCAAATGTACATCACATTGTGTTCTATCGATTGAGCAATATCAATTTCCTGTCCGATTCTTGGTTTGGGCTCCAGATTCGAGCTTAAACAGGTGCAGATAGCCAATTTTGACCAAAATCGCGGAAAAAGACTAAGTCGAAAATATTCATAATGTTGTAGCGAGCGCGATAACTTTCTTAAAAATGCATATTTCTAAACCAAACTTTCATCAAATGTACATCACATTGTGTTCTATCGATTGAGCAATATGAATTTCCTGTCCGATTCTTGGTTTGGGCTCCAGATTCGAGCTTAAACAGGTGCAGATAGCCAATTTTGACCAAAATCGCGGAAAAAGACTAAGTCGAAAATATTCACAATGTTGTAGCGAGCGCGATAACTTTCTTAAAAATGCATATTTCTAAACCAAACTTTCATCAAATGTACATCACATTGTGTTCTATCGATTGAGCAATATGAATTTCCTGTCCGATTCTTGGTTTGGGCTCCAGATTCGAGCTTAAACAGGTGCAGATAGCCAATTTTGACCAAAATCGCGGAAAAAGACTAAGTCGAAAATATTCATAATGTTGTAGCGAGCGCGATAACTTTCTTAAAAATGCATATTTCTAAGCCAAACTTTCATCAAATGTACATCACATTGTGTTCTATCGATTGAGCAATATGAATTTCCTGTCCGATTCTTGGTTTGGGCTCCAGATTCGAGCTTAAACAGGTGCAGATAGCCAATTTTGACCAAAATCGCGGAAAAAGACTAAGTCGAAAATATTCATAATGTTGTAGCGAGCGCGATAACTTTCTTAAAAATGCATATTTCTAAACCAAACTTTCATCAAATGTACATCACATTGTGTTCTATCGATTGAGCAATATGAATTTCCTGTCCGATTCTTGGTTTGGGCTCCAGATTCGAGCTTAAACAGGTGCAGATAGCCAATTTTGACCAAATCGCGGAAAAAGACTAAGTCGAAAATATTCATAATGTTGTAGCGAGCGCGATAACTTTCTTAAAAATGCATATTTCTAAACCAAACTTTCATCAAATGTACATCACATTGTGTTCTATCGATTGAGCAATATGAATTTCCTGTCCGATTCTTGGTTTGGGCTCCAGATTCGAGCTTAAACAGGTGCAGATAGCCAATTTTGACCAAAATCGCGGAAAAAGACTAAGTCGAAAATTATTCATAATGTTGTAGCGAGCGCGATAACTTTCTTAAAAATGCATATTTCTAAACCAAACTTTCATCAAATGTACATCACATTGTGTTCTATCGATTGAGCAATATGAATTTCCTGTCCGATTCTTGGTTTGGGCTCCAGATTCGAGCTTAAACAGGTGCAGATAGCCAATTTTGACCAAAATCGCGGAAAAAGACTAAGTCGAAAATATTCATAATGTTGTACCGAGCGCGATAACTTTCTTAAAAATGCATATTTCTAAACCAAACTTTCATCAAATGTACATCACATTGTGTTCTATCGATTGAGCAATATGAATTTCCTGTCCGATTCTTGGTTTGGGCTCCAGATTCGAGCTTAAACAGGTGCAGATAGCCAATTTTGACCAAAATCGCGGAAAAAGACTAAGTCGAAAATATTCATAATGTTGTAGCGAGCGCGATAACTTTCTTAAAAATGCATATTTCTAAACCAAACTTTCATCAAATGTACATCACATTGTGTTCTATCGATTGAGCAATATGAATTTCCTGTCCGATTCTTGGTTTGGGCTCCAGATTCGAGCTTAAACAGGTGCAGATAGCCAATTTTGACCAAAATCGCGGAAAAAGACTAAGTCGAAAATATTCATAATGTTGTACCGAGCGCGATAACTTTCTTAAAAATGCATATTTCTAAACCAAACTTTCATCAAATGTACATCACATTGTGTTCTATCGATTGAGCAATATGAATTTCCTGTCCGATTCTTGGTTTGGGCTCCAGATTCGAGCTTAAACAGGTGCAGATAGCCAATTTTGACCAAAATCGCGGAAAAAGACTAAGTCGAAAATATTCATAATGTTGTACCGAGCGCGATAACTTTCTTAAAAATGCATATTTCTAAACCAAACTTTCATCAAATGTACATCACATTGTGTTCTATCGATTGAGCAATATGAATTTCCTGTCCGATTCTTGGTTTGGGCTCCAGATTCGAGCTTAAACAGGTGCAGATAGCCAATTTTGACCAAAATCGCGGAAAAAGACTAAGTCGAAAATATTCATAATGTTGTAGCGAGCGCGATAACTTTCTTAAAAATGCATATTTCTAAACCAAACTTTCATCAAATGTACATCACATTGTGTTCTATCGATTGAGCAATATGAATTTCCTGTCCGATTCTTGGTTTGGGCTCCAGATTCGAGCTTAAACAGGTGCAGATAGCCAATTTGGACCAAAATCGCGGAAAAAGACTAAGTCGAAAATATTCATAATGTTGTAGCGAGCGCGATAACTTTCTTAAAAATGCATATTTCTAAACCAAACTTTCATCAAATGTACATCACATTGTGTTCTATCGATTGAGCAATATGAATTTCCTGTCCGATTCTTGGTTTGGGCTCCAGATTCGAGCTTAAACAGGTGCAGATAGCCAATTTTGACCAAAATCGCGGAAAAAGACTAAGTCGAAAATATTCATAATGTTGTAGCGAGCGCGATAACTTTCTTAAAAATGCATATTTCTAAACCAAACTTTCATCAAATGTACATCACATTGTGTTCTATCGATTGAGCAATATGAATTTCCTGTCCGATTCTTGGTTTGGGCTCCAGATTCGAGCTTAAACAGGTGCAGATAGCCAATTTTGACCAAAATCGCGGAAAAAGACTAAGTCGAAAATATTCATAATGTTGTACCGAGCGCGATAACTTTCTTAAAAATGCATATTTCTAAACCAAACTTTCATCAAATGTACATCACATTGTGTTCTATCGATTGAGCAATATGAATTTCCTGTCCGATTCTTGGTTTGGGCTCCAGATTCGAGCTTAAACAGGTGCAGATAGCCAATTTGGACCAAAATCGCGGAAAAAGACTAAGTCGAAAATATTCATAATGTTGTAGCGAGCGCGATAACTTTCTTAAAAATGCATATTTCTAAACCAAACTTTCATCAAATGTACATCACATTGTGTTCTATCGATTGAGCAATATGAATTTCCTGTCCGATTCTTGGTTTGGGCTCCAGATTCGAGCTTAAACAGGTGCAGATAGCCAATTTGGACCAAAATCGCGGAAAAAGACTAAGTCGAAAATATTCATAATGTTGTAGCGAGCGCGATAACTTTCTTAAAAATGCATATTTCTAAACCAAACTTTCATCAAATGTACATCACATTGTGTTCTATCGATTGAGCAATATGAATTTCCTGTCCGATTCTTGGTTTGGGCTCCAGATTCGAGCTTAAACAGGTGCAGATAGCCAATTTTGACCAAAATCGCGGAAAAAGACTAAGTCGAAAATATTCATAATGTTGTAGCGAGCGCGATAACTTTCTTAAAAATGCATATTTCTAAACCAAACTTTCATCAAATGTACATCACATTGTGTTCTATCGATTGAGCAATATGAATTTCCTGTCCGATTCTTGGTTTGGGCTCCAGATTCGAGCTTAAACAGGTGCAGATAGCCAATTTTGACCAAAATCGCGGAAAAAGACTAAGTCGAAAATATTCATAATGTTGTACCGAGCGCGATAACTTTCTTAAAAATGCATATTTCTAAACCAAACTTTCATCAAATGTACATCACATTGTGTTCTATCGATTGAGCAATATGAATTTCCTGTCCGATTCTTGGTTTGGGCTCCAGATTCGAGCTTAAACAGGTGCAGATAGCCAATTTTGACCAAAATCGCGGAAAAAGACTAAGTCGAAAATATTCATAATGTTGTAGCGAGCGCGATAACTTTCTTAAAAATGCATATTTCTAAACCAAACTTTCATCAAATGTACATCACATTGTGTTCTATCGATTGAGCAATATGAATTTCCTGTCCGATTCTTGGTTTGGGCTCCAGATTCGAGCTTAAACAGGTGCAGATAGCCAATTTTGACCAAAATCGCGGAAAAAGACTAAGTCGAAAATATTCATAATGTTGTAGCGAGCGCGATAACTTTCTTAAAATTGCATATTTCTAAACCAAACTTTCATCAAATGTACATCACATTGTGTTCTATCGATTGAGCAATATGAATTTCCTGTCCGATTCTTGGTTTGGGCTCCAGATTCGAGCTTAAACAGGTGCAGATAGCCAATTTTGACCAAAATCGCGGAAAAAGACTAAGTCGAAAATATTCATAATGTTGTAGCGAGCGCGATAACTTTCTTAAAATGCATATTTCTAAACCAAACTTTCATCAAATGTACATCACATTGTGTTCTATCGATTGAGCAATATGAATTTCCTGTCCGATTCTTGGTTTGGGCTCCAGATTCGAGCTTAAACAGGTGCAGATAGCCAATTTTGACCAAAATCGCGGAAAAAGACTAAGTCGAAAATATTCATAATGTTGTACCGAGCGCGATAACTTTCTTAAAAATGCATATTTCTAAACCAAACTTTCATCAAATGTACATCACATTGTGTTCTATCGATTGAGCAATATGAATTTCCTGTCCGATTCTTGGTTTGGGCTCCAGATTCGAGCTTAAACAGGTGCAGATAGCCAATTTGGACCAAAATCGCGGAAAAAGACTAAGTCGAAAATATTCATAATGTTGTAGCGAGCGCGATAACTTTCTTAAAAATGCATATTTCTAAACCAAACTTTCATCAAATGTACATCACATTGTGTTCTATCGATTGAGCAATATGAATTTCCTGTCCGATTCTTGGTTTGGGCTCCAGATTCGAGCTTAAACAGGTGCAGATAGCCAATTTTGACCAAAATCGCGGAAAAAGACTAAGTCGAAAATATTCATAATGTTGTAGCGAGCGCGATAACTTTCTTAAAAATGCATATTTCTAAACCAAACTTTCATCAAATGTACATCACATTGTGTTCTATCGATTGAGCAATATGAATTTCCTGTCCGATTCTTGGTTTGGGCTCCAGATTCGAGCTTAAACAGGTGCAGATAGCCAATTTTGACCAAAATCGCGGAAAAAGACTAAGTCGAAAATATTCATAATGTTGTACCGAGCGCGATAACTTTCTTAAAAATGCATATTTCTAAACCAAACTTTCATCAAATGTACATCACATTGTGTTCTATCGATTGAGCAATATGAATTTCCTGTCCGATTCTTGGTTTGGGCTCCAGATTCGAGCTTAAACAGGTGCAGATAGCCAATTTTGACCAAAATCGCGGAAAAAGACTAAGTCGAAAATATTCATAATGTTGTAGCGAGCGCGATAACTTTCTTAAAAATGCATATTTCTAAACCAAACTTTCATCAAATGTACATCACATTGTGTTCTATCGATTGAGCAATATGAATTTCCTGTCCGATTCTTGGTTTGGGCTCCAGATTCGAGCTTAAACAGGTGCAGATAGCCAATTTTGACCAAAATCGCGGAAAAAGACTAAGTCGAAAATATTCATAATGTTGTACCGAGCGCGATAACTTTCTTAAAAATGCATATTTCTAAACCAAACTTTCATCAAATGTACATCACATTGTGTTCTATCGATTGAGCAATATGAATTTCCTGTCCGATTCTTGGTTTGGGCTCCAGATTCGAGCTTAAACAGGTGCAGATAGCCAATTTTGACCAAAATCGCGGAAAAAGACTAAGGTCGAAAATATTCATAATGTTGTAGCGAGCGCGATAACTTTCTTAAAAATGCATATTTCTAAACCAAACTTTCATCAAATGTACATCACATTGTGTTCTATCGATTGAGCAATATGAATTTCCTGTCCGATTCTTGGTTTGGGCTCCAGATTCGAGCTTAAACAGGTGCAGATAGCCAATTTTGAACAAAATCGCGGAAAAAGACTAAGTCGAAAATATTCATAATGTTGTACCGAGCGCGATAACTTTCTTAAAAATGCATATTTCTAAACCAAACTTTCATCAAATGTACATCACATTGTGTTCTATCGATTGAGCAATATGAATTTCCTGTCCGATTCTTGGTTTGGGCTCCAGATTCGAGCTTAAACAGGTGCAGATAGCCAATTTGGACCAAAATCGCGGAAAAAGACTAAGTCGAAAATATTCATAATGTTGTAGCGAGCGCGATAACTTTCTTAAAAATGCATATTTCTAAACCAAACTTTCATCAAATGTACATCACATTGTGTTCTATCGATTGAGCAATATGAATTTCCTGTCCGATTCTTGGTTTGGGCTCCAGATTCGAGCTTAAACAGGTGCAGATAGCCAATTTTGACCAAAATCGCGGAAAAAAGACTAAGTCGAAAATATTCATAATGTTGTAGCGAGCGCGATAACTTTCTTAAAAATGCATATTTCTAAACCAAACTTTCATCAAATGTACATCACATTGTGTTCTATCGATTGAGCAATATGAATTTCCTGTCCGATTCTTGGTTTGGGCTCCAGATTCGAGCTTAAACAGGTGCAGATAGCCAATTTTGACCAAAATCGCGGAAAAAGACTAAGTCGAAAATATTCATAATGTTGTACCGAGCGCGATAACTTTCTTAAAAATGCATATTTCTAAACCAAACTTTCATCAAATGTACATCACATTGTGTTCTATCGATTGAGCAATATGAATTTCCTGTCCGATTCTTGGTTTGGGCTCCAGATTCGAGCTTAAACAGGTGCAGATAGCCAATTTTGACCAAAATCGCGGAAAAAGACTAAGTCGAAAATATTCATAATGTTGTAGCGAGCGCGATAACTTTCTTAAAAATGCATATTTCTAAACCAAACTTTCATCAAATGTACATCACATTGTGTTCTATCGATTGAGCAATATGAATTTCCTGTCCGATTCTTGGTTTGGGCTCCAGATTCGAGCTTAAACAGGTGCAGATAGCCAATTTTGACCAAAATCGCGGAAAAAGACTAAGTCGAAAATATTCATAATGTTGTAGCGAGCGCGATAACTTTCTTAAAAATGCATATTTCTAAACCAAACTTTCATCAAATGTACATCACATTGTGTTCTATCGATTGAGCAATATGAATTTCCTGTCCGATTCTTGGTTTGGGCTCCAGATTCGAGCTTAAACAGGTGCAGATAGCCAATTTTGACCAAAATCGCGGAAAAAGACTAAGTCGAAAATATTCATAATGTTGTAGCGAGCGCGATAACTTTCTTAAAATGCATATTTCTAAACCAAACTTTCATCAAATGTACATCACATTGTGTTCTATCGATTGAGCAATATGAATTTCCTGTCCGATTCTTGGTTTGGGCTCCAGATTCGAGCTTAAACAGGTGCAGATAGCCAATTTTGACCAAAATCGCGGAAAAAGACTAAGTCGAAAATATTCATAATGTTGTAGCGAGCGCGATAACTTTCTTAAAAATGCATATTTCTAAACCAAAACTTTCATCAAATGTACATCACATTGTGTTCTATCGATTGAGCAATATGAATTTCCTGTCCGATTCTTGGTTTGGGCTCCAGATTCGAGCTTAAACAGGTGCAGATAGCCAATTTTGACCAAAATCGCGGAAAAAGACTAAGTCGAAAATATTCATAATGTTGTAGCGAGCGCGATAACTTTCTTAAAAATGCATATTTCTAAACCAAACTTTCATCAAATGTACATCACATTGTGTTCTATCGATTGAGCAATATGAATTTCCTGTCCGATTCTTGGTTTGGGCTCCAGATTCGAGCTTAAACAGGTGCAGATAGCCAATTTTGACCAAAATCGCGGAAAAAGACTAAGTCGAAAATATTCATAATGTTGTAGCGAGCGCGATAACTTTCTTAAAAATGCATATTTCTAAACCAAACTTTCATCAAATGTACATCACATTGTGTTCTATCGATTGAGCAATATGAATTTCCTGTCCGATTCTTGGTTTGGGCTCCAGATTCGAGCTTAAACAGGTGCAGATAGCCAATTTTGACCAAAATCGCGGAAAAAGACTAAGTCGAAAATATTCATAATGTTGTAGCGAGCGCGATAACTTTCTTAAAAATGCATATTTCTAAACCAAACTTTCATCAAATGTACATCACATTGTGTTCTATCGATTGAGCAATATGAATTTCCTGTCCGATTCTTGGTTTGGGCTCCAGATTCGAGCTTAAACAGGTGCAGATAGCCAATTTTGACCAAAATCGCGGAAAAAGACTAAGTCGAAAATATTCATAATGTTGTAGCGAGCGCGATAACTTTCTTAAAAATGCATATTTCTAAACCAAACTTTCATCAAATGTACATCACATTGTGTTCTATCGATTGAGCAATATGAATTTCCTGTCCGATTCTTGGTTTGGGCTCCAGATTCGAGCTTAAACAGGTGCAGATAGCCAATTTTGACCAAAATCGCGGAAAAAGACTAAGTCGAAAATATTCATAATGTTGTAGCGAGCGCGATAACTTTCTTAAAAATGCATATTTCTAAACCAAACTTTCATCAAATGTACATCACATTGTGTTCTATCGATTGAGCAATATGAATTTCCTGTCCGATTCTTGGTTTGGGCTCCAGATTCGAGCTTAAACAGGTGCAGATAGCCAATTTTGACCAAAATCGCGGAAAAAGACTAAGTCGAAAATATTCATAATGTTGTAGCGAGCGCGATAACTTTCTTAAAAATGCATATTTCTAAACCAAACTTTCATCAAATGTACATCACATTGTGTTCTATCGATTGAGCAATATGAATTTCCTGTCCGATTCTTGGTTTGGGCTCCAGATTCGAGCTTAAACAGGTGCAGATAGCCAATTTTGACCAAAATCGCGGAAAAAGACTAAGTCGAAAATATTCATAATGTTGTAGCGAGCGCGATAACTTTCTTAAAAATGCATATTTCTAAACCAAACTTTCATCAAATGTACATCACATTGTGTTCTATCGATTGAGCAATATGAATTTCCTGTCCGATTCTTGGTTTGGGCTCCAGATTCGAGCTTAAACAGGTGCAGATAGCCAATTTTGACCAAAATCGCGGAAAAAGACTAAGTCGAAAATATTCATAATGTTGTAGCGAGCGCGATAACTTTCTTAAAAATGCATATTTCTAAACCAAACTTTCATCAAATGTACATCACATTGTGTTCTATCGATTGAGCAATATGAATTTCCTGTCCGATTCTTGGTTTGGGCTCCAGATTCGAGCTTAAACAGGTGCAGATAGCCAATTTTGACCAAAATCGCGGAAAAAGACTAAGTCGAAAATATTCATAATGTTGTAGCGAGCGCGATAACTTTCTTAAAAATGCATATTTCTAAACCAAACTTTCATCAAATGTACATCACATTGTGTTCTATCGATTGAGCAATATGAATTTCCTGTCCGATTCTTGGTTTGGGCTCCAGATTCGAGCTTAAACAGGTGCAGATAGCCAATTTTGACCAAAATCGCGGAAAAAGACTAAGTCGAAAATATTCATAATGTTGTAGCGAGCGCGATAACTTTCTTAAAAATGCATATTTCTAAACCAAACTTTCATCAAATGTACATCACATTGTGTTCTATCGATTGAGCAATATGAATTTCCTGTCCGATTCTTGGTTTGGGCTCCAGATTCGAGCTTAAACAGGTGCAGATAGCCAATTTTGACCAAAATCGCGGAAAAAGACTAAGTCGAAAATATTCATAATGTTGTAGCGAGCGCGATAACTTTCTTAAAAATGCATATTTCTAAACCAAACTTTCATCAAATGTACATCACATTGTGTTCTATCGATTGAGCAATATGAATTTCCTGTCCGATTCTTGGTTTGGGCTCCAGATTCGAGCTTAAACAGGTGCAGATAGCCAATTTGGACCAAAATCGCGGAAAAAGACTAAGTCGAAAATATTCATAATGTTGTAGCGAGCGCGATAACTTTCTTAAAAATGCATATTTCTAAACCAAACTTTCATCAAATGTACATCACATTGTGTTCTATCGATTGAGCAATATGAATTTCCTGTCCGATTCTTGGTTTGGGCTCCAGATTCGAGCTTAAACAGGTGCAGATAGCCAATTTTGACCAAAATCGCGGAAAAAGACTAAGTCGAAAATATTCATAATGTTGTAGCGAGCGCGATAACTTTCTTAAAAATGCATATTTCTAAACCAAACTTTCATCAAATGTACATCACATTGTGTTCTATCGATTGAGCAATATGAATTTCCTGTCCGATTCTTGGTTTGGGCTCCAGATTCGAGCTTAAACAGGTGCAGATAGCCAATTTTGACCAAAATCGCGGAAAAAGACTAAGTCGAAAATATTCATAATGTTGTAGCGAGCGCGATAACTTTCTTAAAAATGCATATTTCTAAACCAAACTTTCATCAAATGTACATCACATTGTGTTCTATCGATTGAGCAATATGAATTTCCTGTCCGATTCTTGGTTTGGGCTCCAGATTCGAGCTTAAACAGGTGCAGATAGCCAATTTTGACCAAAATCGCGGAAAAAGACTAAGTCGAAAATATTCACAATGTTGTAGCGAGCGCGATAACTTTCTTAAAAATGCATATTTCTAAACCAAACTTTCATCAAATGTACATCCCATTGTGTTCTATCGATTGAGCAATATGAATTTCCTGTCCGATTCTTGGTTTGGGCTCCAGATTCGAGCTTAAACAGGTGCAGATAGCCAATTTTGACCAAAATCGCGGAAAAAGACTAAGTCGAAAATATTCATAATGTTGTAGCGAGCGCGATAACTTTCTTAAAAATGCATATTTCTAAACCAAACTTTCATCAAATGTACATCACATTGTGTTCTATCGATTGAGCAATATGAATTTCCTGTCCGATTCTTGGTTTGGGCTCCAGATTCGAGCTTAAACAGGTGCAGATAGCCAATTTTGACCAAAATCGCGGAAAAAGACTAAGTCGAAAATATTCATAATGTTGTAGCGAGCGCGATAACTTTCTTAAAAATGCATATTTCTAAACCAAACTTTCATCAAATGTACATCACATTGTGTTCTATCGATTGAGCAATATGAATTTCCTGTCCGATTCTTGGTTTGGGCTCCAGATTCGAGCTTAAACAGGTGCAGATAGCCAATTTGGACCAAAATCGCGGAAAAAGACTAAGTCGAAAATATTCATAATGTTGTAGCGAGCGCGATAACTTTCTTAAAAATGCATATTTCTAAACCAAACTTTCATCAAATGTACATCACATTGTGTTCTATCGATTGAGCAATATGAATTTCCTGTCCGATTCTTGGTTTGGGCTCCAGATTCGAGCTTAAACAGGTGCAGATAGCCAATTTTGACCAAAATCGCGGAAAAAGACTAAGTCGAAAATATTCACAATGTTGTAGCGAGAGCGATAACTTTCTTAAAAATGCATATTTCTAAACCAAACTTTCATCAAATGTACATCCCATTGTGTTCTATCGATTGAGCAATATGAATTTCCTGTCCGATTCTTGGTTTGGGCTCCAGATTCGAGCTTAAACAGGTGCAGATAGCCAATTTTGACCAAAATCGCGGAAAAAGACTAAGTCGAAAATATTCATAATGTTGTAGCGAGCGCGATAACTTTCTTAAAAATGCATATTTCTAAACCAAACTTTCATCAAATGTACATCACATTGTGTTCTATCGATTGAGCAATATGAATTTCCTGTCCGATTCTTGGTTTGGGCTCCAGATTCGAGCTTAAACAGGTGCAGATAGCCAATTTTGACCAAAATCGCGGAAAAAGACTAAGTCGAAAATATTCATAATGTTGTAGCGAGCGCGATAACTTTCTTAAAAATGCATATTTCTAAACCAAACTTTCATCAAATGTACATCACATTGTGTTCTATCGATTGAGCAATATGAATTTCCTGTCCGATTCTTGGTTTGGGCTCCAGATTCGAGCTTAAACAGGTGCAGATAGCCAATTTTGACCAAAATCGCGGAAAAAGACTAAGTCGAAAATATTCATAATGTTGTAGCGAGCGCGATAACTTTCTTAAAAATGCATATTTCTAAACCAAACTTTCATCAAATGTACATCACATTGTGTTCTATCGATTGAGCAATATGAATTTCCTGTCCGATTCTTGGTTTGGGCTCCAGATTCGAGCTTAAACAGGTGCAGATAGCCAATTTGGACCAAAATCGCGGAAAAAGACTAAGTCGAAAATATTCATAATGTTGTAGCGAGCGCGATAACTTTCTTAAAAATGCATATTTCTAAACCAAACTTTCATCAAATGTACATCACATTGTGTTCTATCGATTGAGCAATATGAATTTCCTGTCCGATTCTTGGTTTGGGCTCCAGATTCGAGCTTAAACAGGTGCAGATAGCCAATTTTGACCAAAATCGCGGAAAAAAGACTAAGTCGAAAATATTCATAATGTTGTAGCGAGCGCGATAACTTTCTTAAAAATGCATATTTCTAAACCAAACTTTCATCAAATGTACATCACATTGTGTTCTATCGATTGAGCAATATGAATTTCCTGTCCGATTCTTGGTTTGGGCTCCAGATTCGAGCTTAAACAGGTGCAGATAGCCAATTTTGACCAAAATCGCGGAAAAAGACTAAGTCGAAAATATTCATAATGTTGTAGCGAGCGCGATAACTTTCTTAAAAATGCATATTTCTAAACCAAACTTTCATCAAATGTACATCACATTGTGTTCTATCGATTGAGCAATATGAATTTCCTGTCCGATTCTTGGTTTGGGCTCCAGATTCGAGCTTAAACAGGTGCAGATAGCCAATTTTGACCAAAATCGCGGAAAAAGACTAAGTCGAAAATATTCATAATGTTGTAGCGAGCGCGATAACTTTCTTAAAAATGCATATTTCTAAACCAAACTTTCATCAAATGTACATCACATTGTGTTCTATCGATTGAGCAATATGAATTTCCTGTCCGATTCTTGGTTTGGGCTCCAGATTCGAGCTTAAACAGGTGCAGATAGCCAATTTTGACCAAAATCGCGGAAAAAGACTAAGTCGAAAATATTCATAATGTTGTAGCGAGCGCGATAACTTTCTTAAAAATGCATATTTCTAAGCCAAACTTTCATCAAATGTACATCACATTGTGTTCTATCGATTGAGCAATATGAATTTCCTGTCCGATTCTTGGTTTGGGCTCCAGATTCGAGCTTAAACAGGTGCAGATAGCCAATTTTGACCAAAATCGCGGAAAAAGACTAAGTCGAAAATATTCATAATGTTGTAGCGAGCGCGATAACTTTCTTAAAAATGCATATTTCTAAGCCAAACTTTCATCAAATGTACATCACATTGTGTTCTATCGATTGAGCAATATGAATTTCCTGTCCGATTCTTGGTTTGGGCTCCAGATTCGAGCTTAAACAGGTGCAGATAGCCAATTTGGACCAAAATCGCGGAAAAAGACTAAGTCGAAAATATTCATAATGTTGTAGCGAGCGCGATAACTTTCTTAAAAATGCATATTTCTAAACCAAACTTTCATCAAATGTACATCACATTGTGTTCTATCGATTGAGCAATATGAATTTCCTGTCCGATTCTTGGTTTGGGCTCCAGATTCGAGCTTAAACAGGTGCAGATAGCCAATTTTGACCAAAATCGCGGAAAAAGACTAAGTCGAAAATATTCATAATGTTGTAGCGAGCGCGATAACTTTCTTAAAAATGCATATTTCTAAAGCCAAACTTTCATCAAATGTACATCACATTGTGTTCTATCGATTGAGCAATATGAATTTCCTGTCCGATTCTTGGTTTGGGCTCCAGATTCGAGCTTAAACAGGTGCAGATAGCCAATTTTGACCAAAATCGCGGAAAAAGACTAAGTCGAAAATATTCATAATGTTGTAGCGAGCGCGATAACTTTCTTAAAAATGCATATTTCTAAACCAAACTTTCATCAAATGTACATCACATTGTGTTCTATCGATTGAGCAATATGAATTTCCTGTCCGATTCTTGGTTTGGGCTCCAGATTCGAGCTTAAACAGGTGCAGATAGCCAATTTTGACCAAAATCGCGGAAAAAGACTAAGTCGAAAATATTCATAATGTTGTAGCGAGCGCGATAACTTTCTTAAAAATGCATATTTCTAAGCCAAACTTTCATCAAATGTACATCACATTGTGTTCTATCGATTGAGCAATATGAATTTCCTGTCCGATTCTTGGTTTGGGCTCCAGATTCGAGCTTAAACAGGTGCAGATAGCCAATTTGGACCAAAATCGCGGAAAAAGACTAAGTCGAAAATATTCATAATGTTGTAGCGAGCGCGATAACTTTCTTAAAAATGCATATTTCTAAACCAAACTTTCATCAAATGTACATCACATTGTGTTCTATCGATTGAGCAATATGAATTTCCTGTCCGATTCTTGGTTTGGGCTCCAGATTCGAGCTTAAACAGGTGCAGATAGCCAATTTTGACCAAAATCGCGGAAAAAGACTAAGTCGAAAATATTCATAATGTTGTACCGAGCGCGATAACTTTCTTAAAAATGCATATTTCTAAACCAAACTTTCATCAAATGTACATCACATTGTGTTCTATCGATTGAGCAATATGAATTTCCTGTCCGATTCTTGGTTTGGGCTCCAGATTCGAGCTTAAACAGGTGCAGATAGCCAATTTGGACCAAAATCGCGGAAAAAGACTAAGTCGAAAATATTCATAATGTTGTACCGAGCGCGATAACTTTCTTAAAAATGCATATTTCTAAACCAAACTTTCATCAAATGTACATCACATTGTGTTCTATCGATTGAGCAATATGAATTTCCTGTCCGATTCTTGGTTTGGGCTCCAGATTCGAGCTTAAACAGGTGCAGATAGCCAATTTGGACCAAAATCGCGGAAAAAGACTAAGTCGAAAATATTCACAATGTTGTAGCGAGCGCGATAACTTTCTTAAAAATGCATATTTCTAAACCAAACTTTCATCAAATGTACATCCCATTGTGTTCTATCGATTGAGCAATATGAATTTCCTGTCCGATTCTTGGTTTGGGCTCCAGATTCGAGCTTAAACAGGTGCAGATAGCCAATTTTGACCAAAATCGCGGAAAAAGACTAAGTCGAAAATATTCATAATGTTGTACCGAGCGCGATAACTTTCTTAAAAATGCATATTTCTAAACCAAACTTTCATCAAATGTACATCACATTGTGTTCTATCGATTGAGCAATATGAATTTCCTGTCCGATTCTTGGTTTGGGCTCCAGATTCGAGCTTAAACAGGTGCAGATAGCCAATTTTGACCAAAATCGCGGAAAAAGACTAAGTCGAAAATATTCATAATGTTGTAGCGAGCGCGATAACTTTCTTAAAAATGCATATTTCTAAACCAAACTTTCATCAAATGTACATCACATTGTGTTCTATCGATTGAGCAATATGAATTTCCTGTCCGATTCTTGGTTTGGGCTCCAGATTCGAGCTTAAACAGGTGCAGATAGCCAATTTGGACCAAAATCGCGGAAAAAGACTAAGTCGAAAATATTCATAATGTTGTAGCGAGCGCGATAACTTTCTTAAAAATGCATATTTCTAAACCAAACTTTCATCAAATGTACATCACATTGTGTTCTATCGATTGAGCAATATGAATTTCCTGTCCGATTCTTGGTTTGGGCTCCAGATTCGAGCTTAAACAGGTGCAGATAGCCAATTTGGACCAAAATCGCGGAAAAAGACTAAGTCGAAAATATTCATAATGTTGTACCGAGCGCGATAACTTTCTTAAAAATGCATATTTCTAAACCAAACTTTCATCAAATGTACATCACATTGTGTTCTATCGATTGAGCAATATGAATTTCCTGTCCGATTCTTGGTTTGGGCTCCAGATTCGAGCTTAAACAGGTGCAGATAGCCAATTTGGACCAAAATCGCGGAAAAAGACTAAGTCGAAAATATTCATAATGTTGTACCGAGCGCGATAACTTTCTTAAAAATGCATATTTCTAAACCAAACTTTCATCAAATGTACATCACATTGTGTTCTATCGATTGAGCAATATGAATTTCCTGTCCGATTCTTGGTTTGGGCTCCAGATTCGAGCTTAAACAGGTGCAGATAGCCAATTTTGACCAAAATCGCGGAAAAAGACTAAGTCGAAAATATTCATAATGTTGTAGCGAGCGCGATAACTTTCTTAAAAATGCATATTTCTAAACCAAACTTTCATCAAATGTACATCACATTGTGTTCTATCGATTGAGCAATATGAATTTCCTGTCCGATTCTTGGTTTGGGCTCCAGATTCGAGCTTAAACAGGTGCAGATAGCCAATTTGGACCAAAATCGCGGAAAAAGACTAAGTCGAAAATATTCATAATGTTGTAGCGAGCGCGATAACTTTCTTAAAAATGCATATTTCTAAACCAAACTTTCATCAAATGTACATCACATTGTGTTCTATCGATTGAGCAATATGAATTTCCTGTCCGATTCTTGGTTTGGGCTCCAGATTCGAGCTTAAACAGGTGCAGATAGCCAATTTTGACCAAAATCGCGGAAAAGGACTAAGTCGAAAATATTCATAATGTTGTAGCGAGCGCGATAACTTTCTTAAAAATGCATATTTCTAAACCAAACTTTCATCAAATGTACATCACATTGTGTTCTATCGATTGAGCAATATGAATTTCCTGTCCGATTCTTGGTTTGGGCTCCAGATTCGAGCTTAAACAGGTGCAGATAGCCAATTTTGACCAAAATCGCGGAAAAAGACTAAGTCGAAAATATTCATAATGTTGTAGCGAGCGCGATAACTTTCTTAAAAATGCATATTTCTAAACCAAACTTTCATCAAATGTACATCACATTGTGTTCTATCGATTGAGCAATATGAATTTCCTGTCCGATTCTTGGTTTGGGCTCCAGATTCGAGCTTAAACAGGTGCAGATAGCCAATTTGGACCAAAATCGCGGAAAAAGACTAAGTCGAAAATATTCATAATGTTGTAGCGAGCGCGATAACTTTCTTAAAAATGCATATTTCTAAACCAAACTTTCATCAAATGTACATCACATTGTGTTCTATCGATTGAGCAATATGAATTTCCTGTCCGATTCTTGGTTTGGGCTCCAGATTCGAGCTTAAACAGGTGCAGATAGCCAATTTGGACCAAAATCGCGGAAATAGACTAAGTCGAAAATATTCATAATGTTGTACCGAGCGCGATAACTTTCTTAAAAATGCATATTTCTAAACCAAACTTTCATCAAATGTACATCACATTGTGTTCTATCGATTGAGCAATATGAATTTCCTGTCCGATTCTTGGTTTGGGCTCCAGATTCGAGCTTAAACAGGTGCAGATAGCCAATTTGGACCAAAATCGCGGAAAAAGACTAAGTCGAAAATATTCATAATGTTGTACCGAGCGCGATAACTTTCTTAAAAATGCATATTTCTAAACCAAACTTTCATCAAATGTACATCACATTGTGTTCTATCGATTGAGCAATATGAATTTCCTGTCCGATTCTTGGTTTGGGCTCCAGATTCGAGCTTAAACAGGTGCAGATAGCCAATTTGGACCAAAATCGCGGAAAAAGACTAAGTCGAAAATATTCATAATGTTGTAGCGAGCGCGATAACTTTCTTAAAAATGCATATTTCTAAACCAAACTTTCATCAAATGTACATCACATTGTGTTCTATCGATTGAGCAATATGAATTTCCTGTCCGATTCTTGGTTTGGGCTCCAGATTCGAGCTTAAACAGGTGCAGATAGCCAATTTGGACCAAAATCGCGGAAAAAGACTAAGTCGAAAATATTCATAATGTTGTACCGAGCGCGATAACTTTCTTAAAAATGCATATTTCTAAACCAAACTTTCATCAAATGTACATCACATTGTGTTCTATCGATTGAGCAATATGAATTTCCTGTCCGATTCTTGGTTTGGGCTCCAGATTCGAGCTTAAACAGGTGCAGATAGCCAATTTGGACCAAAATCGCGGAAAAAGACTAAGTCGAAAATATTCATAATGTTGTACCGAGCGCGATAACTTTCTTAAAAATGCATATTTCTAAACCAAACTTTCATCAAATGTACATCACATTGTGTTCTATCGATTGAGCAATATGAATTTCCTGTCCGATTCTTGGTTTGGGCTCCAGATTCGAGCTTAAACAGGTGCAGATAGCCAATTTGGACCAAAATCGCGGAAAAAGACTAAGTCGAAAATATTCATAATGTTGTACCGAGCGCGATAACTTTCTTAAAAATGCATATTTCTAAACCAAACTTTCATCAAATGTACATCACATTGTGTTCTATCGATTGAGCAATATGAATTTCCTGTCCGATTCTTGGTTTGGGCTCCAGATTCGAGCTTAAACAGGTGCAGATAGCCAATTTTGACCAAAATCGCGGAAAAAGACTAAGTCGAAAATATTCATAATGTTGTACCGAGCGCGATAACTTTCTTAAAAATGCATATTTCTAAACCAAACTTTCATCAAATGTACATCACATTGTGTTCTATCGATTGAGCAATATGAATTTCCTGTCCGATTCTTGGTTTGGGCTCCAGATTCGAGCTTAAACAGGTGCAGATAGCCAATTTGGACCAAAATCGCGGAAAAAGACTAAGTCGAAAATATTCATAATGTTGTACCGAGCGCGATAACTTTCTTAAAAATGCATATTTCTAAACCAAACTTTCATCAAATGTACATCACATTGTGTTCTATCGATTGAGCAATATGAATTTCCTGTCCGATTCTTGGTTTGGGCTCCAGATTCGAGCTTAAACAGGTGCAGATAGCCAATTTTGGTCCAAAATCGCGGAAAAAGACTAAGTCGAAAATATTCATAATGTTGTAGCGAGCGCGATAACTTTCTTAAAAATGCATATTTCTAAACCAAACTTTCATCAAATGTACATCCCATTGTGTTCTATCGATTGAGCAATATGAATTTCCTGTCCGATTCTTGGTTTGGGCTCCAGATTCGAGCTTAAACAGGTGCAGATAGCCAATTTTGACCAAAATCGCGGAAAAAGACTAAGTCTAAAATATTCATAATGTTGTACCGAGCGCGATAACTTTCTTAAAAATGCATATTTCTAAACCAAACTTTCATCAAATGTACATCACATTGTGTTCTATCGATTGAGCAATATGAATTTCCTGTCCGATTCTTGGTTTGGGCTCCAGATTCGAGCTTAAACAGGTGCAGATAGCCAATTTGGACCAAAATCGCGGAAAAAGACTAAGTCGAAAATATTCATAATGTTGTACCGAGCGCGATAACTTTCTTAAAAATGCATATTTCTAAACCAAACTTTCATCAAATGTACATCACATTGTGTTCTATCGATTGAGCAATATGAATTTCCTGTCCGATTCTTGGTTTGGGCTCCAGATTCGAGCTTAAACAGGTGCAGATAGCCAATTTTGACCAAAATCGCGGAAAAAGACTAAGTCGAAAATATTCATAATGTTGTAGCGAGCGCGATAACTTTCTTAAAAATGCATATTTCTAAACCAAACTTTCATCAAATGTACATCACATTGTGTTCTATCGATTGAGCAATATGAATTTCCTGTCCGATTCTTGGTTTGGGCTCCAGATTCGAGCTTAAACAGGTGCAGATAGCCAATTTGGACCAAAATCGCGGAAAAAGACTAAGTCGAAAATATTCATAATGTTGTAGCGAGCGCGATAACTTTCTTAAAAATGCATATTTCTAAACCAAACTTTCATCAAATGTACATCACATTGTGTTCTATCGATTGAGCAATATGAATTTCCTGTCCGATTCTTGGTTTGGGCTCCAGATTCGAGCTTAAACAGGTGCAGATAGCCAATTTGGACCAAAATCGCGGAAAAAGACTAAGTCGAAAATATTCATAATGTTGTAGCGAGCGCGATAACTTTCTTAAAAATGCATATTTCTAAACCAAACTTTCATCAAATGTACATCACATTGTGTTCTATCGATTGAGCAATATGAATTTCCTGTCCGATTCTTGGTTTGGGCTCCAGATTCGAGCTTAAACAGGTGCAGATAGCCAATTTTGACCAAAATCGCGGAAAAAGACTAAGTCGAAAATATTCATAATGTTGTAGCGAGCGCGATAACTTTCTTAAAAATGCATATTTCTAAACCAAACTTTCATCAAATGTACATCACATTGTGTTCTATCGATTGAGCAATATGAATTTCCTGTCCGATTCTTGGTTTGGGCTCCAGATTCGAGCTTAAACAGGTGCAGATAGCCAATTTTGACCAAAATCGCGGAAAAAGACTAAGTCGAAAATATTCATAATGTTGTAGCGAGCGCGATAACTTTCTTAAAAATGCATATTTCTAAACCAAACTTTCATCAAATGTACATCACATTGTGTTCTATCGATTGAGCAATATGAATTTCCTGTCCGATTCTTGGTTTGGGCTCCAGATTCGAGCTTAAACAGGTGCAGATAGCCAATTTTGACCAAAATCGCGGAAAAAGACTAAGTCGAAAATATTCATAATGTTGTAGCGAGCGCGATAACTTTCTTAAAAATGCATATTTCTAAACCAAACTTTCATCAAATGTACATCACATTGTGTTCTATCGATTGAGCAATATGAATGTCCTGTCCGATTCTTGGTTTGGGCTCCAGATTCGAGCTTAAACAGGTGCAGATAGCCAATTTTGACCAAAATCGCGGAAAAAGACTAAGTCGAAAATATTCATAATGTTGTAGCGAGCGCGATAACTTTCTTAAAAATGCATATTTCTAAACCAAACTTTCATCAATGTACATCACATTGTGTTCTATCGATTGAGCAATATG
>CAKLCT010000024.1:0-34712 GCA_921293015.1 Phorcus lineatus | reverse complement strand
GAAAAATCAAAATGCGTTCTACTCAGATATACACAGTATTACGCCTGTTTTGTGAACGCATTTGCTAATTCAAAGATCTTTTCTGACAAAAAAACACAGTTTATTTGGCATGTTCTGCAAAAAAAGTGACTAATCTAGTTGGGCAAAGGTTATAAACGGGACTAAATGAGGGTTTTTTATTAGGAAAATGAAAATGCGTTCAACTCAGATTAACAGAGCACTACACCTGTTTGTGAACGCATTTGGGAATTCAAAGAACTTGTGTTACAAAAACACAGTTTATTTGGCATGTTCCGCAAAATAAGTGACTAATCTAGTTGAGCAAAGGTTATAAACGGGTCTAAATGAGGGTTATACAGTCGAAAAATAAAAATGCGTTCAACTCAGATATACACAGCACTATGCCAGTTTGTAAACGCATTTGCTTATTCAAAGATCTTTTCTGACAAAAACACAGTTTATTTGGCATGTTATGCAAGATAAGTGACGAATCTAGTTGGGCAAAGGTTATAAACGGGTCTAAATGAGGGTTATACAGTCGAAAAAAGAAAATGCGTTCAACTCAGATATACACAGCACTATGCCTGTTTGTAAACGCATTTGCTAATTCAAAGATCTTTTCTGACAAAAACACAGTTTATTTGGCATGTTCTGCAAGATAAGTGACTAATCTATTTGGGCAAAGGTTATAAACGGGTCTAAATGAGGGCTGTACAGTCGAAAAATGAAAATGCGTTCAACTCAGATATACACAGTATTACGCCTGTTTGTGAACGCATTTGCTAATTCAAAGATCTTTTCTGACAAAAACGCAGTTTATTTGGCATGTTCTGCAAGATAAGTGACTAATCTAGTTGAGCAAAGGTTATAAACGGGACTAAATGAGGTTTATTTATTAGGAAAATGAAAATGCGTTCAACTCAGATTAACAGAGTAATACACCTGTTTGTGAACGCATTTGGGTATTCAAAGAACTTGTGTTACAAAAACACAGTTTATTTGGCATGTTCCGCAAAAAAAGTGACTAATCTAGTTGAGCAAAGGTTATAAACGGGTCTAAATGAGGGTTATACAGTCGAAAAATGAAAATGCGTTCAACTCAGATATACACAATACCACGCCTGTTTGTGAACGCATTTGCTAATTCAAAGATCTTTTCTGACAAAAACACAGTTTATTTGGCATGTTCTGCAAGATAAGTGACTAATCTATTTGGGCAAAGGTTATAAACGGGTCTAAATGAGGGCTGTACAGTCGAAAAATCAAAATGCGTTCAACTCAGATATACACAGTATTACGCCTGTTTGTGAACGCATTTGCTAATTCAAAGATCTTTTCTGACAAAAACGCAGTTTATTTGGCATGTTCTGCAAGATAAGTGACTAATCTAGTTGGGCAAAGGTTATAAACGGGACTAAATGAGGTTTATTTATTAGGAAAATGAAAATGCGTTCAACTCAGATTAACAGAGTAATACACCTGTTTGTGAACGCATTTGGGTATTCAAAGAACTTGTGTTACAAAAAACACAGTTTATTTGGCATGTTCCGCAAAATAAGTGACTAATCTAGTTGGGCAAAGGTTATAAACGGGTCTAAATGAGGGTTATACAGTCGAAAAATGAAAATGCGTTCAACTCAGATATACACAGCACTATGCCCGTTTGTAAACGCATTTGCTAATTCAAAGATCTTTTCTGACAAAAACACAGTTTATTTGGCATGTTCTGCAAGATAAGTGACTAATCTAGTAGGGCAAAGGTTTTAAACGGGTCTAAATGAGGGTTATACAGTCGAAAAATCAAAATGCGTTCAACTCAGATATACACAGTACCACGCCTGTTTGTGAACGCATTTGCTAATTCAAAGATCTTTTCTGACAAAAACACAGTTTATTTGGCATGTTCTGCAAGATAAGTGACTAATCTAGTTGGGCAAAGGTTATAAACGGGTCTAAATGAGGGTTGTACAGTCGAAAAATGAAAATGCGTTCAACTCAGATATACACAGTATTACGCCTGTTTGTGAACGCATTTGCTAATTCAAAGATCTTTTCTGACAAAAACACAGTTAATTTGGCATGTTCTGCAAGATAAGTGACTAATCTAGTTGGGCAAAGGTTATAAACGGGACTAAATGAGGTTTATTTATTAGGAAAATGAAAATGCGTTTAACTCAGATTAACAGAGTACTACACCTGTTTGTGTACGCATTTGGGAATTCAAAGAACTTGTGTTACAAAAACACAGTTTATTTGGCATGTTCCGCAAGATAAGTGACTAATCTAGTTGGGCAAAGGTTATAAACGGGTCTAAATGAGGGTTATACAGTCGAAAAATGAAAATGCGTTCAACTTAGATATACACAGCACTATGCCCGTTTGTGAACGCATTTACTAATTCAAAGATCTTTTCTGACAAACACACTGTTAATTTGGCATTTTCTGCAAGAAAAGTGACTAATCTAGTTGGGCAAAGGTTTTAAACGGGTCTAAATGAGGGTTATACAGTCGAAAAATGAAAATGCGTTCAACTCAGATTTACACAGCACTATGCCCGTTTGTGAACGCATTTGCTAATTCAAAGATCTTTTCTGACAAAAACACAGTTTATTTGGCATGTTCTACAAGATAAGTGACGAATCTAGTAGGGCAAAGATTATAAACGGGTCTAAATGAGGGTTATACAGTCGAAAAATGAAAATGCGTTCAACTCAGATATACACAGTACCACGCCTGTTTGTGAACGCATTTGCTAATTCAAAGATCTTTTCTGACAAAAACACAGTTAATTTGGCATGTTCTGCAAAAAAAGTGACTAATCTAGTTGGGCAAAGGTTATAAACGGGACTAAATGAGGTTTATTTATTCCGAAAATGAAAATGCGTTCAACTCAGATTAACAGAGCACTACACCTGTTTGTGATTGCATTTGGGAATTCAAAGAACTTGTGTTACAAAAACACAGTTTATTTGGCATGTTCCGCAAAATAAGTGACTAATCTAGTTGAGCAAAGGTTATAAACGGGTCTAAATGAGGGTTATACAGTCGAAAAATAAAAATGAGTTCAACTCAGATATACACAGCACTATGCCCGTTTGTAAACGCATTTGCTTATTCAAAGATCTTTTCTGACAAAAACACAGTTTATTTGGCATGTTATGCAAGATAAGTGACGAATCTAGTTGGGCAAAGGTTATAAACGGGTCTAAATGAGGGTTATACAGTCGAAAAATGAAAATGCGTTCAACTCAGATATACACAGCACTATGCCTGTTTGTAAACGCATTTGCTAATTCAAAGATCTTTTCGGACAAAAACACAGTTTATTTGGCATGTTCTGCAAGATAAGTGACGAATCTAGTTGGGCAAAGGTTATAAACGGGTCTAAATGAGGGTTATACAGTCGAAAAATGAAAATGCGTTCAACTCAGATATACACAGCACTATGCCTGTTTGTAAACGCATTTGCTAATTCAAAGATCTTTTCGGACAAAAACACAGTTTATTTGGCATGTTCTGCAAGATAAGTGACTAATCTAGTTGGGCAAAGGTTATAAACGGGACTAAATGAGGTTTATTTATTAGGAAAATGAAAATGCGTTCTACTCAGATTAACAGAGTACTACACCTGTTTGTGAACGCATTTGGGAATTCAAAGAACTTGTGTTACAAAAACACAGTTTATTTGGCATGTTCCGCAAAAAAAGTGACTAATCTAGTTGAGCAAAAGTTATAAACGGGTCTAAATGAGGGTTATACAGTCGAAAAATGAAAATGCGTTCAACTCAGATATACACAGCACTATGCCCGTTTGTAAACGCATTTGCTAATTCAAAGATCTTTTCTGACAAAAACACAGTTTATTTGGCATGTTCTGCAAGATAAGTGACGAATCTTTTTGGGCAAAGGTTATAAACGGGTCTAAATGAGGGTTATACAGTCGAAAAATCAAAATGCGTTCAACTCAGATATACACAGCACTATGCCCGTTTGTAAACGCATTTGCTAATTCAAAGATCTTTTCTGACAAAAACACAGTTTATTTGGCATGTTCTGCAAGATAAGTGACTAATCTAGTTGGGCAAATGTTATTTACGGGTCTAAATGAGGGTTATACAGTCGGAAAATGAAAATGCGTTCAACTCAGATATACACAGCACCACGCCTGTTTGTGAACGCATTTGCTAATTCAAAGATCTTTTCTGACAAAAACACAGTTTAGTTGGCATGTTCTGCAAGATAAGTGACTAATCTAGTTGGGCAAAGGTTATAAACGGGTCTAAATGAGGGTTATACAGTCGAAAAATGAAAATGCGTTCAAATCAGATTTACACAGCACTATGCCCGTTTGTGAACGCATTTGCTAATTCAAAAATCTTTCCTGACAAAAACATAGTTTATTTGGCATGTTCTACAAGATAAGTGACGAATCTAGTTGGGCAAAGATTATAAACGGGTCTAAATGAGGGTTATACAGTCGAAAAATGAAAATACGTTCAACTCAGATATACACAGTACCACGCCTGTTTGTGAACGCATTTGCTAATTCAAAGATCTTTTCTGACAAAAACACAGTTTATTTGGCATGTTCTGCAAGATAAGTGACTAATCTATTTGGGCAAAGGTTATAAACGGGTCTAAATGAGGGTTGTGCAGTCGAAAAATCAAAATGCGTTCAACTCAGATATACACAGTATTACGCCTGTTTGTGAACGCATTTGCTAATTCAAAGATCTTTTCTGACAAAAACACAGTTTATTTGGCATGTTCTGCAAAAAAAGTGACTAATCTAGTTGGGCAAAGGTTATAAACGGGACTAAATGAGGTTTATTTATTAAGAAAATGAAAATGCGTTCAACTCAGATTAACAGAGCACTACACCTGTTTGTAAACGCATTTGGGAATTCAAAGAACTTGTGTTACAAAAACACAGTTTATTTGGCATGTTCCGCAAAATAAGTGACTAATCTAGTTGAGCAAAGGTTATAAACGGGTCTAAATGAGGGTTATACAGTCGAAAAATAAAAATGCGTTCAACTCAGATATACACAGCACTATGCCCGTTTGTAAACGCATTTGCTAATTCAAAGATCTTTTCTGACAAAAACACAGTTTATTTGGCATGTTATGCAAGATAAGTGACGAATCTAGTTGGGCAAAGGTTATAAACGGGTCTAAATGAGGGTTATACAGTCGAAAAATGAAAATGCGTTCAACTCAGATATACACAGCACTATGCCTGTTTGTAAACGCATTTGCTAATTCAAAGATCTTTTCGGACAAAAACACAGTTTATTTGGCATGTTCTGCAAGATAAGTGACTAATCTAGTTGGGCAAAGGTTATAAACGGGACTAAATGAGGTTTATTTATTAGGAAAATGAAAATGCGTTCTACTCAGATTAACAGAGTACTACACCTGTTTGTGAACGCATTTAGGAATTCAAAGAACTTGTGTTACAAAAACACAGTTTATTTGGCATGTTCCGCAAAAAAAGTGACTAATCTAGTTAAGCAAAGGTTACAAACGGGTCTAAATGAGGGTTATACAGTCGAAAAATGAAAATGCGTTCAACTCAGATATACACAGCACTATGCCCGTTTGTAAACGCATTTGCTAATTCAAAGATCTTTTCGGACAAAAACACAGTTTATTTGGCATGTTCTGCAAGATAAGTGACTAATCTAGTAGGGCAAAGTTTTTAAACGGGTCTAAATGAGGGTTATTCAGTCGAAAAATGAAAATGCGTTCAACTCAGATATACACAGTACCACGCCTGTTTGTGAACGCATTTGCTAATTCAAAGATCTTTTCTGACAAAAACACAGTTTATTTGGCATGTTCTGCAAGATAAGTGACTAATCTAGTTGAGCAAAGGTTATAAACGGGTCTAAATGAGGGTTATACAGTCGAAAAATAAAAATGAGTTCAACTCAGATATACACAGCACTATGCCCGTTTGTAAACGCATTTGCTTATTCAAAGATCTTTTCTGACAAAAACACAGTTTATTTGGCATGTTATGCAAGATAAGTGACGAATCTAGTTGGGCAAAGGTTATAAACGGGTCTAAATGAGGGTTATACAGTCGAAAACTGAAAATGCGTTCAACTCAGATATACACAGCACTATGCCTGTTTGTAAACGCATTTGCTAATTCAAAGATCTTTTCGGACAAAAACACAGTTTATTTGGCATGTTCTGCAAGATAAGTGACTAATCTATTTGGGCAAAGGTTATAAACGGGACTAAATGAGGTTTATTTATTAGGAAAATGAAAATGCGTTCAACTCAGATTAACAGAGTACTACACCTGTTTTTGAACCCATTTGGGAATTCAAAGAACTTGTGTTACAAAAACACAGTTTATTTGGCATGTTCCGCAAAATAAGTGACTAATCTAGTTGAGCAAAGGTTATAAACGGGTCTAAATGAGGGTTATACAGTCGGAAAATGAAAATGCGTTCAACTCAGATATACCCAGCACTACGCCCGTTTGTGAACGCATTTGCTAATTCAAAGATCTTTTCTGACAAAAACACTGTTTATTTGGCATGTTCTGCAAGATAAGTGACTAATCTAGTTGGGCAAAGGTCATAAACGGGTCTAAATGAGGGTTATACAGTCGAAAAATGAAAATACGTTCAACTCAGATATACACAGTACCACGCCTGTTTGTGAACGCATTTGCTAATTCAAAGATCTTTTCTGACAAAAACACAGTTTATTTGGCATGTTCTGCAAGATAAGTGACTAATCTATTTGGGCAAAGGTTATAAACGGGTCTAAATGAGGGTTGTGCAGTCGAAAAATCAAAATGCGTTCAACTCAGATATAGACAGTATTACGCCTGTTTGTGAACGCATTTGCTAATTCAAAGATCTTTTCTGACAAAAACACAGTTTATTTGGCATGTTCTGCAAAAAAAGTGACTAATCTAGTTGGGAAAAGGTTATAAACGGGACTAAATGAGGGTTATACAGTCAAAAAAAATGAAAATGCGTTCAACTCAGATATACACACCACTATGCCCGTTTGTGAACACATTTGCTAATTCAAAGATCTTTTCTGACAAAAACACAGTTTATTTGGCATGTTCTGCAAGATAAGTGACGAATCTAGTTGGGCAAAGGTTATAAACGGGTCTAAATGAGGGTTATGCAGTCGAAAAATGAAAATGCGTTCAACTCAGATATACACAGCACTATGCCCGTTTGTAAACGCATTTGCTAATTCAAAGATCTTTTCTGACAAAAACACAGTTTATTTGGCATGTTCTGCAAGATAAGTGACGAATCTAGTTGGGCAAAGGTTATAAACGGGTCTAAATGAGGGTTATACAGTCGAAAAATGAAAATGCGTTCAACTCAGATATACACAGCACTATGCCTGTTTGTAAACGCATTTGCTAATTCAAAGATCTTTTCGGACAAAAACACAGTTTATTTGGCATGTTCTGCAAGATAAGTGACTAATCTAGTTGGGCAAAGGTTATAAACGGGACTAAATGAGGTTTATTTATTAGGAAAATGAAAATGCGTTCTACTCAGATTAACAGAGTACTACACCTGTTTGTGAACGCATTTGGGAATTCAAAGAACTTGTGTTACAAAAACACAGTTTATTTGGCATGTTCCGCAAAAAAAGTGACTAATCTAGTTGAGCAAAGGTTATAAACGGGTCTAAATGAGGGTTATACAGTCGAAAAATGAAAATGCGTTCAACTCAGATATACACAGCACTATGCCCGTTTGTAAACGCATTTGCTTATTCAAAGATCTTTTCTGACAAAAACACAGTTTATTTGGCATGTTCTGCAAGATAAGTGACGAATCTAGTTGGGCAAAGGTTATAAACGGGTCTAAATGAGGGTTATACAGTCGAAAAATGAAAATGCGTTCAACTCAGATATACACAGCACTATGCCTGTTTGTAAACGCATTTGCTAATTCAAAGATCTTTTCGGACAAAAACACAGTTTATTTGGCATGTTCTGCAAGATAAGTGACTAATCTAGTTGGGCAAAGGTTATAAACGGGACTAAATGAGGTTTATTTATTAGGAAAATGAAAATGCGTTAAACTCAGATTAACAGAGTACTACACCTGTTTTTGAACGCATTTGGGAATTCAAAGAACTTGTGTTACAAAAACACAGTTTATTTGGCATGTTCCGCAAAAAAGTGACTAATCTAGTTGAGCAAAAGTTATAAACGGGTCTAAATGAGGGTTATACAGTCGAAAAATGAAAATGTGTTCAACTCAGATATACACAGCACTATGCCCGTTTGTGAACGCATTTGCTAATTCAAAGATCTTTTCTGACAAAAACACAGTTTATTTGGCATGTTATGCAAGATAAGTGACGAATCTAGTTGGGCAAAGGTTATAAACGGGTCTAAATGAGGGTTATACAGTCAAAAAATAAAAATGCGTTCAACTCAGATATACACAGCACTATGCCAGTTTGTAAACGCATTTGCTTATTCAAAGATCTTTTCTGACAAAAACACAGTTTATTTGGCATGTTCTGCAAGATAAGTGACGAATCTAGTTGGGCAAAGGTTATAAACGGGTCTAAATGAGGGTTATACAGTCGAAAAATGAAAATGCGTTCAACTCAGATATACACAGCACTATGCCTGTTTGTAAACGCATTTGCTAATTCAAAGATCTTTTCTGACAAAAACACAGTTTATTTGGCATGTTCTGCAAGATAAGTGACTAATCTAGTTGGGCAAAGGTTATAAACGGGACTAAATGAGGTTTATTTATTAGGAAAATGAAAATGCGTTCTACTCAGATTAACAGAGTACTACACCTGTTTGTGAACGCATTTGGGAATTCAAAGAACTTGTGTTACAAAAACACAGTTTATTTGGCATGTTCCGCAAAAAAAGTGACTAATCTAGTTGAGCAAAGGTTATAAACGGGTCTAAATGAGGGTTATACAGTCGAAAAATGAAAATGCGTTCAACTCAGATATACACAGCACTATGCCCGTTTGTAAACGCATTTGCTTATTCAAAGATCTTTTCTGACAAAAACACAGTTTATTTGGCATGTTCTGCAAGATAAGTGACGAATCTAGTTGGGCAAAGGTTATAAACGGGTCTAAATGAGGGTTATACAGTCGAAAAATGAAAATGCGTTCAACTCAGATATACACAGCACTATGCCTGTTTGTAAACGCATTTGCTAATTTAAAGATCTTTTCGGACAAAAACACAGTTTATTTGGCATGTTCTGCAAGATAAGTGACTAATCTAGTTGAGCAAAGGTTATAAACGGGTCTAAATGAGGGTTATACAGTCGAAAAATGAAAATGCGTTCAACTCAGATATACACAGTACCACGCCTGTTTGTGAACGCATTTGCTAATTCAAAGATCTTTTCTGACAAAAACACAGTTTTTTTGGCATGTTCCGCAAAAAAAGTGACTAATCTAGTTGAGCAAAGGTTATAAACGGGTCTAAATGAGGGTTATACAGTCGAAAAATGAAAATGCGTTCAACTCAGATATACACAGCACTATGCCCGTTTGTGAACACATTTGCTAATTCAAAGATCTTTTCTGACAAAAACACAGTTTATTTGGCATGTTCTGCAAGATAAGTGACGAATCTAGTTGGGCAAAGGTTATAAACGGGTCTAAATGAGGGTTATGCAGTCGAAAAATGAAAATGCGTTCAACTCAGATATACACAGCACTATGCCCGTTTGTAAACGCATTTGCTAATTCAAAGATCTTTTCTGACAAAAACACAGTTTATTTGGCATGTTATGCAAGATAAGTGACGAATCTAGTTGGGCAAAGGTTATAAACGGGTCTAAATGAGGGTTATACAGTCAAAAAATAAAAATGCGTTCAACTCAGATATACACAGCACTATGCCAGTTTGTAAACGCATTTGCTAATTCAAAGATCTTTTCTGACAAAAACACAGTTTATTTGGCATGTTCTGCAAGATAAGTGACGAATCTAGTTGGGCAAAGGTTATAAACGGGTCTAAATGAGGGTTATACAGTCGAAAAATGAAAATGCGTTCAACTCAGATATACACAGCACTATGCCTGTTTGTAAACGCATTTGCTAATTCAAAGATCTTTTCGGACAAAAACACAGTTTATTTGGCATGTTCTGCAAGATAAGTGACTAATCTAGTTGGGCAAAGGTTATAAACGGGACTAAATGAGGTTTATTTATTAGGAAAATGAAAATGCGTTCTACTCAGATTAACAGAGTACTACACCTGTTTGTGAACGCATTTGGGAATTCAAAGAACTTGTGTTACAAAAACACAGTTTATTTGGCATGTTCCGCAAAAAAAGTGACTAATCTAGTTGAGCAAAGGTTATAAACGGGTCTAAATGAGGGTTATACAGTCGAAAAATGAAAATGCGTTCAACTCAGATATACACAGCACTATGCCCGTTTGTGAACACATTTGCTAATTCAAAGATCTTTTCTGACAAAAACACAGTTTATTTGGCATGTTCTGCAAGATAAGTGACGAATCTAGTTGGGCAAAGGTTATAAACGGGTCTAAATGAGGGTTATGCAGTCGAAAAATGAAAATGCGTTCAACTCAGATATACACAGCACTATGCCCGTTTGTAAACGCATTTGCTAATTCAAAGATCTTTTCTGACAAAAACACAGTTTATTTGGCATGTTATGCAAGATAAGTGACGAATCTAGTTGGGCAAAGGTTATAAACGGGTCTAAATGAGGGTTATACAGTCAAAAAATAAAAATGCGTTCAACTCAGATATACACAGCACTATGCCAGTTTGTAAACGCATTTGCTAATTCAAAGATCTTTTCTGACAAAAACACAGTTTATTTGGCATGTTCTGCAAGATAAGTGACGAATCTAGTTGGGCAAAGGTTATAAACGGGTCTAAATGAGGGTTATACAGTCGAAAAATGAAAATGCGTTCAACTCAGACTTACACAGCACTATGCCTGTTTGTAAACGCATTTGCTAATTCAAAGATCTTTTCGGACAAAAACACAGTTTATTTGGCATGTTCTGCAAGATAAGTGACTAATCTAGTTGGGCAAAGGTTATAAACGGGACTAAATGAGGTTTATTTATTAGGAAAATGAAAATGCGTTCTACTCAGATTAACAGAGTACTACACCTGTTTGTGAACGCATTTGGGAATTCAAAGAACTTGTGTTACAAAAACACAGTTTATTTGGCATGTTCCGCAAAAAAAGTGACTAATCTAGTTGAGCAAAGGTTATAAACGGGTCTAAATGAGGGTTATACAGTCGAAAAATGAAAATGCGTTCAACTCAGATATACACAGCACTATGCCCGTTTGTAAACGCATTTGCTTATTCAAAGATCTTTTCTGACAAAAACACAGTTTATTTGGCATGTTCTGCAAGATAAGTGACGAATCTAGTTGGGCAAAGGTTATAAACGGGTCTAAATGAGGGTTATTCAGTCGAAAAATGAAAATGCGTTCAACTCAGATATACACAGTACCACGCCTTTTTGTGAACGCATTTGCTAATTTAAAGATCTTTTCTGTCAAAAGAACAGTTTATTTGGCATGTTCTGCAAGATAAGTGACTAATCTAGTTGGGCAAAGGTTATAAACGGGTCTTAATGAGGGTTGTACAGTCGAAAAATCAAAATGCGTTCAACTCAGATATACAGAGTATTACGCCTGTTTGTGAACGCATTTGCTAATTCAAAGATCTTTTCTGACAAAAACACAGTTTATTTGGCATGTTCTGCAAGATAAGTGACGAATCTAGTTGGGCAAAGGTTATAAACGGGACTAAATGAGGTTTATTTATTAGGAAAATGAAAATGCGTTCAACTCAGATTAACAGAGTACTACACCTGTTTGTGAACGCATTTGGGAATTCAAAGAACTTGTGTTACAAAAACACAGTTTATTTGGCATGTTCCGCAAAATAAGTGACTAATCTAGTTGAGCAAAGGTTATAAACGGGTCTAGATGATGGTTATACAGTCGAAAAATGAAAATGCGTTCAACTCAGATATACACAGCACTATGCCCGTTTGTGAACGCATTTGCTAATTCAAAGATCTTTTCGGACAAAAACACAGTTTATTTGGCATGTTCTGCAAGATAAGTGACGAATCTAGTTGGGCAAAGGTTATAAACGGGTCTAAATGAGGGTTATACAGTCGAAAAATCAAAATGCGTTCAACTCAGATATACACAGCACTATGCCCGTTTGTAAACGCATTTGCTAATTCAAAGATCTTTTCTGACAAAAACACAGTTTATTTGGCATGTTCTGCAAGATAAGTGACGAATCTAGTTGGGCAAATGTTATTTACGGGTCTAAATGAGGGTTATACAGTCGGAAAATGAAAATGCGTTCAACTCAGATATACACAGCACCACGCCTGTTTGTGAACGCATTTGCTAATTCAAAGATCTTTTCTGACAAAAACACAGTTTAGTTGGCATGTTCTGCAAGATAAGTGACGAATCTAGTTGGGCAAAGGTTATAAACGGGTCTAAATGAGGGTTATGCAGTCGAAAAATGAAAATGCGTTCAACTCAGATATACACAGCACTATGCCCGTTTGTAAACGCATTTGCTAATTCAAAGATCTTTTCTGACAAAAACACAGTTTATTTGGCATGTTATGCAAGATAAGTGACGAATCTAGTTGGGCAAAGGTTATAAACGGGTCTAAATGAGGGTTATACAGTCGAAAAATGAAAATGCGTTCAACTCAGATATACACAGCACTATGCCCGTTTGTAAACGCATTTGCTAATTCAAAGATCTTTTCTGACAAAAACACAGTTTATTTGGCATGTTCTGCAAGATAAGTGACTAATCTAGTTGGGCAAAGGTTATAAACGGGACTAAATGATTTTTATTTATTAGGAAAATGAAAATGCGTTAAACTCAGATTAACAGAGTACTACACCTGTTTTTGAACGCATTTGGGAATTCAAAGAACTTGTGTTACAAAAACACAGTTTATTTGGCATGTTCCGCAAAAAAGTGACTAATCTAGTTGAGCAAAGGTTATAAACGGGTCTAAATGAGGGTTATACAGTCGAAAAATGAAAATGCGTTCAACTCAGATATACACAGCACTATGCCTGTTTGTAAACGTATTTGCTAATTCAAAGATCTTTTCTGACAAAAACACAGTTTAGTTGGCATGTTCTGCAAGATAAGTGACTAATCTAGTTGGGCAAAGGTTATAAACGGGACTAAATGAGGTTTATTTATTAGGAAAATGAAAATGCGTTCAACTCAGATTAACAGAGTACTACACCTGTTTGCGAACCCATTTGGGAATTCAAAGAACTTGTGTTACAAAAACACAGTTTATTTGGCATGTTCCGCAAAAAAGTGACTAATCTAGTTGAGCAAAGGTTATAAACGGGTCTAAATGAGGGTTATACAGTCGAAAAATGAAAATGCGTTCAACTCAGATATACCCAGCACTACGCCCGTTTGTGAACGCATTTGCTAATTCAAAGATCTTTTCTGACAAAAACACAGTTTATTTGGCATGTTCTGCAAGATAAGTGACGAATCTAGTTGGGCAAAGGTCATAAACGGGTCTAAATGAGGGTTATACAGTCGAAAAATGTAAATGCGTTCAACTCAGATATACACAGCACTATGCCCGTATGTAAACGCATTTGTTTATTCAAAGATCTTTTCTGACAAAAAAACAGTTTATTTGGCATGTTCTGCAAGATAAGTGACGAATCTAGTTGGGCAAAGGTCATAAACAGGTCTAAATGAGGGTTATACAGTCGAAAAATGTAAATGCGTTCAACTCAGATATACACAGCACTATGCCCGTTTGTAAACGCATTTGCTAATTCAAAGATCTTTTCGGACAAAAACACAGTTTATTTGGCATGTTCTGCAAGATAAGTGACTAATCTAGTTGGGCAAAGGTTATAAACGGGACTAAATGAGGTTTATTTATTAGGAAAATGAAAATGCGTTCAACTCAGATCAACAGAGTACTACACCTGTTTTTGAACGCATTTGGGAATTCAAAGAACTTGTGTTACAAAAACACAGTTTATTTGGCATGTTCCGCAAAAAAGTGACTAATCTAGTTGAGCAAAGGTTATAAACGGGTCTAAATGAGGGTTATACAGTCGAAAAATGAAAATGCGTTCAACTCAGATATACACAGCACTATGCCCGTTTGTGAACACATTTGCTAATTCAAAGATATTTTCTGACAAAAACACAGTTTATTTGGCATGTTCTGCAAGATAAGTGACGAATCTAGTTGGGCAAAGGTTATAAACGGGTCTAAATGAGGGTTATACAGTCGAAAAATGAAAATGCGTTCAACTCAGATATACACAGCACTATGCCCGTTTGTAAACGCATTTGCTAATTCAAAGATCTTTTCTGACAAAAACACAGTTTATTTGGCATGTTATGCAAGATAAGTGACGAATCTAGTTGGGCAAAGGTTATAAACGGGTCTAAATGAGGGTTATACAGTCGAAAAATGAAAATGCGTTCAACTCAGATATACACAGCACTATGCCCGTTTGTAAACGCATTTGCTAATTCAAAGATCTTTTCTGACAAAAACACAGTTTAGTTGGCATGTTCTGCAAGATAAGTGACTAATCTAGTTGGGCAAAGGTTATAAACGGGACTAAATGAGGTTTATTTATTAGGAAAATGAAAATGCGTTAAACACAGATTAACAGAGTACTACACCTGTTTTTGAACGCATTTGGGAATTCAAAGAACTTGTGTTACAAAAACACAGTTTATTTGGCATGTTCCGCAAAAAAGTGACTAATCTAGTTGAGTATGAGTATTATCCACTCTATGAGTATTATCCATTCAAAATTTTAAAAGAACCTTAAAAGAAGCCCTTATAAGAAACCTTCCACCTTCCGCCTATTTTTTCGTTTGCCGCCCAATCTTTAAAATACTCCTAAAATGTTTGCGAAAAGACCCATTTATCTGAGATATCCCTCAATACCCTTTATTCTATGAGTATCAACCATTCATAATCTGAAAAGAACCCTAAAAGAAGCCCTTATTAGGAACCTTGCGCCTGCCGCCCAATTTTTCGTTTGCCGCCCAATCTTTAAAATACTCTTAAAATGTTTGCGAAAAGACCCATTTATCTGAGATATCCCTCAATACCCTTTATTCTATGAGTATCAACCATTCAAAATCTGAAAAGAACCTTAAAAGAAGCCCTTAATAGGAACCTTGCGCCTGCCGCCCAATTTTTCGTTTGCCGCCCAATCTTTAAAATACTCCTAAAATGTTTGCGAAAAGACCCATTTATCTGAGATATCCCTCAATACCCTTTATTCTATGAGTATTAACCATTCAAAATCTGAAAAGAACCTTTAAAAAAGTTTTTGATAGGAACCTTGCGCCTGCCGCCCATTTTTTCGTTTGCCGCCCAATCTTTAAAATACTCCTAAAATGTTTGCGAAAAGACCCATTTATCTGATATATCACTCAATACCCTTTATTCTATGAGTATTAACCATTAAAAATCTGAAAAGAACCTTTAAAAATGTATTTGATAGGAACCTTGCTCCTTCCGCCCATTTTTTGGATGCCGCCTAATCTTTAAAATACTCCTAAAATGTTTGTGAAAAGACCCATTTATCTGAGACATCCCTCAATACCTTTTATTCTATGAGTATCAACCATTCAAACTCTTAAAAGAACCTTAAAAGAAGCCCTTATTAGGAACCTTGCGCCTGCCGCCCAATTTTTCGTTTGCCGCCCAATCTTGTAATACTCCTAAAATGTTTGCGAAAAGACCCATTTATCTGAGATATCCCTCAATACCCTTTATTCTATGAGTATCAACCATTCAAAATCTGAAAAGAACCTTAAAAGAAACCCTTATTAGGAACCTTGCGCCTGCCGATCAATTTTTCGTTTACCGCCCAAACTTTGAAATACTCCTAAAATGTTTGCGAAAAGACCCATGTATCTGAGATATCCCTCAATACCCTTTATTCTATGAGTATTAACCAATCCAAATCTGAAAAGAACCTTGAAAAAAGTATTTGAAAGGAACCTTGCACTTTCCGCCCATTTTTTGTATGCCGCCCAATCTTTAAAATACTCCTAAAATGTTTGCGAAAAAAACCATTTATCTGAGATATCCCTCAATACCCTTTATTCTATGAGTATTAACCATTCAAAATCTGAAAAGAACCTTAAAAAAAAGTATTTGAAAGGAACCTTGCGCTTTCCGCCCATTTTGTGTATGCCGCCCAATCTTTAAAATACTCCTAAAATGTTTGCGAAAAGACCCATTTATCTGAGATATGCCTCAATACCCTTTATTCTATGAGTATATACCATTCAAAATCTGAAAAGAACCTTAAAAGAAACCCTTATTAGGAACCTTGCGCCTGCCGCCCAATTTTTCGTTTGCCGCCCAATCTTTGAAATACTCCTAAAATGTTTGCTAAAAGACCCATTTATCTGAGATATCCCTCAATACCCTTTATTCTATGAGTATTAACCATTCAAAATCTGAAAAGAACCTTAAAAGAAGCCCTTATTAGGAACCTTGCGCCTTCCGCCCATTTTTTCGTATGCAGCCCAATCTTTAAAATACTCCTAAAATGTTTGTGAAAAGAACCATTTATCTGAGATATCCCTCAATATCCTTTATTCTATGAGTAATAACCATTCGAAATCTGAAAAGAACCTTAAAAGAAGCTCTTATTAGGAACCTTGCGCCTTCCGCCCATTTTTTCGTTTGCTGCCCAATCTTTAAAATACTCCTAAAATGTTTGTGAAAAGACCCATTTAACTGAGATATCCCTCAATACCCTTTATTCTATGAGTATTAACCATTCAAAATCTGAAAAGAACCTTCAAAAAAGTATTTGATAGGAACCTTGCGCTTTCCGCCCATTTTTTGTATGCCGCTCAATTTTTAAAATACTCATAAAATGTTTGCGAAAAGACCCATTTATCTGAGGTATCCCCTAATTCTATGAGTATTACCATTCAAAATCTGAAAAGAACCTTAAAAAAAAGTATTTGATAGGAACCTTGCGCTTTCCGCCCATTTTTTTTTTGCCACCCAATCTTTAAAATACTCCTAAAATGTTTGCGAAAAGACCCATTTATCTGAGATATCCCTCAATACCCTTTATTCTATGAGTATCAACCATTCAAAATTTGAAAAGAACCTTAAAAGAAACCCTTATTAGGAACCTTGCGCCTGCCGCTCAATTTTTCGTTTGCCGCCCAATCTTTGAAATACTCCTAAAATGTTTGCGAAAAGACCCATTTATCTGAGATATCCCTCAATACCCTTTATTCTATGAGTATTAACCATTCAAAATCTGAAAAGAACCTTAAAAACAAGTATTTGAAAGGAACCTTGCGCTTTCCGCCCATTTTTTGGATGCCGCCCAATCTTTGAAATACTCCTAAAATGTTTGCGAAAAGACCCATTTATCTGAGATATGCCTCAATACCCTTTATTCTATGAGTATCAACCATTCAAAATCTGAAAAGAACCTTAAAAGAAACCCTTATTAGGAACCTTGCGCCTGCCGCTCAATTTTTCGTTTGCCGCCCAATCTTTGAAATACTCCTAAAATGTTTGCGAAAAGACCCATTTATCTGAGATATCCCTCAATACCCTTTATTCTATGAGTATTACCATTCAAAATCTGAAAAGAACCTTAAAAACAAGTATTTGAAAGGAACCTTGACCCTTCCGCCCATTTTTTGGATGCCGCCTAATCTTTAAAATACTCCTAAAATGTTTGCGAAAAGACCCATTTATCTGAGATATGCCTCAATACCCTTTATTCTATGAGTATCAACCATTCAAAATCTGAAAAGAACCTTAAAAGAAACCCTTATTAGGAACCTTGCGCCTGCCGCTCAATTTTTCGTTTGCCGCCCAATCTTTGAAATACTCCTAAAATGTTTGCGAAAAGACCCATTTATCTGAGATATCCCTCAATACCCTTTATTCTATGAGTATTAACCATTCAAAATCTGAAAAGAACCTTAAAAACAAGTATTTGAAAGGAACCTTGCCCCTTCCGCCCATTTTTTGGATGCCGCCTAATCTTTAAAATACTCCTAAAATGTTTGCGAAAAGACCCATTTATCTGAGATATGCCTCAATACCCTTTATTCTATGAGTATCAACCATTCAAAATCTGAAAAGAACCTTAAAAGAAGCCCTTATTAGGAACCTTGCGCCTGCCGCTCAATTTTTCGTTTGCCGCCCAATCTTTGAAATACTCCTAAAATGTTTGCGAAAAGACCCATTTATCTGAGATATCCCTCAATACCCTTTATTCTATGAGTATTACCATTCAAAATCTGAAAAGAACCTTAAAAAAAGTATTTGATAGGAACCTTGCGCCTGCCGACCATTTTTTCGTTTGCCGCCCAATCTTTAAAATACTCCTAAAATGTTTGTGAAAAGACCCATTTATCTGAGATATCCCTCAATACCTTTTATTCTATGAGTATCAACCATTCAAACTCTTAAAAGAACCTTAAAAGAAGCCCTTATTAGGAACCTTGCCCCTTCCACCCATTTTTTCGTATGCCGCCCAATCTTTAAAATTCTCCTAAAATGTTTGCGAAAAGACCTATTTATCTGAAATACCCATCAATATCCTGTACTCTATGAGTATTATCCATTCAAAATCTGAAAAGAACCTTAAAAGAAGCCCTTATTAGGAACCTTGCGCCTGCTGTTCAATTTTTCGTTTGCCGCCCAATCTTTAAAATACTCCTAAAATGTTTGCGAAAAGACCCATTTATCTGAGATATCCCTCAATACCCTTTATTCTATGAGTATCAACCATTCATAATCTGAAAAGAACCCTAAAAGAAGCCCTTATTAGGAACCTTGCGCCTGCCGCCCAATTTTTCGTTTGCCGCCCAATCTTTTAAATACTCTTAAAATGTTTGCGAAAAGACCCATTTATCTGAGATATCCCTCAATACCCTTTATTCTATGAGTATCAACCATTCAAAATCTGAAAAGAACCTTAAAAGAAGCCCTTAATAGGAACCTTGCTTCTGCCGCCCAATTTTTCGTTTGCCGCCCAATCTTTAAAATACTCCTAAAATGTTTGCGAAAAGACCCATTTATCTGAGATATCCCTCAATACCCTTTATTCTATGAGTATTAACCATTCAAAATCTGAAAAGAACCTTTAAAAAAGTATTTGATAGGAACCTTGCGCCTGCCGCCCATTTTTTCGTTTGCCGCCCAATCTTTAAAATACTCCTAAAATGTTTGCGAAAAGACCCATTTATCTAAGATATCACTCAGAACCCTTTATTCTATGAGTATTAACCATTAAAAATCTGAAAAGAACCTTTAAAAATGTATTTGATAGGTACCTTGCTCCTTCCGCCCATTTTTTGGATGCCGCCTAATCTTTAAAATACTCCTAAAATGTTTGCGAAAAGACCCATTTATCTGAGATATGCCTCAATACCCTTTATTCTATGAGTATCAACCATTCAAAATCTGAAAAGAACCTTAAAAGAAACCCTTATTAGGAACCTTGCGCCTGCCGCTCAATTTTTCGTTTGCCGCCCAATCTTTGAAATACTCCTAAAATGTTTGCGAAAAGACCCATTTATCTGAGATATCCCTCAATACCCTTTATTCTATGAGTATTACCATTCAAAATCTGAAAAGAACCTTAAAAAAAGTATTTGATAGGAACCTTGCGCCTGCCGACCATTTTTTCGTTTGCCGCCCAATCTTTAAAATACTCCTAAAATGTTTGTGAAAAGACCCATTTATCTGAGATATCCCTCAATACCTTTTATTCTATGAGTATCAACCATTCAAACTCTTAAAAGAACCTTAAAAGAAGCCCTTATTAGGAACCTTGCCCCTTCCACCCATTTTTTCGTATGCCGCCCAATCTTTACAATTCTCCTAAAATGTTTGCGAAAAGACCCATTTATCTGAAATACCCATCAATATCCTGTACTCTATGAGTATTAACCATTCAAAATCTGAAAAGAACCTTAAAAGAAGCCCTTATTAGGAACCTTGCGCCTGCTGTTCAATTTTTCGTTTGCCGCCCAATCTTTAAAATACTCCTAAAATGTTTGCGAAAAGACCCATTTATCTGAGATATCCCTCAATACCCTTTATTCTATGAGTATCAACCATTCAAAATCTGAAAAGAACCTTAAAAGAAGCCCTTAATAGGAACCTTGCGCCTGCCGCCCAATTTTTCGTTTGCCGCCCAATCTTTAAAATACTTCTAAAATGTTTGCGAAAAGACCCATTTATCTGAGATATCCCTCAATACCCTTTATTCTATGAGTATTAACCATTCAAAATCTGAAAAGAATATCTAAAAAAGTATTTGATAGGAACCTTGCGCCTGCCGCCCATTTTTTCGTTTGCCGCCCAATCTTTAAAATACTCCTAAAATGTTTGCGAAAAGACCCATTTATCTGAGATATCACTCAATACCCTTTATTCTATCAGTATTAACCATTAAAAATCTGAAAAGAACCTTAAAAGAAGCCCTTATTAGGAACCTTGCGCCTGCTGTTCAATTTTTCGTTTGCCGCCCAATCTTTAAAATACTCCTAAAATGTTTGCGAAAAGACCCATTTATCTGAGATATTCCTCAATACCCTTTATTCTATGAGTATAAACCATTCATAAACTGAAAAGAACCCTAAAAGAAGCCCTTATTAGGAACCTTGCGCCTGCCGCCCAATTTTTCGTTTGCTGCCCAATCTTTAAAATACTCTTAAAATGTTTGCGAAAAGACCCATTTATCTGAGATATCCCTCAATACCCTTTATTTTATGAGTATCAACCATTCAAAATCTGAAAAGAACCTTAAAAGAAGCCCTTAAAAGGAACCTTGCGCCTGCCGCCCAATTTTTCGTTTGCCGCCCAATCTTTAAAATACTCCTAAAATGTTTGCGAAAAGACCCATTTATCTGAGATATCCCTCAATACCCTTTATTCTATGAGTATCAACCATTCAAAATCTGAAAAGAACCTTAAAAGAAGCCCTTAATAGGAACCTTGCGTCTGCCGCCCAATTTTTCGTTTGCCGCCCAATCTTTAAAATACTCCTAAAATGTTTGCGAAAAGACCCATTTATCTGAGATATCCCTCAATACCCTTTATTCTATGAGTATTAACCATTCAAAATCTGAAAAGAACCTTTAAAAAAGTATTTGATAGGAACCTTGCGCCTGCCGCCCATTTTTTCGTTTGCCGCCCAATCTTTAAAATACTCCTAAAATGTTTGCGAAAAGACCCATTTATCTGAGATATCACTCAATACCCTTTATTCTATGAGTATTAACCATTAAAAATCTGAAAAGAACCTTTAAAAATGTATTTGATAGGTACCTTGCTCCTTCCACCCATTTTTTGGATGCCGCCTAATCTTTAAAATACTCCTAAAATGTTTGCGAAAAGACCCATTTATCTGAGATATGCCTCAATACCCTTTATTCTATGAGTATCAACCATTCAAAATCTGAAAAAAACCTTAAAAGAAACCCTTATTAGGAACCTTGCGCCTGCTGTTCAATTTTTCGTTTGCTGACCAATCTTTAAAATACTCCTAAAATGTTTGCGAAAAGACCCATTTATCTGACATATGCCTCAATACCCTTTATTCTATGAGTATATACCATTCAAAATCTGAAAAGAACCTTAAAAGAAACCCTTATTAGGAACCTTGCGCCTGCCGCCCAATTTTTCGTTTGCCGCCCAATCTTTGAAATACTCCTAAAATGTTTGCGAAAAGACCCATTTATCTGAGATATCCCTCAATACCCTTTATTCTATGAGTATTAACCATTCAAAATCTGAAAAGAACCTTAAAAGAAGCCCTTATTAGGAACCTTCCGCCTTCCGCCCATTTTTTCGTATGCAGCCCAATCTTTAAAATATTCCTAAAATGTTTGTGAAAAGACCCATTTATCTGAGATATCCCCTAATTCTATGAGTATTACCATTCAAAATCTGAAAAGAACCTTAAAAAAAAGTATTTGATAGGAACCTTGCGCTTTCCGCCCATTTTTTTTTTGCCACCCAATCTTTAAAATACTCCTAAAATGTTTGTGAAAAGAACCATTTTCCTGAGATATCCTTCAATATCCTTTATTCTATGAGTATTAACCATTCAAAATCTGAAAAAAACCTTAAAAGAAGCTCTTATTAGGAACCTTGCGCCTTCCGCTCATTTTTTCGTTTGCTGCCCAATCTTTAAAATACTACTAAAATGTTTGCGAAAAGACCCATTTAACTGAGATATCCCTCAATACCCTTTATTCTATGAGTATTAACCATTCAAAATCTGAAAAGAACCTTCAAAAAAGTATTTGATAGGAACCTTGCGCTTTCCGCCCATTTTTTGTATGCCGCTCAATTTTTAAAATACTCCTAAAATGTTTGCGAAAAGACCCATTTATCTGAGGTATCCCCTAATTCTATGAGTATTACCATTCAAAATCTGAAAAGAACCTTAAAAAAAAGTATTTGATAGGAACCTTGCGCTTTCCGCCCATTTTTTTTTTGCCACCAAATCTTTAAAATACTCCTAAAATGTTTGCGAAAAGACCCATTTATCTGAGATATCCCTCAATACCCTTTATTCTATGAGTATCAACCATTCAAAATCTGAAAAGAACCTTAAAAGAAACCCTTATTAGGAACCTTGCGCCTGCCGCTCAATTTTTCGTTTGCCGCCCAATCTTTGAAATACTCCTAAAATGTTTGCGAAAAGATCCATTTATCTGAGATATCCCTCAATACCCTTTATTCTATGAGTATTAACCATTCAAAATCTGAAAAGAACCTTAAAAACAAGTATTTGAAAGGAACCTTGCCCCTTCCGCCCATTTTTTGGATGCCGCCTAATCTTTAAAATACTCCTAAAATGTTTGCGAAAAGACCCATTTATCTGAGATATGCCTCAATACCCTTTATTCTATGAGTATCAACCATTCAAAATCTGAAAAGAACCTTAAAAGAAACCCTTATTAGGAACCTTGCGCCTGCCGCTCAATTTTTCGTTTGCCGCCCAATATTTGAAATACTCCTAAAATGTTTGCGAAAAGACCCATTTATCTGAGATATCCCTCAATACCCTTTATTCTATGAGTATTACCATTCAAAATCTGAAAAGAACCTTTAAAAAAGTATTTGATAGGAACCTTGCGCCTGCCGACCATTTTTTCGTTTGCCGCCCAATCTTTAAAATACTCCTAAAATGTTTGTGAAAAGACCCATTTATCTGAGATATCCCTCAATACCTTTTATTCTATGAGTATCAACCATTCAAACTCTTAAAAGAACCTTAAAAGAAGCCCTTATTAGGAACCTTGCCCCTTCCACCCATTTTTTCGTATGCCGCCCAATCTTTAAAATTCTCCTAAAATGTTTGCGAAAAGACCCATTTATCTGAAATACCCATCAATATCCTGTACTCTATGAGTATTATCCATTCAAAATCTGAAAAGAACCTTAAAAGAAGCCCTTATTAGGAACCTTGCGCCTGCTGTTCAATTTTTCGTTTGCCGCCCAATCTTTAAAATACTCCTAAAATGTTTGCGAAAAGACCCATTTATCTGAGATATCCCTCAATACCCTTTATTCTATGAGTATCAACCATTCATAATCTTAAAAGAACCCTAAAAGAAGCCCTTATTAGGAACCTTGCGCCTGCCGCCCAATTTTTCGTTTGCCGCCCAATCTTTTAATTACTCTTAAAATGTTTGCGAAAAGACCCATTTATCTGAGATATCCCTCAATACCCTTTATTCTATGAGTATCAACCATTCAAAATCTGAAAAGAACCTTAAAAGAAGCCCTTAATAGGAACCTTGCGTCTGCCGCCCAATTTTTCGTTTGCCGCCCAATCTTTAAAATACTCCTAAAATGTTTGCGAAAAGACCCATTTATCTGAGATATCCCTCAATACCCTTTATTCTATGAGTATTAACCATTCAAAATCTGAAAAGAACCTTTAAAAAAGTATTTGATAAGAACCTTGCGCCTGCTGACCATTTTTTCGTTTGCCGCCCAATCTTTAAAATACTCCTAAAATGTTTGCGAAAAGACCCATTTATCTGAGATATCACTCAATACCCTTTATTCTATGAGTATTAACCATTAAAAATCTGAAAAGAACCTTTAAAAATGTATTTGATAGGTACCTTGCTCCTTCCGCCTATTTTTTGGATGCCGCCTAATCTTTAAAATACTCCTAAAATTTTTTTCGAAAAGACCCATTTATCTGAGATATGCCTCAATACCCTTTATTCTATGAGTATCAACCATTCAAAATCTAAAAAGAACCTTAAAAGAAACCCTTATTAGGAACCTTGCGCCTGCCGCTCAATTTTTCGTTTGCCGCCCAATCTTTGAAATACTCCTAAAATGTTTGCGAAAAGACCCATTTATCTGAGATATCCCTCAATACCCTTTATTCTATGAGTATTACCATTCAAAATCTGAAAAGAACCTTAAAAAAAGTATTTGATAGGAACCTTGCGCCTGCCGACCATTTTTTCGTTTGCCGCCCAATCTTTAAAATACTCCTAAAATGTTTGTGAAAAGACCCATTTATCTGAGATATCCCTCAATACCTTTTATTCTATGAGTATCAACCATTCAAACTCTTAAAAGAACCTTAAAAGAAGCCCTTATTAGGAACCTTGCGCCTGCTGTTCAATTTTTCGTTTGCCCCCCAATCTTTAAAATACTCCTAAAATGTTTGCGAAAAGACCCATTTATCTGAGATATCCCTCAATACCCTTTATTCTATGAGTATCAACCATTCATAATCTGAAAAGAACCCTAAAAGAAGCCCTTATTAGGAACCTTGCGCCTGCCGCCCAATTTTTCGTTTGCCGCCCAATCTTTAAAATACTCCTAAAATGTTTGCGAAAAGACCCATTTATCTGAGATATCCCTCAATACCCTTTATTCTATGAGTATTAACCATTCAAAATCTGAAAAGAACCTTTAAAAAAGTATTTGATAAGAAACTTGCGCCTGCCGCCCATTTTTTCGTTTGCCGCCCAATCTTTAAAATACTCCTAAAATGTTTGCGAAAAGACCCATTTATCTGAGATATCACTCAATACCCTTTATTCTATGAGTATTAACCATTAAAAATCTGAAAAGAACCTTTAAAAATGTATTTGATAGGAACCTTGCTCCTTCCGCCCATTTTTTTGTATGCCGCCCAATCTTTAAAAAACTCCTAAAATGTTTGCGAAAAGACCCATTTATCTGAAATACCCATCAATACCCTTTATTCTATGAGTATCAACCATTCAAAATCTGAAAAGAACCTTAAAAGAAACCCTTAATAGGAACCTTGCGCCTGCTGCTCAATTTTTCGTTTGCCGCCCAATCTTTGAAATACTCCTAAAATGTTTGCGAAAAGACCCATTTATCTGAGATATCCCTCAATACCCTTTATTCTATGAGTATTACCATTCAAAATCTGAAAAGAACCTTAAAAAAAGTATTTGATAGGAACCTTGCGCCTGCCGACCATTTTTTCGTTTGCCGCCCAATCTTTAAAATACTCCTAAAATGTTTGTGAAAAGACCCATTTATCTGAGATATCCCTCAATACCTTTTATTCTATGAGTATCAACCATTCAAACTCTTAAAAGAACCTTAAAAGAAGCCCTTATTAGGAACCTTGCCCCTTCCACCCATTTTTTTGTATGCCGCCCAATCTTTAAAACTCTCCTAAAATGTTTGCGAAAAGACCCATTTATCTGAGATATCCCTCAATACCCTTTATTCTATGAGTATCAACCATTCATAATCTGAAAAGAACCCTAAAAGAAGCCCTTATTAGGAACCTTGCGCCTGCCGCCCAATTTTTCGTTTGCCGCCCAATCATTAAAATACTCTTAAAATGTTTGCGAAAAGACCCATTTATCTGAGATATCCCTCAATACCCTTTATTCTATGAGTATCAACCATTCAAAATCTGAAAAGAACCTTAAAAGAAGCCCTTATTAGGAACCTTGCGTCTGCCGCCCAATTTTTCGTTTGCCGCCCAATCTTTAAATTACTCCTAAAATGTTTGCGAAAAGACCCATTTATCTGAGGTATCCCCTAATTCTATAAGTATTACCATTCAAAATCTGAAAAGAACCTTAAAAAAAAGTATTTGATAGGAACCTTGCGCTTTCCGCCCATTTTTTTTTTGCCACCCAATCTTTAAAATACTCCTAAAATGTTTGCGAAAAGACCCATTTATCTGAGATATCCCTCAATACCCTTTATTCTATGAGTATCAACCATTCAAAATCTGAAAAGAACCTTAAAAGAAACCCTTATTAGGAACCTTGCGCCTGCCGCTCAATTTTTCGTTTGCCGCCCAATCTTTGAAATAATCCTAAAATGTTTGCGAAAAGACCCATTTATCTGAGATATCCCTCAATACCCTTTATTCTATGAGTATTAACCATTCAAAATCTAAAAAAAGAACCTTAAAAACAAGTATTTGAAAGGAACCTTGCGCTTTCCGCCCATTTTTTGGATGCCGCCTAATCTTTAAAATACTCCTAAAATGTTTGCGAAAAGACCCATTTATCTGAGATATGCCTCAATACCCTTTATTCTATGAGTATCAACCATTCAAAATCTGAAAAGAACCTTAAAAGAAACCCTTATTAGGAACCTTGCGCCTGCCGCTCAATTTTTCGTTTGCCGCCCAATCTTTGAAATACTCCTAAAATGTTTGCGAAAAGACCCATTTATCTGAGATATCCCTCAATACCCTTTATTCTATCAGTATTAACCATTCAAAATCTGAAAAGAACCTTAAAAAAAGTATTTGATAGGAACCTTGCGCCTGACGACCATTTTTTCGTTTGCCGCCCAATCTTTAAAATACTCCTAAAATGTTTGTGAAAAGACCCATTTATCTGAGATATCCCTCAATACCTTTTATTCTATGAGTATCAACCATTCAAACTCTTAAAAGAACCTTAAAAGAAGCCCTTATTAGGAACCTTGCCCCTTCCACCCATTTTTTCGTATGCCGCCCAATCTTTAAAATTCTCCTAAAATGTTTGCGAAAAGACCCATTTATCTGAAATACCCATCAATATCCTGTACTCTATGAGTATTATCCATTCAAAATCTGAAAAGAACCTTAAAAGAAGCCCTTATTAGGAACCTTGCGCCTGCTGTTCAATTTTTCGTTTGCCGCCCAATCTTTAAAATACTCCTAAAATGTTTGCGAAAAGACCCATTTATCTGAGATATCCCTCAATACCCTTTATTCTATGAGTATCAACCATTCATAATCTGAAAAGAACCCTAAAAGAAGCCCTTATTAGGAACCTTGCGCCTGCCGCCCAATTTTTCGTTTGCCGCCCAATCTTTAAAATACTCCTAAAATGTTTGCGAAAAGACCCATTTATCTGAGATATCCCTCAATACCCTTTATTCTATGAGTATTAACCATTCAAAATCTGAAAAGAACCTTTAAAAAAGTATTTGATAGGAACCTTGCGCCTGCCGCCCATTTTTTCGTTTCCCGCCCAATCTTTAAAATACTCCTAAAATGTTTGCGAAAAGACCCATTTATCTGAGATATCACTCAATACCCTTTATTCTATGAGTATTAACCATTAAAAATCTGAAAAGAACCTTTAAAAATGTATTTGATAGGTACCTTGCTCCTTCCGCCCATTTTTTGGATGCCGCCTAATCTTTAAAATACTCCTAAAATGTTTGCGAAAAGACCCATTTATCTGAGATATGCCTCAATACCCTTTATTCTATGAGTATCAACCATTCAAAATCTGAAAAGAACCTTAAAAGAAACCCTTATTAGGAACCTTGCGCCTGCCGCTCAATTTTTCGTTTGCCGCCCAATCTTTAAAATACTCCTAATATGTTTGCGAAAAGACCCATTTATCTGAGATATGCCTCAATACCCTTTATTCTATGAGTATCAACCATTCAAAATCTGAAAAGAACCTTAAAAGAAACCCTTATTAGGAACCTTGCGCCTGCTGTTCAATTTTTCGTTTGCCGCCCAATCTTTAAAATACTCCTAAAATGTTTGCGAAAAGACCCATTTATCTGAGATATCACTCAATACCCTTTATTCTATGTGTATTAACCATTAAAAATCTGAAAAGAACCTTTAAAAATGTATTTGATAGGAACCTTGCGCCTGCCGCCCATTTTTTCGTTTGCCGCCCAATCTTTAAAATACTCCTAAAATGTTTGCGAAAAGACCCATTTATCTGAGATATCACTCAATACCCTTTATTCTATGTGTATTAACCATTAAAAATCTGAAAAGAACCTTTAAAAATGTATTTGATAGGAACCTTGCTCCTTCCGCCCATTTTTTTGTTTGCCGCCCAATCTTTAAAATACTCCTAAAATGTTTGCGAAAAGACCCATTTATCTGAAGTACCCATCAATACCCTTTATTCTATGAGTATCAACCATTCAAAATCTGAAAAGAACCTTAAAAGAAACCCTTATTAGGAACCTTGCGCCTGCCGCTCAATTTTTCGTTTGCCGCCCAATCTTTGAAATACTCCTAAAATGTTTGCGAAAAGACCCATTTATCTGAGATATCCCTCAATACCCTTTATTCTATGAGTATTACCATTCAAAATCTGAAAAGAACATTAAAAAATGTATTTGATAGGAACCTTGCTCCTTCCGCCCATTTTTTTGTATGCCGCCCAATCTTTAAAAAACTCCTAAAATGTTTGCGAAAAGACCCATTTATCTGAAATACCCATCAATACCCTTTATTCTATGAGTATCAACCATTCAAAATCTGAAAAGAACCTTAAAAGAAACCCTTATTAGGAACCTTGCGCCTGCGGTTCAATTTTTCGTTTGCCGCCCAATCTTTAAAATACTCCTAAAATGTTTGTGAAAAGACCCATTTATCTGAGATATCCCTCAATACCCTTTATTCTATGAGTATCAACCATTCAAACTCTTAAAAGAACCTTAAAAGAAGCCCTTATTAGGAACCTTGCCCCTTCCACCCATTTTTTCGTATGCCGCCCAATCTTTAAAACTCTCCTAAAATGTTTGCGAAAAGACCCATTTATCTCAAATACCCATCAATATCCTGTACTCTATGAGTATTAACCATTCAAAATCTGAAAAGAACCTTAAAAGAAGCCCTTATTAGGAACCTTGCGCCTGCTGTTCAATTTTTCGTTTGCCGCCCAATCTTTAAAATACTCCTAAAATGTTTGCGAAAAGACCCATTTATCTGAGATATCCCTCAATACCCTTTATTCTATGAGTATCAACCATTCATAATCTGAAAAGAACCCTAAAAGAAGCCCTTATTAGGAACCTTGCGTCTGCCGCCCAATTTTTCGTTTGCCGCCCAATCTTTAAAATACTCTTAAAATGTTTGCGAAAAGACCCATTTATCTGAGATATCCCTCAATACCCTTTATTCTATGAGTATCAACCATTCAAAATCTGAAAAGAACCTTAAAAGAAGCCCTTATTAGGAACCTTGCGTCTGCCGCCCAATTTTTCGTTTGCTGCCCAATCTTTAAAATACTCCTAAAATGTTTGCGAAAAGACCCATTTATCTGAGATATCCCTCAATACCCTTTATTCTATGAGTATTACCATTTAAAATCTAAAAAGAACCTTAAAAAAAGTATTTGATAGGAACCTTGCGCCTGCCGACCATTTTTTCGTTTGCCGCCCAATCTTTAAAATACTCCTAAAATGTTTGTGAAAAGACCCATTTATCTGAGATATCCCTCAATACCTTTTATTCTATGAGTATCAACCATTCAAACTCTTAAAAGAACCTTTAAAAGAAGCCCTTATTAGGAACCTTGCCCCTTCCACCCATTTTTTCGTATGCCGCCCAATCTTTAAAATTCTCCTAAAATGTTTGCGAAAAGACCCATTTATCTGAAATACCCATCAATATCCTGTACTCTTTGAGTATTATCCATTCAAAATCTGAAAAGAACCTTAAAAGAAGCCCTTATTAGGAACCTTGCGCCTGCTGTTCAATTTTTCGTTTGCCGCCCAATCTTTAAAATACTCCTAAAATGTTTGCGAAAAGACCCATTTATCTGAGATATCCCTCAATACCCTTTATTCTATGAGTATAAACCATTCATAAACTGAAAAGAACCCTAAAAGAAGCCCTTATTAGGAACCTTGCGCCTGCCGCCCAATTTTTCGTTTGCTGCCCAATCTTTAAAATACTCTTAAAATGTTTGCGAAAAGACCCATTTATCTGAGATATCCCTCAATACCCTTTATTCTATGAGTATCAACCATTCAAAATCTGAAAAGAACCTTTAAAAAAGTATTTGATAGGAACCTTGCGCCTGCCGCCCATTTTTTCGTTTGCCGCCCAATCTTTAAAATACTCCTAAAATGTTTGCGAAAAGACCCATTTATCTGAGATATCACTCAATACCCTTTATTCTATGAGTATTAACCATTAAAAATCTGAAAAGAACCTTTAAAAATGTATTTGATAGGAACCTTGCTCCTTCTGCCCATTTTATGGATGCCGCCTAATCTTTAAAATACTCCTAAAATGTTTGCGAAAAGACCCATTTATCTGAGAGATGCCTCAATACCCTTTATTCTATGAGTAACAACCTTTTAAAATCTGAAAAGAACCTTAAAAGAAACCCTTATTAGGAACCTTGCGTCTGCCGCTCAATTTTTTGTTTGCCGCCCAATCTTTGAAATACTCCTAAAATGTTTGCGAAAAGACCCATTTATCTGAGATATCCCTCAATACCCTTTCTTCTATGAGTATTACCATTTAAAATCTAAAAAGAACCTTAAAAAAAGTATTTGATAGGAACCTTGCGCCTGCCGACCATTTTTTCGTTTGCCGCCCAATCTTTAAAATACTCCTAAAATGTTTGTGAAAAGACCCATTTATCTGAGATATCCCTCAATACCTTTTATTCTATGAGTATCAACCATTCAAACTCTTAAAAGAACCTTTAAAAGAAGCCCTTATTAGGAACCTTGCCCCTTCCACCCATTTTTTCGTATGCCGCCCAATCTTTAAAATTCTCCTAAAATGTTTGCGAAAAGACCCATTTATCTGAAATACCCATCAATATCCTGTACTCTATGAGTATTAACCATTTAAAACCTGAAAAGAACCTTAAAAGAAGCCCTTATTAGAAACCTTGCGCCTGCTGTTCAATTTTTCGTTTGCCGCCCAATCTTTAAAATACTCCTAAAATGTTTGCGAAAAGACCCATTTATCTGAGATATCCCTCAATACCCTTTATTCTATGAGTATTAACCATTAAAAATCTGAAAAGAACCTTTAAAAATGTATTTGATAGGAACCTTGCTCCTTCCGCCCATTTTTTTGTATACCGCCCAATCTTTAAAAAACTCCTAAAATGTTTGCGAAAAGACCCATTTATCTGAAATACCCATCAATACCCTTTATTCTATAAGTATCAACCATTCAAAATCTGAAAAGAACCTTAAAAGAAACCCTTATTAGGAACCTTGCGCCTGCCGCTCAATTTTTCGTTTGCCGCCCAATCTTTAAAATACTCCTAAAATGTTTGCGAAAAGACCCATTTATCTGAGATATCCCTCAATACCCTTTATTCTATGAGTATTACCATTCAAAATCTGAAAAGAACCTTAAAAAAAGTATTTGATAGGAACATTGCTCCTGCCGACCATTTTTTTCGTTTGCCGCCCAATCTTTAAAATACTCCTAAAATGTTTGCGAAAAGACCCATTTATCTGAGATATCCCTCAATACCCTTTATTCTATGAGTATCAACCATTCAAAATCTGAAAAGAACCTTAAAAGAAGCCCTTATTAGGAACTTTGCGCCTGCCGTTAAATTTTTCGTTTGCCGCCCAATCTTTAAAATACTCCTAAAATGTTTGCGAAAAGATCCATTTATCTAAAATATCAATCAATATCCTTTATTCTTTGAGTATTAACCATTCAAAATCTGAAAAGAACCTTAAAAGAAGCCCTTATTAGGAACCTTGCGTCTGCCGACCATTTTTTCGTTTCCCGCCCAATCTTTAAAATACTCCTAAAATGTTTACGAAAAGACCCATTTATCTGAGATATCCCTCAATACCCTTTATTCTATGAGTATTAACTATTCAAAATCTGAAAAGAACCTTTATAAAAGTATTTGATAGGAACCTTGCGCCTGCCGACCATTTTTTCGTTTGCCGCCCAATCTTTAAAATACTCCTAAAATGTTTGTGAAAAGACCAATTTATCTGAGATATCCCTCAATACCCTTTATTCTATGAGTATCAACCATTCAAAATCTGAAAAGAACCTTAAAAGAAGCCCTTATTAGGAACCTTGCGCCTGCCTCCCATTTTTTCGTTTGCCGCCCAATCTTTAAAATACTCCTAAAATGTTTGTGAAAAGACCCATTTATCTGAGATATCCCTCAATACCCTTTATTCTATGAGTATTAACCATTAAAAATCTGAAAAGAACCTTTAAAAAAGTACTTGATAGGAACCTTGCCCCTTCCGACCATTTTTTCGTTTGCCGCCCAATCTTTAAAATACTCCTAAAATGTTTGTGAAAAGACCAATTTATCTGAGATATCTCTCAATACCCTTTATTCTATGAGTATCAACCATTCAAAATCTGAAAAGAACCTTAAAAGAAGCCCTTATTAGGAACCTTGCGCCTGCCGTTCAATTTTTCTTTTGCTGCCCAATCTTTAAAATCCTCCTAAAATGTTTGCGAAAAGACCCATTTATCTGAAATACCCATCAATATCCTTTATTCTATGAGTATTAACCATTCAAAATCTGAAAAGAACCTTAAAAGAAGCCCTTATTAGGAACCTTGCGCCTGCCGTTCAATTTTTCTTTTGCTGCCCAATCTTTAAAATACTCCTAAAATATTTGCGAAAAGACCCATTTATCTGAAATACCCATCAATATCCTTTATTCTATGAGTATTAACCATTCAAAATCTGAAAAGAACCTTAAAAGAAGCCCTTATTAGGAACCTTGCGTCTGCCGCCCAATTTTTCTTTTGCTGCCCAATCTTTAAAATACTCCTAAAATGTTTGCGAAAAGACCCATTTATCTGAGATATCCCTCAATACCCTTATTCTATGAGTATTAACCATTCAAAATCTGAAAAGAACCTTAAAAAAAGTATTTGATAGGAACCTTGCTCCTGCCGACCATTTTTTCGTTTGCCGCCCAATCTTTAAAATACTCCTAAAATGTTTGTGAAAAGACCAATTTATCTGAGATATCTCTCAATACCCTTTATTCTATGAGTATCAACCATTCAAAATCTGAAAAGAACCTTAAAAGAAGCCCTTATTAGGAACCTTGCGCCTGCCGTTCAATTTTTCTTTTGCTGCCCAATCTTTAAAATACTCCTAAAATGTTTGCGAAAAGACCCATTTATCTGAAATACCCATCAATATCCTTTATTCTATGAGTATTAACCATTCAAAATCTGAAAAGAACCTTAAAAGAAGCCCTTATTAGGAACCTTGCGCCTGCCGTTCAATTTTTCTTTTGCTGCCCAATCTTTAAAATACTCCTAAAATATTTGCGAAAAGACCCATTTATCTGAAATACCCATCAATATCCTTTATTCTATGAGTATTAACCATTCAAAATCTGAAAAGAACCTTAAAAGAAGCCCTTATTAGGAACCTTGCGTCTGCCGCCCAATTTTTCTTTTGCTGCCCAATCTTTAAAATACTCCTAAAATGTTTGCGAAAAGACCCATTTATCTGAGATATCCCTCAATACCCTTATTCTATGAGTATTAACCATTCAAAATCTGAAAAGAACCTTAAAAAAAGTATTTGATAGGAACCTTGCTCCTGCCGACCATTTTTTCGTTTACAGCCCAATCTTTAAAATACTCCTAAAATGTTTGCGAAAAGACCCATTTATCTGAGATATCCCTCAATACCCTTTATTCAATGTGTATCAACCATTCAAAATCTGAAAAGAACCTTAAAAGAAGCCCTTTTTAGGAACCTTGCGCCTGCTGTTCAATTTTTCGTTTGCCGCCCAATCTTTAAAATACTCCTAAAATGTTTGCGAAAAGACCCATTTATCTGAAATACCCATCAATATCCTTTATTCTATGAGTATTAACCATTCAAAATCTGAAAAGAACCTTAAAAGAAGCCCTTATTAGGAACCTTGCGCCTGCCGTTCAATTTTTCTTTTGCTGCCCAATCTTTAAAATACTCCTAAAATGTTTGCGAAAAGACCCATTTATCTGAGATATCCCTCAATACCCTTTATTCTATGAGTATCAACCATTCAAAATCTGAAAAGAACCTTAAAAGAAGCTCTTATTAGGAACCTTGCGCCTGCTGTTCAATTTTTCGTTTGCCGCCCAATCTTTAAAATACTCCTAAAATGTTTGTGAAAAGACCCATTTATCTGAGATATTCCTCAATACCCTTTTTTCTATGAGTATTAACCATTAAAAATCTGAAAAGAACCTTTAAAAAAGTATTTGATAGGAACCTTGCCCTTTCCGACCATTTTTTCGTTTGCTGCCCAATCTTTAAAATACTCCTAAAATGTTTGCGAAAAGACCAATTTATCTGAGATATCCCTCAATACCCTTTATTCTATGAGTATCAACCATTCAAAGTCTGAAAAGAACCTTAAAAGAAGCCCTTATTAGGAA
>CAKLCT010000015.1:0-44000 GCA_921293015.1 Phorcus lineatus | reverse complement strand
AAAAATTTTATTCAATGGATTCATAAAATTTGTTTTATCCTATATTGAAATGTTGATGTAAAGAAACATTAACAGTCACTATGATTGCCAGAGATAATACTTTAAATTATCAAATAACATATGAAAGGTTCTGTTTAAAGTTAAAATTCATCTTTAAGCTCTGTTTGACTGACTGAAGTTACATTTCATTCAATCTACCCTTTTTACTACACTTCCGATTGTAAAATCCATATTAGGATTTGCGTATGAATTTAAATGCCCTTTTATGGTAACTTCCGCAAAACATAGTTCTATCTGTCAAGTAGATTAACTAATGACTCTCTGGTGTACAAGTGCTCTTGCGCGTTTATAATGATGATACGCACGGCAGGAGTAGCCCTTAAAAGTAGCGTCAATTAAAACTACTTAATAAGAAAGTTCCCACGACTCTTTACAACCTTTATGGTAAACGAATTTGGGTGTGCATTATTTACTTTTATTTATTCATTGTTCTCCTTTACACTGATACGTTGAAGTCAGTTTAACTTGACTCAGGTTAAAAATATATTATAATGTTATTTTCCTGGAATGATAACGAGTTGTTTATGTTAATATATGTTTCCTTCCACCCGTTTACATTTCCCGTGAAATCTATGGTCTTTAAGGGGAGAGTACTCGCAATTTTAAATGCATGTTTTTATTCATGTGATAGACGGAGCCGGAGGTTCCTTTTCCCGCTTCCTTACGGTTTGTACATATTTCATGTTCATTATCATATGTAATATTTCTGATATTCCTCTCCTGTAGCCTACGGGATAGTTTGAGAACCTCTTGTCTTGATTGAGATTTCGAAACATACATTCACATGAGTCGTGACGTAATTAAGGGGCTTTAGCATCTTGTTGATTTGTATGTGTAGGCTGGTATATTTGTTTTGTTGGCCACTAAAATATTTCAATTCGCTGGCAAGATCAAATTTTAATAATTATAATTTATTTTCATTGACATTCTTTTTGTAATTTTCCGGATACTTATAGTCCATGTAATTTATACATCCTGTTAAATGTCGTTATTTCTTTAAAATAAATGTTGATATTGCAATTTACGAAGTCAGACATAGAAAATAGCAAAAAGAAAAGTGTACTGTTGATACTTTGTCTGTTTCAGTGAGTGTTTCCCAAAGTTATCAGCACAATGAAGGGGGCAGATCATTGAGACTGTGAGGAGATCACGTGACCCCAAATGGAGGACACGACTCTGCACGACTAGTGGGTCAGTAATATACATGGGTTGAACGATTGTTTATTCAAACATTTAATTTCTATGAATCGGTCCACAGTACGATTTTGGTGGTATTTTAATGTGTCCCTGTCTTTCTACGCTTCTTATTTGTTGGCCACCACACAGGCGTTAGTCCATAATGCATCGGCGGAAGAAAAACACATCTAGGGACACAACTCCATTTCACATTTCATAAAATTAGAATGTTTATATTCATGAAATCTAATGTGTAGAGAAACCAGCATTTGCTGTCTGTAGTTACATTGTTAAAGTGATAGGACCAGAATATGGTTAACCTTTGTGATAATTTGCAAACAAAATTTCGGTTCAGAACTATGTAGAGATGAAACTTCTACTCCCTATATGTCTAGATGTCATAACAATTATAACCAAAGTGACCTAAGTTTTTTTTTTATTGGGAATCACAAAATTTAGAAAATCAACCAGAGCATTCTATAGACTTTATATGTGATGAAAGTGTCAACCCCAAGACAGTATTAACAAGGTGTATGCAATCCTTGTTATTTTCCATTCACCAATTAATCAAATAGTGAGCAGTTTTTGAAATTATGACAATTATGGATCTTTGTAATGGACAGGGTTCTGGTTTTTTTAAGAGCTTATGCTGAAGTTTGATAAAATAGTTACATTTTACAAACATAAGTTAACTTTTTAGGAAAAAAATACCTGTTGACAAGCAATTATTTGCAAAACATAAATGCCCTACTACACAGCTTCGAGGCGTTTCGTTCAAACCCACTTTCCTTGTGAATAAATATGGATATTTTGTATTTCATAACGTTTTCAAAATTTAAAAGTTTATTTGTTTGTGTAAGTTAACATCTCACAAGCAAAGACGGAGGTTAATCGTAGATGGATAACCAACTGTACACATGGTGGCTGTCGCATGTAACCGTATTTAAGTTTAACAAATTAAACAAAACACATAACTTTCATTGGGGTGTGAGTGGTATTTACATTGTCTCTGGAATGGAAGGGAAGGAGACAACACTGATACAAATTTATGCAAATCCGTTGTTGGCAATGAAGATTGTAGTTTTTGTTGGGGTGATTAGGAAACGTCATTTATATTGGGGATGTAGGGTAACGCCGACTGTTTGGAAAGATCATGAATATTGGATGACCTAAAATATACAAACAATGAAAACAATACACATTTTGATTTGGTCGACGGTAATAGTGAGTTACCAGATATTATTTCATATATCACTCTCTTCCAAAACCTTTGTGTACACGTACACGTTAAAAATTGTTTAACAAACATGTAATATGAATTATATATGAATATATATGTCATATATGAATTTTCGAAAGTCAGAACGACTTTTAACAATGTGAAAGAAAAGGGGGGGGGGGGAGGGGAGGGGAGGGGAGGGGAGGGTAGGGTAGCCATAAGAAATTATATTTTTTGAGAAGCAATTCAGACAAATGGCTAATCATATTCACGTATTCGAGACTTTCGAATAAAAAATTGTGTTCAAACCGAAAGATGACGTTGATGTGAGATATAGGTTGTTGAATTCCCGTGTGTTCACGTATACGAGCATTTAATGCTACTTGTAAATATCTATAACAACGAATTATAAAAAAAGATGACCCACACATATCAAATAGGGGGTGTTTTAATGAAACCTCTGATGTCGGTTGGCAATTATTTGATTTGATTAACAAGGAATTTGGCAACACAAAATGTGCCCTTGATTTAGATTGTCTACTGCCTTGAATTGCACCACTTTTGATAAATTTGCTTACACGGCCTGAAATAACACATCACTTTCAAGAAGTTTATTTCACTTATGTATCACAATTTCTAGGCTGATGAGAGCTCCTTACATTGTTTCTTCCAGAGACTATATACATCAAACAGGGCTAGCTCTCCCTGCATGAAGAGCACGTGCATGTCGATATCGCTTGCCGCACCTGTCAATCATGGCTGCCTTTGTCCTCGAGACCTGGAGCAGCGATGTAACAAGTTTGTTATTTTGCATTTCTTAACTTGAGTTGTCTTAGAATATTAAGTTTTCACCAAAACAATCGTTATTTTTTTGTTTCCCTGATGTTTTCTCCGTCTTCAATCTTTGTGCATAAAATTTTAAAAGACTTGAATGAATCGGGTTTTTTGCAATCAATCGGAAAACTTTTTACATTAGGAAATATGTAAAAAAAAATTGTATGAAGTTTCATTTTTTTCAATTCATGAAACCGCATGAAACAGGGCATTATACATGTACGTCTCCAAACAGTGTAGAAAACGTGCATAATTTGAAATGGATCGGGTATATAGCTTTTTCAAACGTTCGGACATATTCTGATTTTAAAAATTACTTAGATGATTTTGAAATATTTAAACACATACGAAGTGGTTTCTTATTTAGAATGACCCTCTAAAAATAGGATATAAAACTGTTACAAAACTATAGAAGAATTGGATGAATACTTTTTTGAAGTAGGCAATCTTACGATGAATAAACGTTGAAATAACGTTTATCAACGTTGACATAATTATGACTTAAATTGAAATTTGCGGAGACGTCGATGTCATGAATGTCATGATCATATGTACATCAGGTTGTTTTACAGTGCTTTGAGTGTAAAATAGCAATGACTTATTTTCTGCTCCAAAGTCTTGCAGCTTTGTTGGAAACTCAAGAAAATATTTTTCATATTTTTTAAAAATTAGTAAAGCTTTTGAGCATCATGTATGTTTTGGGTGAGTAAAAATTAACCCTTGGTAAGTAAGTGACTTTGGACTTTTTGTTGATTTTCATATTTGTAACCCTTGTACATGAGCTGAACTGTTAAATGTCTTGTCATTTCTAAATTATTGATAGAAAATGCAACGATAACGATTGCTTGACCCTTTATTAACAATTAACAACTGATCATAGGCGTAGGAACACTTAAAAAAGAGGTAAGCTTGCTTGCTTGTCACTCACGCCAGAGACCCGGGTTCGAATCCCGGTGGAGACACCAAAAATTTGTGACATGGGTCTCATCCTGCTGTGCAAATAGGTACCTGAACAAGGGGGAAGTACGGACCTATACGGTCGCTTGTTAATCGGCAACACAAAAAATACTATCCCTCCAGGGTAGTAATACTCATGGCGCTTTGAACATGCTTTGTCATGGATATATGCGCGGTATAAGTAGGTTATTATTATTATCATTTTCATTTGTTAAGCGGGGAGGGGTGAAACGTAGTGAATGTTCTCGATTGTAAAAGCACACGAAAGCTGTGGGCTAAATTCTAATTCATATGTCACCTTGACTTATTATATTTTAACAATCAGTGCCTCGCTGAGTTAATAGGTTGAGGTGTAACTGGTCGTTGAGTAGGGTCACTCTACTTTTTCATGTGATCGAGGCTGATTCGATACATGTTTAAATCAATTTGGAAAGACGCTTCGTTGTCTCATGACACAGGTTTGGCTCTGATGCAATCTCAATACAATATCTTGATATCATATTAAAACATCTCGCATACTCATCCCCAAGTCCTAGTGATTGATTTTTATCGATTACTAGATTTCAAATTGTATACACTGTATTCACAGAAGACGAAACACTAAAATAATTACATGACCTATCAAAGACTCGCTCGTCTTCTGTCTCTTGATGACTTCCCAATTAATGTTCAACTATAACTGAACGATTTGGTTTTCAGTTATTGTTTTCTCCAATTCTCCTTTCTGAAACATTGATACCCTATGAAATAAACATTAATTCATAAGGAACACATCCATATAAAATGGTAGTGTTCATCTAAGATTAAACGCACTTTAGCACACCTTATTTTCGTTTATAGACTTACGCGTAGATTGCGGTCATCTTTTAAGTATCAGATACATGATGACTCAAGGGGTGTATACGGAATATCAGCAATCTATCATCTGAGTAGCAAGCTGATATTTCGTATACACCCACTTGTGTCAATCAGGTATCTGTTTTAGCCAATGGGTAACCTTTTTCTCTATGCGACCTATCACCTGACATCATTTCTCTAAGTGATTTTCCACTGTTAAATCAGTCGGAAGAAGTAGCCCAATAAATACTGACCCTTAATGTTCCTCCTGGCACCAAATTTGATCTGTTAAATAATTGCGATGGTTAGGAAAACCTGATCGACTTTCAACGGGCTTTCGTTTTCCCTTACCCAAACAGGCATGTATCTTAGGTCATTTATATTAATTGTGTTTCATTGAGTGAATGAGGTGTTATTTAACGCGCCTGAGCAGTATTTCATAAATATATCTTAATATATAACCAGTGTCATTGTTTAAATTGTTTCAGTGGTCTTTTCCTCTCTTTTATGTATCAAGAATAAATCTATAGATGGACGAAGAGTGTGAATTACTTGAGTACTCAGATTTCTTTCACAAATCAATTGATAGTTTTCCGGGGCGCAAGTAAATTCCTATTATCAGTGATGACTTAAACCTGTTTGTTGCGTTTCACGATTAGCTTGATATTTGTTGTTTGAAATAATTGAGAAAGAGTGAAGTGTCGGGTAATGTTTAAACATTATTTTTGATATGAAACTGATATGAAAAGTGTTTTAACCTTTCAGTATATAGTGTTTCTTTTGATTGTTTTATTGAATGTCTCATAATGTAGGCCGTTGTACAAAAATGTTACTACTTGGCTAGTAAAAGAAATGTAAAATACATTTTATAATAACAACTGAATAAGTTAAAATGAGATTTAAATGTTTAAACTCTGAATGCATAAGTTCCTTTTTCTCTATGCACAAAACTGATTGACAAGAATTGGACCATGTAAACCATTGTTTAATTTCTTCTACTAGAATGCTTTCACCTTCAGAGCTTTCAGAGTAAGTTAAAAATGGCAGAAAGAGCAGTGATTTATCATATTATTGTCAAATAAATCTAACTATAATGAAGTAAGAGTGCAAACAACCCCAGCATTTATTTCCGTGGAAATATATAGATTTCCATTATTCCGTCAGTCTGAACTAGTTTCCCTATTGTAATACAAAACATATTTGCCATGAAAACAAAGTGTTCGGTGTCACCTACCTGATGACATTTATACTTTTAGGAGTTGCAACTTAAATTTTGATGGATCATGGCAAAAAACTATGCATTATTTTAGAATTCTCCTTAGCTGTTGAAGGCCTGGAACATGAAATGTAGTTTCAAACACCATCCCTAATGAAGTATATATTCATAATATTGCATTTCGTGACCCTATAGCCCAATAAGGAATACATCACCTACACCCTATAAACTATTTTCATCCTCTTCACCAATTGCATTTATCCTAAAAAGCTGAAAGCATTTATCCTAAAAAGCTGAAAGTACAGACCCCTTGCTTATTGAAAAAAATTGTCTTGCCACACCTTGACACTAATAAGAACCACATCAACCACATTATTCATCTGATGAAAAAGGGTAATTTCTTTTGTGGGTAATGGCATTTAATATTTCAGGTGTTGATGACCCTGTGACCCTACAAATAGTGCCCCTTTTCAGCTTTATGATATAAATGGTATGAATTCTAATGTGCTGCAGAGCGTATGGATCTATTTTTGAGCTCTTCCAAACTACTACTTGGTTTTCGGAGTTTAATTCTTCTGTATAGGGTTCGCTTTGTTGTCAATAAGTGTCTTTAGAAATAATAACAATAATGAATATACATGTAATATGTTATCTCCAATTAGGGAAAAAACTAACGGGCAAAAGAAACGATACCAAACTTTCAGATCAAATATTTTTTTTACAAAACTGTTAAAAATGTTAATACACGACATTGAAATGATTCCCCTATGTCAGTAATCATATGTGTCACGAAAATTGTTGCCTTTTGGCGATCCGTTTCCGGGAAATTTCCGAGATTTTTTTACATGAAAATCACATGTTGCACGTGCATCATTTGGGTATAAAAGATGTGTCTTATCATTCGACGACATACCGTTTCTTCAACTGTACATGGAAACATGGCAAGATTATCACCAGAAGAGAGAGAGGGCCGTCGGGATGATACAGATGGGTGCAACGCATGCACACGTGGCTACGACGTTGGGTTGCAGCCGTATTACTATCACCAGGCTTATGAGACGGTACAGGCAGACAGGGAGGACAGTAGACTTGCCGAGGAGTGGAAGACTCCGCGTAACAACCGCCAACGAAGACCGCAATTTGCGAATTCTTCATCTGCGGAACCGCTTCCTGTCAGTGACGGAATCAGCGACGAATAGCCTTGGACATGCTGTCAGTCGAAGAACAGTGGCCAGACGTCTGAGACTACATGGTATTCGCGCCTACAGACCCGGCCGTGGCGTGCATCTGACGCCTCGACATCGACGTCAACGTCTCCAGTGGGCACGTAACGTTCGGCAGTGGCAGGCCCGGAACTGGCGAAGAGTCATCTTTTCGGATGAGAGTCGCTTCAAACTATTCAGAAATGATGGAAGAGCGAGGGTGTATAGACGTCGTGGTGAACGTTGGCGACGTTGTTGTGTTCAGACTGTGGTACCCTTTGGCGGTGGCAGTGTCATGGTGTGGGGCGGAATTAGCGGACAAGGCAAGACTGATCTCATTGTGGTTGATGGGAACCTCAATGCAGAGAGGTACATCGATCAGATTCTCCGCCCAGTGCTCCTACCATTCATGCAACAGCACAACAACAGAACCCTGTTCCAGCAGGACAACGCCCGTCCCCATACAGCCGGTATTGTCAGGGATTTCATGCAAAGAAACAACATCAACGTGTTGCCATGGCCTGCCAGGTCACCTGACCTGTCACCCATCGAACATTTATGGGACCATTTGGATCGTCAAGTCCGTCAAAGAGCCGTGGTTCCAGGAAACCTCCAAGAGCTTGCCCAGGCCCTGAGAGAGAAATGGCAGAGAATAACAGACCGTGTTATCTTACGCCTGGTGTTCTCAGCACGACGACGAGTTCGGGCATGCATCGAGGCCCGTGGCGGCCATACAAGATACTGAAAAACCTGTTTTTATGGGTGTTGTATTTTTAGGTGCTGATCGAATTCAGGACAATTTCATGAGTGAACTTTAAGGAGTTGTACGTCATAACACACTGACCTGAAAGACTTCAATATGTGATTGTTTGATGAACTTGTTATCTGTTTTCATAATGGAAATGAAATAAAAGATGTGTCATTTATTTTCTGTCTTTTATTGGTCAATTATACTTGGTATCGTTTCTTTTGCCCGGTAGTTTATAATGCTATTTGAATCATTGTTAGCGAAATGTCACATATAAGTAATATTGCCTCCAAATGGAAGAATGATAAGTTATCATTTAAAATGTTATGAACCCTATCAATCCATTGGCACTAGGCAACTCAAAACTTGTGTACAGGTCCTTGAGCCATTTGGGGGTATACAATGAAAATTGGGTGATTCTTTCGCCTATATAATTTCCTTTGGGGCAATGCCATATAAGCCTGTTTATTCACATCTCAACAAAATCCAAATGCCAATAAAGATGATTATGATTTGTGGATATTGGTGACTCTGTGGCCCGAAGTGCGGGTCTGAGGGCATGTCCTATGAAAAGTTTTGCATATTCTGCATAACCAAAAGCCCTTGAAGGCTGAAATCTTGTGCACATGGACTTTGGGCAGTTGAAATTATTAATATAATGACTAAAAAAACTCTTCGGTCCCAATTGAAGGCTTTGGGGGCATGCAAATCTACAAAGATGAAATGTTATGCTCAGATACATTTGCCATGAATGATTATTAACTGTATACTTTATTACCCACCTGGGCGCCATGCCCAACATTTCCTACTTTTACACTCATCAGAAGCACAATCTTAATATTTTGAATTTGAAATCTAGTGCCCAAAGTCCCTGTATCAAATTGATATTTTTTGCCTTTTCTATTCACATTAATAAACTGTCAGGCAAAAGAAAGGTTTCACCTAAGTTGATTTAATCATATATATAAATTTCGATTACAAATGTTTTAAGTTTTAGACGTCGTACGCTAAAATCGAACAGTGCAGGCCTTTAGTTATCAATCGAAGAATACGAATGCATGTGTTTGCAATTTTTTTGGAAATTGAAATTTTGAATTTATTTTTTTTTGGAAAATTATTTTTAATAACCTACAATTCTTAATCGATATAAAATATATGTTATACGTAAAAATCAACAAACATACCTTGTTTTTCACACATTAACGCCCTTTTAAACATGGTAGGGGTCATATTGGTGTAAATTTCACGTTTCACCCCTGTCTACTTAAGTATTACACAAAGATATCTTCACATTAACCAAACAACCATTAGTTCATATAAATTATTGTAGACATGATTAATGTTGATAATGCAATTATAAAATGCGTAACATACATTTCAAATCGTTGTAAAGTCGAAACCAACTGATGTGAAACCTTTCTTTTGCCTGTTAGTTTATTGTGAATAGTAATATTAAGTGTTTTAACCTGTGGCTTTTAGAATATTTATTTGTGTAAGTGTATTGTCCAGAGTGGACAGAGTCAGGTTTACTAAAAACCTATTGCTTGAAAACAACTTCTCTAAATTAAATGTCTTAGATATCAACTTGTCTTCTGGTTAGCTATTAAGATTCAAATTTGTAGAAAGTCAAGAGTCCCAAGCAATACCACTTGAACAACTGTTCCGTTGCAGTTTAATAAGAGTTCATCACAACATTTAAAGATATATATTATTTTAATAATAATCAGAAGGGAATTTTCTATACAGGCTGTTTTGATTTTATCGAAGTAAGGTTCAATATTCTACACTGTAACGCTTGAACGCACAAACAAGATCATTACACCTGTCAGCGTATTCACATTTCACCTAGACTCATTTGTGTCTTATTGCTGCATCAGATGGAAGTGCAAGTTCTTCCTGTGGTATATGGGTTTTCTTTAACCGACAAGACGGGCATATTATACTTATGATTAATGAAATATATTCTTAGTATTGATTCTACCATGAAAGTGCTGGAGACTCGATTCTGATTGGCTGTTTTGTCCGATTCAGAGGGTATCAATTCACGATTGAAGTTGCTCTGTTTACCCGAAATCAGTTTACACTGTATTAATACATACATTGACTTCCGACTGTCCGACTGGTAACTTCAGAGTCGATATTCTGCTTTCAAGTGGGATTAATCTCTTTCCAAAAGGAATTAATCGTATTTGTTATCGTGTGTCTACACGGAGAAAGCAAATTGTTTTAATTTTATGTCGTTTTTTTGTACAGAATAAGAAGTTTGAGTGAAAAAATATCGTAAACTAAGCTTTCCGCTACTGGGCATGCTGCAGCCTTCCTTCGAATACGGCAACAAAACAATGACGTCATTTCGCGAGCGCTTCTTACGTTATAAACCCTATTTCGACGTCATAGTGGTCTACTCTTAGAGTCATCTATTAGCGTCATAGGGGTGTTGCGGTCTTTGTTTGCTATCAAAATAGGAAAAAAAGACTTTAAAAACGATTTGATATATACATTTGTACTACACTCGTACCATTTCGTGAACACGCAGTATTATGTTTAAGTTCAATACTAAGATGCAAAATCCCCGATGCAGACGAGTTCATGTTTGTCTCCGGAAGTCGGAACATTTTACACTGTGCATTTCGCTATGAAAAAGAGTTCAGCATTAAAATCGTCATGGTAGAATGGAGATAAACCTAGTGTGTTTGAAAATCAGAGACATGTTATACTGGATTGATAGCGAGTAAATTTCAAATTGAAACCGATCGCGCAGCGTGAGGTTTCAATTTAAAATTTACTCGCTATCAATCCAGTATAACATGTCTCTGATTTTCAAACACACTAGGTTTATCTCCTAAATAATATATGAATAGTAAACAATAAAGAATAACAAACACATACATACACTGTTTAACAAGTATTAATTTCTTGATAATGTACATCAAGATCAAACCATTGTAACAAAATATCAAAAGAATAATATGTATGACTGAAGACCCATTAGACAAGGATATAGTATTGCTATAACACTCAGAGTTTGATAAAACAGCAATTCCCCTTCATGACTTACAAGTACATTTCATTGTCTAAAACATTTTATTATCAATATATACCTAGACTTAGTTACCAAGTTATGTCTTTACTTTACCAGAATTACACTATTTTATGTAAAATATTGATGACGCTGCAAGAATTGAATGGCTCTAGAAAGTATTTAAATATCTACCATCTATAAATGAAATACTATTTTACAGCAAAAATTTTAAATACCACGAAATAGGTGACACCAAAAACAAAGTAAATTGATAGTTGTTTGAAAAACCATAGACATCAAAAGCATAATACACTTAGGATAATTGTTGTAATGGCTTCATGCATATCAATACACAGTACCATGTATATAAGGAATGTCTATACCAGGAAATATGTTACGTGTGTATATGTGTCGTCAATTTAGTCGGATCACTTCAAGAAGTCATGCGTAATTATACTCCTTTTGTTAGTTCCCCGCCATGCGCCAATAAGCATTTTTGGGTCATAAAACACCTGTATATAATCGCAAGCAATCAAACAGGCCTCCTTCCTGCAAGCAGAGCCGTGACGAAAAAGCGGGGTTAGGGAAGGGGTGATCAGTAAAATTAATTTTGTGAACTAATTTCAATTTACAATCCGAATGAGTGTAACATTTCCATTAATCAATTAATATTGTGAAAGTAGTAAATATAACCCATACACGTAAAGTGCACCGTTTGTAATAGGTTCTTTCTTCGAAATAATAAAGCAGATCAATGACAAAATATATTTGAAAATCTTTGTAGACCTACCAATTTCAAAATGATGTTGTGGATATGATGCAAACTAGCTTTAAACTTTCATTCAGAAATCAAACGAAACAATTAAAGCAGACTTCTTTAATCTTTAAAATGTTGTCAAATCTAGTTGCCAGGACTTTTTTTCATAACAAGTATTAAGAACCAAGATTATTGTCATCGCATAAATCGTCTGTGTTGTTCTACTTTGAATAATAAGAGTTTATTCGAATATTGCTTTACTGAACAAGCTAAGCGCATCGTATTTCAAACACGGTCAAAATCGGTCCTGTACCAGTAATAGATTGATGTACATGTTTAGAAACGATTAGAAACTGGGCGAAAACCTACCAGTCAATGAAAGAACTTGTTATAATTGCAATACAAACTGTCAAAGACAAACTACATGTTCTGTTGGGCAAATGTTATAAATTGGTCTAAATAACGGATATACAGTCGAAAAATGAAAATGCGTTCATCTCAGTTATATAGATTTTCCCGCCTGTTTGTGAACGCATTTGCTAAATAAAAGAACTTTTCGGACAAAAACAAAGGTTATTTGGCATGTTATGCAAGATAAGTGACTAATCTAGTTTTGCAAAGGTTATAAACGGGTATAAATGAGGGTTATACAGTCGAAAAATGAAAATGCGTTCAACTCAGATATACACAGTACTACGCCTGCTTGTGAACGCAATTGCTAATTCAAAGATCTTTTCGGACAAAAACACAGGTTATTTGGCATGTTATGCAAGATAAGTGACTAATCTAGTTGGGCAAAGGTTATAAACGGGTCTAAATGAGGGTTATACAGTCGAAAAATAAAAATGCGTTCAACTCAGATATACACATTACAAAGCCTGTTTGTGAACACATTTGCTAATTCAAAGATCTTTTCTGACAAAAACACAGTTTATTTGGCATGTTCTGCAAGATACGTGACGAATCTAGTTGGGCAAAGGTTATAAACGGGTCTAAATGAGGGTTATACAGTCGAAAAATGAAAATGCGTTCAACTGAGATATGTACAGTAATACGCCTGTTTGTGAACGAATTTGCTAATTCAAAGAATTTTTCTGACAAAAACACAGTTTATTTGGCATGTTCTGCAAGATAAGTGACTAATCTAGTTGGGCAATTGTTATAAACTGGTCTAACTGAGGGTTTTACAGTCGAAAAATGAAAATGCGTTCAACTCAAATCTAGACAGTAACAAGCCTGTTTGTGAACGCAATTGCAAATTCAAAGATCTTTTCTGACAAAAACACAGTTTATTTGGCATTTTCTGCAAGATAAATGACGAATCTAGTTGGGCAAAGGTTATAAACGGGTCTAAATGAGGGTTATACAGTCGAAAAATGAAAATGCGTTCAACTCAGATATACACCGTAACACGCCTGTTTGTGAACGCATTTCCTAATTCAAAGATCTTTTCTGACAAAAACACAGTTTATTTTGCAATTTCTGCAAGATAAAAGACTAATCTAGTTGGCAAAGGTTATAAACGGGTCTAAATGAGGGTTATACAGTCGAAAAATGAAAATGCGTTCAACTCATATATACACAGTACTTTTTCTGTTTGTGAACGCAATTGCTAGTTCAAAGATCTTTTCTGACAAAAACACAAGTTATATGGCATGTTCTGCAAGATAAGTGACGAATCTAGTTGGGCAAAGGTTATAAACGGGTCTAAATGAGGGTTATACAGTCGAAAAATGAAAATGCGTTCAACTCATAAATACACAGCACTATGCCTGTTTGTGAACGCAATTGCTTATTCAAAGATCTTTTCTACCAAAAACACAGTTTTTTTGGCATATTCTGCAAGATAAATGACTAATCTAGTTGGGCAAAGGTTATCGACGGGTCTAAATGAGGGTTTTACAGTCGAAAAATTAAAATGCGTTCAACTCAGATATACACAGTATTACGCCTGTTTGTGAACGCATTTGCTAATTCAAAGATCTTTTCTGCCAAAAACACAGTTTATTTCGCAATTTCTGCAAGATAAAAGACTAATCTAGTTGGCAAAGGTTATAAACGGGTCTAAATGAGGGTTATACAGTCGAAAAATTAAAATGCGTTCAACTCATATATACACAGTACTTTTTCTGTTTGTGAACGCATTTGCTAATTCAAAGATCTTTTCTGACAAATACACAGTTTATTTGGCATGTTCTGCAAGATAAGTGACGAATCTAGTTGGGCAAAGGTTATAAACGGGTCTAAATGAGGGTTATACAGTCGAAAAATGAAAATGCGTTTAACTCAGATATACACAGCACTATGCCGGTTTGTGAACGCATTTGCTAATTCAAAGATCTTTTCTGACAAAAAACACAGTTTATTTGGCATTTTCTGCAAGATAAGTGACTAATCTGAGTTGGGCAAAGGCTATATAAACGGGTCTAAATGAGGGTTATGCAGTCGACAAATGAAAATGCATTCAACTCAGATATATAGAGTACCACACCTGTTTGTGAACGCATTTGCTAATTCAAAGATCTTTTCTTACAAAAACACAGTTTATTTGGCATGTTCTGCAAGATAAGTGACTAATCTAGTTGGGCAAAGGTTATAAACGGGTCTAAATGAGGGTTATACAGTCAAAATTTAAAATGCGTTCACTCATATATACACAGTACTTTTTCTGTTTGCGAACGCATTTGCTAATTCAAAGATCTTTTCTGACAAAAACACAGTTTATTTGGCATGTTCTGCAAGATAAGTGACTAATCTAGTTGGACAAAGGTTATAAACGGGTCTAAATGAGGGTTATACAGTCGAAAAATGAAATGCGTTCAACTCAGATATACACAGTAACACACCTGTTTGTGAACGTATTTGCTAATTCAGAGATCTTTTCTGACAAAAACCACAGTTTATTTGGCATGTTCTGCAAGATAAGTGACTAATCTAGTTGGGCAATGGTTATAAACGGGTCTAACTGAGGGTTTTACAGTCGAAAAATAAAAATGCGTTCAACTCAGATATACACAGTAACACGCCTGTTTGTGAACGCAATTGCAAATTCAAAGATCTTTTCTGCCAAAAACACAGTTTTTTTGGCATATTCTGCATGATAAATGACTAATCTAGTTGGGCAATGGTTATAAACAGGTCTAAATGAGGGTTATACAGTCGAAAAATGAAAATGTGTTCAACTGAGATATACACAGTAACACGCCTGTTTGTGAACGCATTTCCTAATTCAAAGATCTTTTCTGCCAAAAACCACAATTTATTTGGCATGTTCTGCAAGATAAGTGACTAACCTAGTTGGGCAAAGGTTATAAACAGGTCTAAATGAGGGTTATGCATTCGACAAATGAAAATGCATTCAACTCAGATATACACAGTAACACACCTGTTTGTAAACGCAATTGAAAATTCAAAGATCTTTTCTGCTAAAAACACAGTTTTTTTGGCATATTCTGCAAGATAAATGACTAATCTAGTTGGGCAAAGGTTATAAACGGGTCTAAATGAGGGTTATACAGTCGAAAAATTAAAATGCGTTCAACTCATGTATACACAGTACTTTTTCTGTTTGTGAACGCATTTGCTAATTCAAAGATCTTTTCTGACAAAAATACAGTTTATTTGGCATGTTCTGCAAGATAAGTGACTAATCTAGTTGGGCAAAGGTTATAAACGGGACTAAATGAGGGGTATTTATTAGGAAAATGAAAATGCGTTCAACTCAGATATAGACAGCACTATGCCTGTTTGTCAACGCATTTGCAAATTCAAAGATCTTTTCTGACAAAAACACAAGTTATATGGCATGTTCTGCAAGATAAGTGACTAATCTAGTTGGGCAAAGGTTATAAACGGGTCTAAATGAGGGTTATACAGTCGAAAAATGAAAATGCGTTCAACTCAGATATACACAGCACTATGCCGGTTTGTGAACGCATTTGCTAATTCAAAGATCTTTTCTGACAAAAACACAGTTTATTTGGCATTTTCTGCAAGAAAAGTGACTAATCTAGTTGGGCAAAGGTTATAAACGGGACTAAATGAGGGTTATTTATTAGGAAAATGAAAATGCGTTCAACTCAGATATACACAGCACTATGCCCGTTTGTGAACGCATTTGGTAATTCAAAGATCTTTTCTGACAAAAACACAGTTTATTTGGCATGTTCTGCAAGATAAGTGACTAATCTCGTTGGGCAAAGGTTATAAACGGGTCTAAATGAGGGTTATACAGTCGAAAAATAAAAATGCGTTCAACTCAGATATACACAGTAACACGCCTGTTTGTGAACGCAATTGCTAATTCAAAGATCTTTTCTGACAAAAACCACAGTTTATTTGGCATATTCTGCAAGATAAATGACTAATCTAGTTGGGCAATGGTTATAAACGGGTCTAAATGAGGGTTATACAGTCGGAAAATGAAAATGCGATCAACTCAGATATACACAGTATCACACTTGTTTGTGAACGCAATTGAAAATTCAAAGATCTTTTCTGCTAAAAACACAGTTTTTTTGGCATATTCTGCAAGATAAATGACTAATCTAGTTGGGCAAAGGTTATAAACGGGTCTAAATGAGGGTTATACAGTCGAAAAATTAAAATGCGTTCAACTCATGTATACACAGTACTTTTTCTGTTTGTGAACGCATTTGCTAATTCAAAGATCTTTTCTGACAAAAACACAGTTTATTTGGCATGTTCTGCAAGATAAGTGACTAACCTAGTTGGGCAAAGGTTATAAACAGGTCTAAATGAGGGTTATGCATTCGACAAATGAAAATGCATTCAACTCAGATATACACAGTAACACGCCTGTTTGTGAACGCAATTGCAAATTCAAAGATCTTTTCTGCCTAAAACACAGTTTTTTTGGGCATATTCTGCAAGATAAATGACTAATCTAGTTGGGCAAAGGTTATAAACGGGTTAAATGAGGGTTATACAGTCGAAAAATTAAAATGCGTTCAACTCATGTATACACAGTACTTTTTCTGTTTGTGAACGCATTTGCTAATTCAAAGATCTTTTCTGACAAAAACACAGTTTATTTGGCATGTTCTGCAAGATAAGTGACTAATCTAGTTGGGCAAAGGTTATAAACGGGACTAAATGAGGGGTATTTATTAGGAAAATTAAATGCGTTCAACTCAGATATTGACAGCACTATGCCCGTTTGTGAACGCATTTGCTAATTCAAAGATCTTTTCTGACAAAAACACAAGTTATATGGCATGTTCTGCAAGATAAGTGACTAATCTCGTTGGGCAAAGGTTATAAACGGGTCTAAATGAGGGTTATACAGTCGAAAAATGAAAATGCGTTCAACTCAGATATACACAGTAACACGCCTGTTTGTGAACGCATTTCCTAATTCAAAGATCTTTTCTGACAAAAACACAGTGTATTTCGCAATTTCTGCAAGATAAAAGACTAATCTAGTTGGCAAAGGTTATAAACGAGTCTAAATGAGGGTTATACAGTCGAAAAATGAAAATGCGTTCAACTCAGATATACACAGCACTATGCCGGTTTGTGAACGCATTTGCTAATTCAAAGATCTTTTCTGACAAAAACACAGTTTATTTGTCATTTTCTGCAAGATAAGTGACTAATCTAGTTGGGCAAAGGCTATATAAACGGGTCTAAATGAGGGTTATGCAGTCGACAAATGAAAATGCATTCAACTCAGATATACAGAGTACCATACCTTTTGCGAACGCATTTGCTAATTCAAAGATCTTTTCTAAAAAAAACACAGTTTATTTGGCATGTTCTGCAAGATAAGTGACTAATCTAGTTGGACAAAGGCTATATAAACGGGTCTAAATGAGGGTTATGCAGTCGACAAACGAAAATGCATTCAACTCAGATATACAGAGTACCATACCTCTTAGTGAACGCATTTGCTAATTCAAAGATCTTTTCTGACAAAAACACAGTTTATTTGGCATGTTATGCAAGATAAGTGACTAATCTAGTTGGGCAAAGGTTATAAACGGGTCTAAATGAGGGTTATACAGTCGAAAAATGAAAATGCGTTCAACTCAGATATACACAGTACCACGGGTGTTTGTGAACGCATTTGCTAATTCAAAGATCTTTTCTGACAAAAACACAGTTTATTTGGCATTTTCTGCAAGAAAAGTGACTAATCTAGTTGGGCAAAGGTTTTAAACGGGACTAGATGAGGGTTATACAGTCGAAAAATTAAAATGCGTTCAACTCATATATACACAGTACTTTTTCTGTTTGTGAACGCATTTGCTAATTCAAAGATCTTTTCTGACAAAAACACAGTTTATTTGGCATGTTCTGCAAGATAAGTGACGAATCTAGTTGGGCAAAGGTTATAAACGGGTCTAAATGAGGGTTATACAGTCGAAAAATGAAAATGCGTTTAACTCAGATATACACAGCACTATGCCGGTTTGTGAACGCATTTGCTAATTCAAAGATCTTTTCTGACAAAAACACAGTTTATTTGGCATTTTCTGCAAGATAAGTGACTAATCTAGTTGGGCAAAGGCTATATAAACGGGTCTAAATGAGGGTTATGCAGTCGACAAATGAAAATGCATTCAACTCAGATATATAGAGTACCACACCTGTTTGTGAACGCATTTGCTAATTCAAAGATCTTTTCTGACAAAAACACAGTTTATTTGGCATGTTCTGCAAGATAAGTGACTAATCTAGTTGGGCAAAGGTTATAAACGGGTCTAAATGAGGGTTATACAGTCAAAATTTAAAATGCGTTCAACTCATATATACACAGTACTTTTTCTGTTTGCGAACGCATTTGCTAATTCAAAGATCTTTTCTGACAAAAACACAGTTTATTTGGCATGTTCTGCAAGATAAGTGACTAATCTAGTTGGGCAATGGTTATAAACGGGTCTAACTGAGGGTTATGCATTCGACAAATGAAAATGCATTCAACTCAGATATACAAAGTAACACGCCTGTTTGTGAACGCAATTGCAAATTCAAAGATCTTTTCTGACAAAAACCACAGTTTATTTGGCATGTTCTGCAAGATAAGTGACTAATCTAGTTGGGCAATGGTTATAAACGGGTCTAACTGAGGGTTTTACAGTCGAAAAATAAAAATGCGTTCAACTCAGATATACACAGTAACACGCCTGTTTGTGAACGCAATTGCAAATTCAAAGATCTTTTCTGCCAAAAACACAGTTTTTTTGGCATATTCTGCAAGATAAATGACTAATCTAGTTGGGCAATGGTTATAAACAGGTCTAAATGAGGGTTATACAGTCGAAAAATGAAAATGTGTTCAACTGAGATATACACAGTAACACGCCTGTTTGTGAACGCATTTCCTAATTCAAAGATCTTTTCTGCCAAAAACCACAATTTATTTGGCATGTTCTGCAAGATAAGTGACTAACCTAGTTGGGCAAAGGTTATAAACAGGTCTAAATGAGGGTTATGCATTCGACAAATGAAAATGCATTCAACTCAGATATACACAGTAACACACCTGTTTGTAAACGCAATTGAAAATTCAAAGATCTTTTCTGCTAAAAACACAGTTTTTTTGGCATATTCTGCAAGATAAATGACTAATCTAGTTGGGCAAAGGTTATAAACGGGTCTAAATGAGGGTTATACAGTCGAAAAATTAAAATGCGTTCAACTCATGTATACACAGTACTTTTTCTGTTTGTGAACGCATTTGCTAATTCAAAGATCTTTTCTGACAAAAACACAGTTTATTTGGCATGTTCTGCAAGATAAGTGACTAATCTAGTTGGGCAAAGGTTATAAACGGGACTAAATGAGGGGTATTTATTAGGAAAATGAAAATGCGTTCAACTCAGATATAGACAGCACTATGCCTGTTTGTCAACGCATTTGCAAATTCAAAGATCTTTTCTGACAAAAACACAAGTTATATGGCATGTTCTGCAAGATAAGTGACTAATCTAGTTGGGCAAAGGTTATAAACGGGTCTAAATGAGGGTTATACAGTCGAAAAATGAAAATGCGTTCAACTCAGATATACACAGCACTATGCCGGTTTGTGAACGCATTTGCTAATTCAAAGATCTTTTCTGACAAAAACACAGTTTATTTGGCATTTTCTGCAAGAAAAGTGACTAATCTAGTTGGGCAAAGGTTATAAACGGGACTAAATGAGGGTTATTTATTAGGAAAATGAAAATGCATTCAACTCAGATATACACAGCACTATGCCCGTTTGTGAACGCATTTGGTAATTCAAAGATCTTTTCTGACAAAAACACAGTTTATTTGGCATGTTCTGCAAGATAAGTGACTAATCTCGTTGGGCAAAGGTTATAAACGGGTCTAAATGAGGGTTATACAGTCGAAAAATAAAAATGCGTTCAACTCAGATATACACAGTAACACGCCTGTTTGTGAACGCAATTGCTAATTCAAAGATCTTTTCTGACAAAAACCACAGTTTATTTGGCATATTCTGCAAGATAAATGACTAATCTAGTTGGGCAATGGTTATAAACGGGTCTAAATGAGGGTTATACAGTCGGAAAATGAAAATGCGATCAACTCAGATATACACAGTATCACACTTGTTTGTGAACGCATTTGCTAATTCAAAGATCTTTTCTGACAAAAACCACAGTTTATTTGGCATGTTCTGCAAGATAAGTGACTAACCTAGTTGGGCAAAGGTTATAAACAGGTCTAAATGAGGGTTATGCATTCGACAAATGAAAATGCATTCAACTCAGATATACACAGTAACACGCCTGTTTGTGAACGCAATTGCAAATTCAAAGATCTTTTCTGACAAAAACCACAGTTTATTTGGCATATTCTGCAAGATAAATGACTAATCTAGTTGGGCAATAGTTATTAACGTGTCTAAATGAGGGTTATACAGTCGGAAACTGAAAATGCGATCAACTCAGATATACACAGTATCACACCTGTTTGTGAACGCATTTGCTAATTCAAAGATCTTTTCTGACAAAAACCACAGTTTATTTGGCATGTTCTGCAAGATAAGTGACTAACCTAGTTGGGCAAAGGTTATAAACAGGTCTAAATGAGGGTTATGCATTCGACAAATGAAAATGCATTCAACTCAGATATACACAGTAACACGCCTGTTTGTGAACGCAATTGCAAATTCAAAGATCTTTTCTGCCAAAAACACAGTTTTTTTTGGCATATTCTGCAAGATAAATGACTAATCTAGTTGGGCAAAGGTTATAAACGGGTCTAAATGAGGGTTATACAGTCGAAAAATTAAAATGCGTTCAACTCATGTATACACAGTACTTTTTCTGTTTGTGAACGCATTTGCTAATTCCAAGATCTTTTCTGACAAAAACACACTTTATTTGGCATGTTCTGCAAGATAAGTGACTAATCTAGTTGGGCAAAGGTTATAAACGGGTCTAAATGAGGGTTATACAGTCGAAAAATAAAAATGCGTTCAACTCAGATATACACAGTAACACGCCTGTTTGTGAACGCAATTGCTAATTCAAAGATCTTTACTGACAAAAACCACAGTTTATTTGGCATATTCTGCAAGATAAATGACTAATCTAGTTGGGCAATGGTTATAAACGGGTCTAAATGAGGGTTATACAGTCGGAAAATGAAAATGCGATCAACTCAGATATACACAGTATCACACTTGTTTGTGAACGCATTTGCTAATTCAAAGATCTTTTCTGACAAAAACACAGTGTATTTCGCAATTTCTGCAAGATAAAAGACTAATCTAGTTGGCAAAGGTTATAAACGAGTCTAAATGAGGGTTTTACAGTCGAAAAATAAAAATGCGTTCAACTCAGATATACACAGTAACACGCCTGTTTGTGAACGCAATTGCAAATTCAAAGATCTTTTCTGACAAAAACCACAGTTTATTTGGCATATTCTGCAAGATAAATGACTAATCTAGTTGGGCAATAGTTATTAACGTGTCTAAATGAGGGTTATACAGTCGGAAACTGAAAATGCGATCAACTCAGATATACACAGTATCACACCTGTTTGTGAACGCATTTGCTAATTCAAAGATCTTTTCTGACAAAAACCACAGTTTATTTGGCATGTTCTGCAAGATAAGTGACTAACCTAGTTGGGCAAAGGTTATAAACAGGTCTAAATGAGGGTTATGCATTCGACAAATGAAAATGCATTCAACTCAGATATACACAGTAACACGCCTGTTTGTGAACGCAATTGCAAATTCAAAGATCTTTTCTGCCAAAAACACAGTTTTTTTTGGCATATTCTGCAAGATAAATGACTAATCTAGTTGGGCAAAGGTTATAAACGGGTCTAAATGAGGGTTATACAGTCGAAAAATTAAAATGCGTTCAACTCATGTATACACAGTACTTTTTCTGTTTGTGAACGCATTTGCTAATTCCAAGATCTTTTCTGACAAAAACACACTTTATTTAGCATGTTCTGCAAGATAAGTGACTAATCTAGTTGGGCAAAGGTTATAAACGGGTCTAAATGAGAGTTATACAGTCGAAAAATAAAAATGCGTTCAACTCAGATATACACAGTAACACGCCTGTTTGTGAACGCAATTGCTAATTCAAAGATCTTTTCTGACAAAAACCACAGTTTATTTGGCATATTCTGCAAGATAAATGACTAATCTAGTTGGGCAATGGTTATAAACGGGTCTAAATGAGGGTTATACAGTCGGAAAATGAAAATGCGATCAACTCAGATATACACAGTATCACACTTGTTTGTGAACGCATTTGCTAATTCAAAGATCTTTTCTGACAAAAACCACAGTTTATTTGGCATGTTCTGCAAGATAAGTGACTAACCTAGTTGGGCAAAGGTTATAAACAGGTCTAAATGAGGGTTATGCATTCGACAAATGAAAATGCATTCAACTCAGATATACACAGTAACACGCCTGTTTGTGAACGCAATTGCAAATTCAAAGATCTTTTCTGCCTAAAACACAGTTTTTTTGGGCATATTCTGCAAGATAAATGACTAATCTAGTTGGGCAAAGGTTATAAACGGGTTAAATGAGGGTTATACAGTCGAAAAATTAAAATGCGTTCAACTCATGTATACACAGTACTTTTTCTGTTTGTGAACGCATTTGCTAATTCAAAGATCTTTTCTGACAAAAACACAGTTTATTTGGCATGTTCTGCAAGATAAGTGACTAATCTAGTTGGGCAAAGGTTATAAACGGGACTAAATGAGGGGTATTTATTAGGAAAATTAAATGCGTTCAACTCAGATATTGACAGCACTATGCCCGTTTGTGAACGCATTTGCTAATTCAAAGATCTTTTCTGACAAAAACACAAGTTATATGGCATGTTCTGCAAGATAAGTGACTAATCTCGTTGGGCAAAGGTTATAAACGGGTCTAAATGAGGGTTATACAGTCGAAAAATGAAAATGCGTTCAACTCAGATATACACAGTAACACGCCTGTTTGTGAACGCATTTCCTAATTCAAAGATCTTTTCTGACAAAAACACAGTGTATTTCGCAATTTCTGCAAGATAAAAGACTAATCTAGTTGGCAAAGGTTATAAACGAGTCTAAATGAGGGTTTTACAGTCGAAAAATAAAAATGCGTTCAACTCAGATATACACAGTAACACGCCTGTTTGTGAACGCATTTGCTAATTCAAAGATCTTTTCTGACAAAAACCACAGTTTATTTGGCATATTCTGCAAGATAAATGACTAATCTAGTTGGGCAATGGTTATAAACGGGTCTAAATGAGGGTTATACAGTCGGAAAATGAAAATGCGATCAACTCAGATATACACAGTATCACACCTGTTTGTGAACGCATTTGCTAATTCAAAGATCTTTTCTGACAAAAACCACAGTTTATTTGGCATGTTCTGCAAGATAAGTGACTAACCTAGTTGGGCAAAGGTTATAAACAGGTCTAAATGAGGGTTATGCATTCGACAAATGAAAATGCATTCAACTCAGATATACACAGTAACACACCTGTTTGTGAACGCAATTGCAAATTCAAAGATCTTTTCTGCCAAAAACACAGTTTTTTTTGGCATATTCTGCAAGATAAATGACTAATCTAGTTGGGCAAAGGTTATAAACGGGTCTAAATGAGGGTTATACAGTCGAAAAATTAAAATGCGTTCAACTTATGTATACACAGTACTTTTTCTGTTTGTGAACGCATTTGCTAATTCCAAGATCTTTTCTGACAAAAACACAGTTTATTTGGCATGTTCTGCAAGATAAGTGACTAATCTAGTTGGGCAAAGGTTATAAACGGGACTAAATGAGGGGTATTTATTAGGAAAATGAAAATGCGTTCAACTCAGATATTGACAGCACTATGCCCGTTTGTGGACGCATTTGCTAATTCAAAGATCTTTTCTGACAAAAACACAAGTTATATGGCATGTTCTGCAAGATAAGTGACGAATCTAGTTGGGCAAAGGTTATAAACGGGTATAAATGAGGGTTATACAGTCGAAAAATGAAAATGCGTTTAACTCAGATATACACAGCACTATGCCTGTTTGTGAACGCATTTGCAAATTCAAAGATCTTTTCTGACAAAAACACAGTTTATTTCGCATGTTATGCAAGATAAGTGACTAATCTAGTTGGGCAAAGGCTATATAAACGGGTCTAAATGAGGGTTATGCAGTCGACAAATGAAAATGCATTCAACTCAGATATACAGAGTACCATACCTCTTTGTGAACGCATTTGCTAATTCAAAGATCTTTTCTGACAAAAACACAGTTTATTTCGCATTTTCTGCAAGAAAAGTGACTAATCTCGTTGGGCAAAGGTTATAAACAGGACTAAATGAGGGTTATTTATTAGGAAAATGAAAATGCGTTCAACTCAGATATACACAGCACTATGCCCGTTTGTGAACGCATTTGGTAATTCAAAGATCTTTTCTGACAAAAACACAGTTTATTTGGCATGTTCTGCAAGATAAGTGACTAATCTCGTTGGGCAAAGGTTATAAACGGGTCTAAATGAGGGTTATACAGTCGAAAAATGAAAATGCGTTCAACTCAGATATACACAGTAACACGCCTGTTTGTGAACGCATTTCCTAATTCAAAGATCTTTTCTGACAAAAACACAGTGTATTTCGCAATTTCTGCAAGATAAAAGACTAATCTAGTTGGCAAAGGTTATAAACGAGTCTAAATGAGGGTTTTACAGTCGAAAAATAAAAATGCGTTCAACTCAGATATACACAGTAACACGCCTGTTTGTGAACGCAATTGCAAATTCAAAGATCTTTTCTGACAAAAACCACAGTTTATTTGGCATATTCTGCAAGATAAATGACTAATCTAGTTGGGCAATGGTTATAAACGGGTCTAAATGAGGGTTATACAGTCGGAAAATGAAAATGCGATCAACTCAGATATACACAGTATCACATCTGTTTGTGAACGCATTTGCTAATTCAAAGATCTTTTCTGACAAAAACCACAGTTTATTTGGCATGTTCTGCAAGATAAGTGACTAACCTAGTTGGGCAAAGGTTATAAACAGGTCTAAATGAGGGTTATGCATTCGACAAATGAAAATGCATTCAACTCAGATATACACAATAACACGCCTGTTTGTGAACGCAATTGCAAATTCAAAGATCTTTTCTGCCAAAAACACAGTTTTTTTTGGCATATTCTGCAAGATAAATGACTAATCTAGTTGGGCAAAGGTTATAAACGGGTCTAAATGAGGGTTATACAGTCGAAAAATTAAAATGCGTTCAACTCATGTATACACAGTACTTTTTCTGTTTGTGAACACATTTGCTAATTCAAAGATCTTTTCTGACAAAAACACAGTTTATTTGGCATGTTCTGCAAGATAAGTGACTAATCTAGTTGGGCAAAGGTTATAAACGGGACTAAATGAGGGGTATTTATTAGGAAAATGAAAATGCGTTCAACTTAGATATTGACAGCACTATGCCCGTTTGTGAACGCATTTGCTAATTCAAAGATCTTTTCTGACAAAAACACAAGTTATATGGCATGTTCTGCAAGATAAGTGACGAATCTAGTTGGGCAAAGGTTATAAACGGGTATAAATGAGGGTTATACAGTCGACAAATGAAAATGCATTCAACTCAGATTTATAGAGTACCACACCTGTTTGTGAACGCATTTGCTAATTCAAAGATCTTTTCTGACAAAAACACAGTTTATTTGGCATGTTCTGCAAGAAAAGTGACTAATCTAGTTGGGCAAAGGTTATAAACGGGACTAAATGAGGGTTATTTATTAGGAAAATGAAAATGCGTTCAACTCAGATATACACAGCACTATGCCCGTTTGTGAACGCATTTGCTAATTCAAAGATCTTTTCTGACAAAAACACAGTTTATTTGGCATATTCTGCAAGATAAGTGAGTAATCCAGTTGGGCAAAGGTTATAAACGGGTCTAACTGAGGGTTATACAGTTGAAAAATGAAAATGAGTTCAACTCAGATATACACAGTATTACGCCTGTTTGTGAACGCATTTGCTAATTCAAAGATCTTTTCTGACAAAAACACAGTTTATTTGGCATGTTCTGCAAGATAAGTGACTAATCTAGTTGGGCAAAGGTTATAAACGGGTCTAAATGAGGGTTATACAGTCGAAATTTAAAATGCGTTCAACTCATATATACACAGTACTTTTTCTGTTTGCGAACGCATTTGCTAATTCAAAGATCTTTTCTGACAAAAACACAGTTTATTTGGCATGTTCTGCAAGATAAGTGACTAATCTAGTTGGGCAAAGGTTATAAACGGGTCTAAATGAGGGTTATACAGTCGAAAAATGAAAATGCGTTCAACTCAGATATACACAGTAACACGCCTGTTTGTGAACGTATTTGCTAATTCAAAGATCTTTTCTGACAAAAACCACAGTTTATTTGGCATGTTCTGCAAGATAAGTGACTAATCTAGTTCGGCAATGATTATAAACGGGTCTAACTGAGGGTTTTACAGTCGAAAAATAAAAATGCGTTCAACTCAGATATACACAGAAACACGCCTGTTTGTGAACGCATTTGCAAATTCAAAGATCTTTTCTGACAAAAACACAGTTTATTTGGCATGTTCTGCAAGATAAGTGACTAATCTAGTTGGGCAAAGGCTATATAAACGGGTCTAAATGAGGGTTATGCAGTCGACAAATGAAAATGCATTCAACTCAGATATACAGAGTACCATACCTCTTTGTGAACGCATTTGCTAATTCAAAGATCTTTTCTGACAAAAACACAGTTTATTTGGCATGTTATGCAAGATAAGTGACTAATCTAGTTGGGCAAAGGTTATAAACGGGTCTAAATGAGGGTTATACAGTCGAAAAATGAAAATGCGTTCAACTCAGATATACACAGTACCACGGCTGTTTGTGAACGCATTTGCTAATTCAAAGATCTTTTCTGACAAAAACACAGTTTATTTGGCATGTTCTGCAAAATAAGTGACTAATCTAGTTCGGCAATGGTTATAAACGGGTCTAACTGAGGGTTTTACAGTCGAAATTTAAAATGCGTTCAACTCATATATACACAGTACTTTTTCTGTTTGCGAACGCATTTGCTAATTCAAAGATCTTTTCTGACAAAAACACAGTTTATTTGGCATGTTCTGCAAGATAAGTGACTAATCTAGTTGGGCAAAGGTTATAAACGGGTCTAAATGAGGGTTATACAGTCGAAAAATGAAAATGCGTTCAACTCAGATATACACAGTAACACGCCTGTTTGTGAACGTATTTGCTAATTCAAAGATCTTTTCTGACAAAAACACAGTTTATTTGGCATGTTCTGCAAGATAAGTGACTAATCTAGTTGGGCAAAGGCTATATAAACGGGTCTAAATGAGGGTTATGCAGTCGACAAATGAAAATGCATTCAACTCAGATATACAGAGTACCATACCTCTTTGTGAACGCATTTGCTAATTCAAAGATCTTTTCTGACAAAAACACAGTTTATTTGGCATGTTATGCAAGATAAGTGACTAATCTAGTTGGGCAATGGTTTTAAACGGGTCTAAATGAGGGTTATACAGTCGAAAAATGAAAATGCGTTCAACTCAGATATACACAGTACCACGGCTGTTTGTGAACGCATTTGCTAATTCAAAGATCTTTTCTGACAAAAACACAGTTTATTTGGCATGTTCTGCAAGATAAGTGACTAATCTAGTTGGGCAAAGGTTATAAACGGGACTAAATGAGGGTTATTTATTAGGAAAATGAAAATGCGTTCAACTCAGATATACACAGTATTACGCCTGTTTGTGAACGTATTTGCTAATTCAAAGATCTTTTCTGACAAAAACCACAGTTTATTTGGCATGTTCTGCAAGATAAGTGACTAATCTAGTTGGGCAATGGTTATAAACGGGTCTAACTGAGGGTTTTACAGTCGAAAAATAAAAATGCGTTCAACTCAGATATACACAGAAACACGCCTGTTTGTGAACGCATTTGCAAATTCAAAGATCTTTTCTGACAAAAACACAGTTTATTTCGCATGTTATGCAAGATAAGTGACTAATCTAGTTGGGCAAAGGCTATATAAACGGGTCTAAATGAGGGTTATGCAGTCGACAAATGAAAATGCATTCAACTCAGATATACAGAGTACCATACCCCTTTATGAACGCATTTGCTAATTCAAAGATCTTTTCTGACAAAAACACAGTTTATTTGGCATGTTATGCAAGATAAGTGACTAATATCGTTGGGCAAAGGTTATAAACGGGTCTAAATGAGGGTTATACAGTCGAAAAATGAAAATGCGTTCAACTCAGATATACACAGTAACACGCCTGTTTGTGAACGCATTTGCTAATTCAAAGATCTTTTCTGACAAAAACACAGTGTATTTCGCAATTTCTGCAAGATAAAAGACTAATCTAGTTGGCAAAGGTTATAAACGAGTCTAAATGAGGGTTTTACAGTCGAAAAATAAAAATGCGTTCAACTCAGATATACACAGTAACACGCCTGTTTGTGAACGCAATTGCAAATTCAAAGATCTTTTCTGACAAAAACCACAGTTTATTTGGCATATTCTGCAAGATAAATGACTAATCTAGTTGGGCAATAGTTATTAACGTGTCTAAATGAGGGTTATACAGTCGGAAACTGAAAATGCGATCAACTCAGATATACACAGTATCACACCTGTTTGTGAACGCATTTTCTAATTCAAAGATCTTTTCTGACAAAAACCACAGTTTATTTGGCATGTTCTGCAAGATAAGTGACTAACCTAGTTGGGCAAAGGTTATAAACAGGTCTAAATGAGGGTTATGCATTCGACAAATGAAAATGCATTCAACTCAGATATACACAGTAACACGCCTGTTTGTAAACGCAATTGCAAATTCAAAGATCTTTTCTGCCAAAAACACAGTTTTTTTTGGCATATTCTGCAAGATAAATGACTAATCTAGTTGGGCAAAGGTTATAAACGGGTCTAAATGAGGGTTATACAGTCGAAAAATTAAAATGCGTTCAACTCATGTATACACAGTACTTTTTCTGTTTGTGAACGCATTTGCTAATTCCAAGATCTTTTCTGACAAAAACACAGTTTATTTAGCATGTTCTGCAAGATAAGTGACTAATCTAGTTGGGCAAAGGTTATAAACGGGACTAAATGAGGGGTATTTATTAGGAAAATGAAAATGCGTTCAACTCAGATATTGACAGCACTATGCCCGTTTGTGAACGCATTTGCTAATTCAAAGATCTTTTCTGACAAAAACACAAGTTATATGGCATGTTCTGCAAGATAAATGACGAATCTAGTTGGGCAAAGGTTATAAACGGGTCTAAATGAGGGTTTTACAGTCGAAAAATAAAAATGCGTTCAACTCAGATATACACAGTAACACGCCTGTTTGTGAACGCAATTGCAAATTCAAAGATCTTTTCTGACAAAAACCACAGTAAATTTGGCATGTTCTGCAAGATAAGTGACTAATCTAGTTGGGCAAAGGTTATAAACGGGTCTAAATGAGGGTTATACAGTCGAAAAATAAAAATGCGTTCAACTCATGTATACACAGTACTTTTTCTGTTTGTGAACGCATTTGCTAATTCAAAGATCTTTTCTGACAAAAACACAGTTTATGTGGCATATTCTGCAAGATAAGTGACTAACCTAGTTGGGCAAAGGTTATAAACAGGTCTAAATAAGGGTTATGCATTCGACAAATGAAAATGCATTCAACTCAGATATACACAGTAACACGCCTGTTTGTAAACGCAATTGCAAATTCAAAGATCTTTTCTGCCAAAAACACAGTTTTTTTGGCATATTCTGTAAGATAAATGACTAATCTAGTTGGGCAAAGGTTATAAACGGGTCTAAATGAGGGTTATACGGTCGAAAAATTAAAATGCGTTCAACTCATGTATACACAGTACTTTTTCTGTTTGTGAACGCATTTGCTAATTCAAAGATCTTTTCTGACAAAAACAGAGTTTATTTGGCATGTTCCGCAAAAAAAGTGACTAATCTAGTTGGGCAAATGTTATAAACGAAACTAAATGAGGGTTATTTATTAGGAAAATGAAAATGCGTTCAACTCAGATATAGACAGCACTATGCCCGTTTGTGAACGCATTTGCTAATTCAAAGATCTTTTCTGACAAAAACACAGTTTATTTCGCATTTTCTGCAAGAAAAGTGACTAATCTAGTTGGGCAAAGGTTATAAACGGGACTAAATGAGGGTTATTTCTTAGGAAAATGAAAATGCGTTCAACTCAGATATACACAGTATTACGCCTGTTTGTGAACGCATTTGCTAATTCAAAGATCTTTTCTTACAAAAACACAGTTTATTTGGCATGTTATGCAAGATAAGTGACTAAACTAGTTGGGCAAAGGTTATAAACGGGTCTAAATGAGGGTTATACAGTCGAAAAATGAAAATAAGTTCAACTCAGATATACACAGTAACACACCTGTTTGTGAACGCAATTGCAAATTCAAAGATCTTTTCTGACAAAAACCACAGTTTATTTGGCATGTTCTGCAAGATAAGTGACTAATCTAGTTGGGCAATGGTTATAAACGGGTCTAACTGAGGGTTTTACAGTCGAAAAATAAAAATGCGTTCAATTTAGATATACACAGAAACACGCCTGTTTGTGAACGCATTTGCAAATTCAAAGATCTTTTCTGACAAAAACACAGTTTATTTCGCATGTTATGCAAGATAAGTGACTAATCTAGTTGGGCAAAGGCTATATAAACGGGTCTAAATGAGGGTTATGCAGTCGACAAATGAAAATGCATTCAACTCAGATATACAGAGTACCATACCCCTTTGTGAACGCATTTGCTAATTCAAAGATCTTTTCTGACAAAAACACAGTTTATTTGGCATGTTATGCAAGATAAGTGACTAATCTCGTTGGGCAAAGGTTATAAACGGGTCTAAATGAGGGTTATACAGTCGAAAAATGAAAATGCGTTCAACTCAGATATACACAGTAACACGCCTGTTTGTGAACGCATTTGCTAATTCAAAGATCTTTTCTGACAAAACACAGTGTATTTCGTAATTTCTGCAAGATAAAAGACTAATCTAGTTGGCAAAGGTTATAAACGAGTCTAAATGAGGGTTTTACAGTCAAAAAATGAAAATGCGTTCAACTCAGATATACACAGTAACACGCCTGTTTGTGAACGCAATTGCAAATTCAAAGATCTTTTCTGACAAAAACCACAGTTTATTTGGCATATTCTGCAAGATAAATGACTAATCTAGTTGGGCAATAGTTATTAACGTGTCTAAATGAGGGTTATACAGTCGGAAACTGAAAATGCGATCAACTCAGATATACACAGTATCACACCTGTTTGTGAACGCATTTGCTAATTCAAAGATCTTTTCTGACAAAAACCACAGTTTATTTGGCATGTTCTGCAAGATAAGTGACTAACCTAGTTGGGCAAAGGTTATAAACAGGTCTAAATGAGGGTTATGCATTCGACAAATGAAAATGCATTCAACTCAGATATATAAACAGTAACACGCCTGTTTGTGAACGCAATTGCAAATTCAAAGATCTTTTCTGCAAAAAACACAGTTTTTTTTGGCATATTCTGCAAGATAAATGACTAATCTAGTTGGGCAAAGGTTATAAACGGGTCTAAATGAGGGTTATACAGTCGAAAAATTAAAATGCGTTCAACTCATGTATACACAGTACTTTTTCTGTTTGTGAACGCATTTGCTAATTCCAAGATCTTTTCTGACAAAAACACAGTTTATTTAGCATGTTCTGCAAGATAAGTGACTAATCTAGTTGGGCAAAGGTTATAAACGGGACTAAATGAGGGGTATTTATTAGGAAAATGAAAATGCGTTCAACTCAGATATTGACAGCACTATGCCCGTTTGTGAACGCATTTGCTAATTCAAAGATCTTTTCTGACAAAAACACAAGTTATATGGCATGTTCTGCAAGATAAATGACGAATCTAGTTGGGCAAAGGTTATAAACGGGTCTAAATGAGGGTTATACAGTCGAAAAATGAAAATGCGTTCAACTCAGATATACACAGCACTATGCCTGTTTGTGAACGCATTTGTTAATTCAAAGATCTTTTCTGACAAAAGCACAGTTTATTTGGCATGTTCTGTAAGATAAGTGACTAATCTAGTTGGGCAATGGTTATAAACAGGTCTAACTGAGGGTTTTACAGTCGAAAAATAAAAATGCGTTCAACTCAGATATACACAGTAACACGCCTGTTTGTGAACGCAATTGCAAATTCAAAGATCTTTTCTGACAAAAACCACAGTAAATTTGGCATGTTCTGCAAGATAAGTGACTAATCTAGTTGGGCAAAGGTTATAAACGGGTCTAAATGAGGGTTATACAGTCGAAAAATTAAAATGCGTTCAACTCATGTATACACAGTACTTTTTCTGTTTGTGAACGCATTTGCTAATTCAAAGATCTTTTCTGACAAAAACACAGTTTATTTGGCATGTTCTGCAAGATAAGTGACTAATCTAGTTGGGCAAAGGTTATAAACGGGTCTAAATGAGGGTTATACAGTCGAAATTTAAAATGCGTTCAACTCATATATACACAGTACTTTTTCTGTTTGCGAACGCATTTGCTAATTCAAAGATCTTTTCTGACAAAAACACAGTTTATTTGGCATGTTCTGCAAGATAAGTGACTAATCTAGTTGGGCAAAGGTTATAAACGGGTCTAAATGAGGGTTATACAGTCGAAAAATGAAAATGCGTTCAACTCAGATATACACAGTAACACGCCTGTTTGTGAACGTATTTGCTAATTCAAAGATCTTTTCTGACAAAAACCACAGTTTATTTGGCATGTTCTGCAAGATAAGTGACTAATCTAGTTCGGCAATGGTTATAAACGGGTCTAACTGAGGGTTTTACAGTCGAAAAATAAAAATGCGTTCAACTCAGATATACACAGAAACACGCCTGTTTGTGAACGCATTTGCAAATTCAAAGATCTTTTCTGACAAAAACACAGTTTATTTGGCATGTTCTGCAAGATAAGTGACTAATCTAGTTGGGCAAAGGCTATATAAACGGGTCTAAATGAGGGTTATGCAGTCGACAAATGAAAATGCATTCAACTCAGATATACAGAGTACCATACCTCTTTGTGAACGCATTTGCTAATTCAAAGATCTTTTCTGACAAAAACACAGTTTATTTGGCATGTTATGCAAGATAAGTGACTAATCTAGTTGGGCAAAGGTTATAAACGGGTCTAAATGAGGGTTATACAGTCGAAAAATGAAAATGCGTTCAACTCAGATATACACAGTACCACGGCTGTTTGTGAACGCATTTGCTAATTCAAAGATCTTTTCTGACAAAAACACAGTTTATTTGGCATGTTCTGCAAAATAAGTGACTAATCTAGTTCGGCAATGGTTATAAACGGGTCTAACTGAGGGTTTTACAGTCGAAATTTAAAATGCGTTCAACTCATATATACACAGTACTTTTTCTGTTTGCGAACGCATTTGCTAATTCAAAGATCTTTTCTGACAAAAACACAGTTTATTTGGCATGTTCTGCAAGATAAGTGACTAATCTAGTTGGGCAAAGGTTATAAACGGGTCTAAATGAGGGTTATACAGTCGAAAAATGAAAATGCGTTCAACTCAGATATACACAGTAACACGCCTGTTTGTGAACGTATTTGCTAATTCAAAGATCTTTTCTGACAAAAACACAGTTTATTTGGCATGTTCTGCAAGATAAGTGACTAATCTAGTTGGGCAAAGGCTATATAAACGGGTCTAAATGAGGGTTATGCAGTCGACAAATGAAAATGCATTCAACTCAGATATACAGAGTACCATACCTCTTTGTGAACGCATTTGCTAATTCAAAGATCTTTTCTGACAAAAACACAGTTTATTTGGCATGTTATGCAAGATAAGTGACTAATCTAGTTGGGCAATGGTTTTAAACGGGTCTAAATGAGGGTTATACAGTCGAAAAATGAAAATGCGTTCAACTCAGATATACACAGTACCACGGCTGTTTGTGAACGCATTTGCTAATTCAAAGATCTTTTCTGACAAAAACACAGTTTATTTGGCATGTTCTGCAAGAAAAGTGACTAATCTAGTTGGGCAAAGGTTATAAACGGGACTAAATGAGGGTTATTTATTAGGAAAATGAAAATGCGTTCAACTCAGATATACACAGTATTACGCCTGTTTGTGAACGTATTTGCTAATTCAAAGATCTTTTCTGACAAAAACCACAGTTTATTTGGCATGTTCTGCAAGATAAGTGACTAATCTAGTTGGGCAATGGTTATAAACGGGTCTAACTGAGGGTTTTACAGTCGAAAAATAAAAATGCGTTCAACTCAGATATACACAGAAACACGCCTGTTTGTGAACGCATTTGCAAATTCAAAGATCTTTTCTGACAAAAACACAGTTTATTTCGCATGTTATGCAAGATAAGTGACTAATCTAGTTGGGCAAAGGCTATATAAACGGGTCTAAATGAGGGTTATGCAGTCGACAAATGAAAATGCATTCAACTCAGATATACAGAGTACCATACCCCTTTATGAACGCATTTGCTAATTCAAAGATCTTTTCTGACAAAAACACAGTTTATTTGGCATGTTATGCAAGATAAGTGACTAATATCGTTGGGCAAAGGTTATAAACGGGTCTAAATGAGGGTTATACAGTCGAAAAATGAAAATGCGTTCAACTCAGATATACACAGTAACACGCCTGTTTGTGAACGCATTTGCTAATTCAAAGATCTTTTCTGACAAAAACACAGTGTATTTCGCAATTTCTGCAAGATAAAAGACTAATCTAGTTGGCAAAGGTTATAAACGAGTCTAAATGAGGGTTTTACAGTCGAAAAATAAAAATGCGTTCAACTCAGATATACACAGTAACACGCCTGTTTGTGAACGCAATTGCAAATTCAAAGATCTTTTCTGACAAAAACCACAGTTTATTTGGCATATTCTGCAAGATAAATGACTAATCTAGTTGGGCAATAGTTATTAACGTGTCTAAATGAGGGTTATACAGTCGGAAACTGAAAATGCGATCAACTCAGATATACACAGTATCACACCTGTTTGTGAACGCATTTTCTAATTCAAAGATCTTTTCTGACAAAAACCACAGTTTATTTGGCATGTTCTGCAAGATAAGTGACTAACCTAGTTGGGCAAAGGTTATAAACAGGTCTAAATGAGGGTTATGCATTCGACAAATGAAAATGCATTCAACTCAGATATACACAGTAACACGCCTGTTTGTGAACGCAATTGCAAATTCAAAGATCTTTTCTGCCAAAAACACAGTTTTTTTTGGCATATTCTGCAAGATAAATGACTAATCTAGTTGGGCAAAGGTTATAAACGGGTCTAAATGAGGGTTATACAGTCGAAAAATTAAAATGCGTTCAACTCATGTATACACAGTACTTTTTCTGTTTGTGAACGCATTTGCTAATTCCAAGATCTTTTCTGACAAAAACACAGTTTATTTAGCATGTTCTGCAAGATAAGTGACTAATCTAGTTGGGCAAAGGTTATAAACGGGACTAAATGAGGGGTATTTATTAGGAAAATGAAAATGCGTTCAACTCAGATATTGACAGCACTATGCCCGTTTGTGAACGCATTTGCTAATTCAAAGATCTTTTCTGACAAAAACACAAGTTATATGGCATGTTCTGCAAGATAAATGACGAATCTAGTTGGGCAAAGGTTATAAACGGGTCTAAATGAGGGTTTTACAGTCGAAAAATAAAAATGCGTTCAACTCAGATATACACAGTAACACGCCTGTTTGTGAACGCAATTGCAAATTCAAAGATCTTTTCTGACAAAAACCACAGTAAATTTGGCATGTTCTGCAAGATAAGTGACTAATCTAGTTGGGCAAAGGTTATAAACGGGTCTAAATGAGGGTTATACAGTCGAAAAATAAAAATGCGTTCAACTCATGTATACACAGTACTTTTTCTGTTTGTGAACGCATTTGCTAATTCAAAGATCTTTTCTGACAAAAACACAGTTTATGTGGCATATTCTGCAAGATAAGTGACTAACCTAGTTGGGCAAAGGTTATAAACAGGTCTAAATAAGGGTTATGCATTCGACAAATGAAAATGCATTCAACTCAGATATACACAGTAACACGCCTGTTTGTAAACGCAATTGCAAATTCAAAGATCTTTTCTGCCAAAAACACAGTTTTTTTGGCATATTCTGTAAGATAAATGACTAATCTAGTTGGGCAAAGGTTATAAACGGGTCTAAATGAGGGTTATACGGTCGAAAAATTAAAATGCGTTCAACTCATGTATACACAGTACTTTTTCTGTTTGTGAACGCATTTGCTAATTCAAAGATCTTTTCTGACAAAAACAGAGTTTATTTGGCATGTTCCGCAAAAAAAGTGACTAATCTAGTTGGGCAAATGTTATAAACGAAACTAAATGAGGGTTATTTATTAGGAAAATGAAAATGCGTTCAACTCAGATATAGACAGCACTATGCCCGTTTGTGAACGCATTTGCTAATTCAAAGATCTTTTCTGACAAAAACACAGTTTATTTCGCATTTTCTGCAAGAAAAGTGACTAATCTAGTTGGGCAAAGGTTATAAACGGGACTAAATGAGGGTTATTTCTTAGGAAAATGAAAATGCGTTCAACTCAGATATACACAGTATTACGCCTGTTTGTGAACGCATTTGCTAATTCAAAGATCTTTTCTTACAAAAACACAGTTTATTTGGCATGTTCTGCAAGATAAGTGACTAAACTAGTTGGGCAAAGGTTATAAACGGGTCTAAATGAGGGTTATACAGTCGAAAAATGAAAATAAGTTCAACTCAGATATACACAGTAACACACCTGTTTGTGAACGCAATTGCAAATTCAAAGATCTTTTCTGACAAAAACCACAGTTTATTTGGCATGTTCTGCAAGATAAGTGACTAATCTAGTTGGGCAATGGTTATAAACGGGTCTAACTGAGGGTTTTACAGTCGAAAAATAAAAATGCGTTCAATTTAGATATACACAGAAACACGCCTGTTTGTGAACGCATTTGCAAATTCAAAGATCTTTTCTGACAAAAACACAGTTTATTTCGCATGTTATGCAAGATAAGTGACTAATCTAGTTGGGCAAAGGCTATATAAACGGGTCTAAATGAGGGTTATGCAGTCGACAAATGAAAATGCGTTCAACTCAGATATACACAGTAACACGCCTGTTTGTGAACGCATTTGCTAATTCAAAGATCTTTTCTGACAAAAACACAGTTTATTTGGCATGTTATGCAAGATAAGTGACTAATCTCGTTGGGCAAAGGTTATAAACGGGTCTAAATGAGGGTTATACAGTCGAAAAATGAAAATGCGTTCAACTCAGATATACACAGTAACACGCCTGTTTGTGAACGCATTTGCTAATTCAAAGATCTTTTCTGACAAAACACAGTGTATTTCGTAATTTCTGCAAGATAAAAGACTAATCTAGTTGGGCAAAGGTTATAAACGAGTCTAAATGAGGGTTTTACAGTCAAAAAATGAAAATGCGTTCAACTCAGATATACACAGTAACACGCCTGTTTGTGAACGCAATTGCAAATTCAAAGATCTTTTCTGACAAAAACCACAGTTTATTTGGCATATTCTGCAAGATAAATGACTAATCTAGTTGGGCAATAGTTATTAACGTGTCTAAATGAGGGTTATACAGTCGGAAACTGAAAATGCGATCAACTCAGATATACACAGTATCACACCTGTTTGTGAACGCATTTGCTAATTCAAAGATCTTTTCTGACAAAAACCACAGTTTATTTGGCATGTTCTGCAAGATAAGTGACTAACCTAGTTGGGCAAAGGTTATAAACAGGTCTAAATGAGGGTTATGCATTCGACAAATGAAAATGCATTCAACTCAGATATATAAACAGTAACACGCCTGTTTGTGAACGCAATTGCAAATTCAAAGATCTTTTCTGCAAAAAACACAGTTTTTTTTGGCATATTCTGCAAGATAAATGACTAATCTAGTTGGGCAAAGGTTATAAACGGGTCTAAATGAGGGTTATACAGTCGAAAAATTAAAATGCGTTCAACTCATGTATACACAGTACTTTTTCTGTTTGTGAACGCATTTGCTAATTCCAAGATCTTTTCTGACAAAAACACAGTTTATTTAGCATGTTCTGCAAGATAAGTGACTAATCTAGTTGGGCAAAGGTTATAAACGGGACTAAATGAGGGGTATTTATTAGGAAAATGAAAATGCGTTCAACTCAGATATTGACAGCACTATGCCCGTTTGTGAACGCATTTGCTAATTCAAAGATCTTTTCTGACAAAAACACAAGTTATATGGCATGTTCTGCAAGATAAATGACGAATCTAGTTGGGCAAAGGTTATAAACGGGTCTAAATGAGGGTTATACAGTCGAAAAATGAAAATGCGTTCAACTCAGATATACACAGCACTATGCCTGTTTGTGAACGCATTTGTTAATTCAAAGATCTTTTCTGACAAAAGCACAGTTTATTTGGCATGTTCTGTAAGATAAGTGACTAATCTAGTTGGGCAATGGTTATAAACAGGTCTAACTGAGGGTTTTACAGTCGAAAAATAAAAATGCGTTCAACTCAGATATACACAGTAACACGCCTGTTTGTGAACGCAATTGCAAATTCAAAGATCTTTTCTGACAAAAACCACAGTAAATTTGGCATGTTCTGCAAGATAAGTGACTAATCTAGTTGGGCAAAGGTTATAAACGGGTCTAAATGAGGGTTATACAGTCGAAAAATTAAAATGCGTTCAACTCATGTATACACAGTACTTTTTCTGTTTGTGAACGCATTTGCTAATTCAAAGATCTTTTCTGACAAAAACACAGTTTATGTGGCATATTCTGCATGCAAGATAAGTGACTAATCTAGTTGGGCAAAGGTTATAAACGGGTCTAAATGAGGGTTTTACAGTCGAAAAATGAAAATGCGTTCAACTCAGATATACACAGTAACACGCCTGTTTGTGAACGCAATTGCAAATTCAAAGATCTTTTCTGACAAAAACACAGTTTTTTTGGCATATTCTGCAAGATAAGTGACTAATCTAGTTGGGCAAAGGTTATAATCGGGTCTAAATGAGGGTTATACAGTCGAAAAATGAAAATGCGTTCAACTCAGATATACACAGTAACACGCCTGTTTGTGAACGTATTTGCTAATTCAAAGATCTTTTCTGACAAAAATCACAGTTGATTTGGCATGTTCTGCAAGATAAGTGACTAATCTAGTTGGGCAATGGTTATAAACGGGTCTAACTGAGGGTTTTACAGTCGAAAAATAAAAATGCGTTCAACTCAGATATACACAGTAACACGCCTGTTTGTGAACGCAATTGCAAATTCAAAGATCTTTTCTGCCAAAATCACAGTGTTGTTTTGCATATTCTGCAAGATAAATGACTAATCTAGTTGGGCAATGGTTACAAACGGGTCTAAATGAGGGTTTTACAGTCGAAAAATGAAAATGTGTTCAACTGAGATATACACAGTATCACGCCTGTTTGTGAACGCATTTGCTAATTCAAAGATCTTTTCTGCCAAAAACACAGTTTTTTTGGCATATTCTGTAAGATAAATGACTAATCTAGTTGGGCAAAGGTTATAAACGGGTCTAACTGAGGGTTTTACAGTCGAAAAATAAAAATGCGTTCAACTCAGATATACACAGTAACACGCCTGTTTGTGAACGCAATTGCAAATTCAAAGATCTTTTCTGCCAAAATCACAGTGTTGTTTTGCATATTCTGCAAGATAAGTCACTAATCTAGTTGGGTAAAGGTTATAAACGGGTCTAAATGAGGGTTATACAGTCGAATAATGAAAATGCGTTCAACTCAGATATGCACAGTACTACGCCTGTTTGTGAACGCATTTGCTAATTCAAAGATCTTTTCTGACAAAAACAGGGTTTATTTGGCATGTTCCGCAAAATAAGTGACTAATCTAGTTGGGCAAAGGTTATAAACGAAACTAAATGAGGGTTATTTATTAGGAAAATGAAAATGCGTTCAACTCAGATATAGACAGCACTATGCCCGTTTGTGAACGCATTTGCTAATTCAAAGATCTTTTCTGACAAAAACACAAGTTATATGGCATGTTCTGCAAGATAAGTGACGAATCTAGTTGGGCAAAGGTTATAAACGGGTCTAAATGAGGGTTTTACAGTCGAAAAATAAAAATGCGTTCAACTCAGATATACACAGTAACACGCCTGTTTGTGAACGCAATTGCAAATTCAAAGATCTTTTCTGACAAAAACCACAGTAAATTTGGCATGTTCTGCAAGATAAGTGACTAATCTAGTTGGCAAAGGTTATAAACGGGTCTAAATGAGGGTTATACAGTCGAAAAATAAAATGCGTTCAACTCATGTATACACAGTACTTTTTCTGTTTGTGAACGCATTTGCTAATTCAAAGATCTTTTCTGACAAAAACACAGTTTATTTGGCATATTCTGCAAGATAAGTGACTAACCTAGTTGGGCAAAGGTTATAAACAGGTCTAAATAAGGGTTATGCATTCGACAAATGAAAATGCAATTCAACTCAGATATACACAGTAACACGCCTGTTTGTAAACGCAATTGCAAATTCAAAGATCTTTTCTGCCAAAAACACAGTTTTTTTGGCATATTCTGTAAGATAAATGACTAATCTAGTTGGGCAAAGGTTATAAACGGGTCTAAATGAGGGTTATACGGTCGAAAATTAAAATGCGTTCAACTCATGTATACACAGTACTTTTTCTGTTTGTGAACGCATTTGCTAATTCAAAGATCTTTTCTGACAAAAACAGAGTTTATTTGGCATGTTCCGCAAAAAAAGTGACTAATCTAGTTGGGCAAATGTTATAAACGAAACTAAATGAGGGTTATTTATTAGGAAAATGAAAATGCGGTCAACTCAGATATAGACAGCACTATGCCCGTTTGTGAACGCATTTGCTAATTCAAAGATCTTTTCTGACAAAAACACAGTTTATTTCGCATTTTCTGCAAGAAAAGTGACTAATCTAGTTGGGCAAAGGTTATAAACGGGACTAAATGAGGGTTATTTCTTAGGAAAATGAAAATGCGTTCAACTCAGATATACACAGTATTACGCCTGTTTGTGAACGCATTTGCTAATTCAAAGATCTTTTCTTACAAAAAACACAGTTTATTTGGCATGTTTTGCAAGATAAGTGACTAAACTAGTTGGGCAAAGGTTATAAACGGGTCTAAATGAGGGTTATACAGTCGAAAAATGAAAATAAGTTCAACTCAGATATACACAGTAACACACCTGTTTGTGAACGCAATTGCAAATTCAAAGATCTTTTCTGACAAAAACCACAGTTTATTTGGCATGTTCTGCAAGATAAGTGACTAATCTAGTTGGGCAAAGGTCATAAACGGGTCTAACTGAGGGTTTTACAGTCGAAAAATAAAAATGCGTTCAATTTAGATATACACAGAAACACGCCTGTTTGTGAACGCATTTGCAAATTCAAAGATCTTTTCTGACAAAAACACAGTTTATTTCGCATGTTATGCAAGATAAGTGACTAATCTAGTTGGGCAAAGGCTATATAAACGGGTCTAAATGAGGGTTATGCAGTCGACAAATGAAAATGCATTCAACTCAGATATACAGAGTACCATACCCCTTTGTGAACGCATTTGCTAATTCAAAGATCTTTTCTGACAAAAAACACAGTTTATTTGGCATGTTATGCAAGATAAGTGACTAATCTCGTTGGGCAAAGGTTATAAACGGGTCTAAATGAGGGTTATACAGTCGAAAAATGAAAATGCGTTCAACTCAGATATACACAGTAACACGCCTGTTTGTGAACGCATTTGCTAATTCAAAGATCTTTTCTGACAAAACACAGTGTATTTCGTAATTTCTGCAAGATAAAAGACTAATCTAGTTGGCAAAGGTTATAAACGAGTCTAAATGAGGGTTTTACAGTCAAAAAATGAAAATGCGTTCAACTCAGATATACACAGTAACACGCCTGTTTGTGAACGCAATTGCAAATTCAAAGATCTTTTCTGACAAAAACCACAGTTTATTTGGCATATTCTGCAAGATAAATGACTAATCTAGTTGGGCAATAGTTATTAACGTGTCTAAATGAGGGTTATACAGTCGGAAACTGAAAATGCGATCAACTCAGATATACACAGTATCACACCTGTTTGTGAACGCATTTGCTAATTCAAAGATCTTTTCTGACAAAAACCACAGTTTATTTGGCATGTTCTGCAAGATAAGTGACTAACCTAGTTGGGCAAAGGTTATAAACAGGTCTAAATGAGGGTTATGCATTCGACAAATGAAAATGCATTCAACTCAGATATATAAACAGTAACACGCCTGTTTGTGAACGCAATTGCAAATTCAAAGATCTTTTCTGCCAAAAACACAGTTTTTTTTTGGCATATTCTGCAAGATAAATGACTAATCTAGTTGGGCAAAGGTTATAAACGGGTCTAAATGAGGGTTATACAGTCGAAAAATTAAAATGCGTTCAACTCATGTATACACAGTACTTTTTCTGTTTGTGAACGCATTTGCTAATTCCAAGATCTTTTCTGACAAAAACACAGTTTATTTAGCATGTTCTGCAAGATAAGTGACTAATCTAGTTGGGCAAAGGTTATAAACGGGACTAAATGAGGGGTATTTATTAGGAAAATGAAATGCGTTCAACTCAGATATTGACAGCACTATGCCCGTTTGTGAACGCATTTGCTAATTCAAAGATCTTTTCTGACAAAAACACAAGTTATATGGCATGTTCTGCAAGATAAATGACGAATCTAGTTGGGCAAAGGTTATAAACGGGTCTAAATGAGGGTTATACAGTCGAAAAATGAAAATGCGTTCAACTCAGATATACACAGCACTATGCCTGTTTGTGAACGCATTTGTTAATTCAAAGATCTTTTCTGACAAAAGCACAGTTTATTTGGCATGTTCTGTAAGATAAGTGACTAATCTAGTTGGGCAATGGTTATAAACAGGTCTAACTGAGGGTTTTACAGTCGAAAAATAAAAATGCGTTCAACTCAGATATACACAGTAACACGCCTGTTTGTGAACGCATTTGCTAATTCAAAGATCTTTTCTGACAAAAACCACAGTAAATTTGGCATGTTCTGCAAGATAAGTGACTAATCTAGTTGGGCAAAGGTTATAAACGGGTCTAAATGAGGGTTATACAGTCGAAAAATTAAAATGCGTTCAACTCATGTATACACAGTACTTTTTCTGTTTGTGAACGCATTTGCTAATTCAAAGATCTTTTCTGACAAAAACACAGTTTATG
>OV121095.1:44914603-45137103 GCA_921293015.1 Phorcus lineatus | reverse complement strand
CGTCAAATTTAACGAAAATCGATGAATTTTTTTGCATCGTTTGTGTTTGTGGGTTGACCGACTATGGCTAAGGAGCATATACATAGGTCACACGACTAATTTAGTCGACTTTGATTTTTGGGCGGCGAGGGTTACGAGCCGACTTAAATGGCGATCGCGTCAAATTTAACGAAAATCGATGAATTTTTTTGCATCGTTTGTCTATGTGGGTTGACCGACTATGTCTAAGGAGCATATACATAGGTCACACGACTAATTTAGTCGACTTTGATTTTTGGGCGGCGAGGGTTACGAGCCGACTAAAATGGCGATCGCGTCAAATTTAACGAATATCTGTAAAAAAATTTGCATCATTTGTGTTTGTGGGTTGACCGACTATGGCTAAGGAGCATATACATAGGTCACACGACTAATTTAGTCGACTTTGATTTTTGGGCGGCGAGGGTTACGAGCCGACTAAAATGGCGATCGCGTCAAATTTAACGAAAATCAATGAATTTTTTTGCATCGTTTGTGTTTGTGGGTTGACCGACTATGTCTAAGGAGCATATACATTGGTCACACGACTAATTTAGTCGACTTTGATTTTTGGGCGGCGAGGGTTACGAGCCGACTAAAATGGCGATCGCGTCAAATTTAACGAAAATTGATGAATTTTTTTGCATCGTTTGTCTATGTGGGTTGACCGACTATGGCTAAGGAGCATATACATAGGTCACACGACTAATTTAGTCGACTTTGATTTTTGGGCGGCGAGGGTTACGAGCCGACTAAAATGGCGATCGCGTCAAATTTAACGAAAATCGATGAATTTTTATACATCGTTTGTGTTTGTGGGTAGACCGACTATGGCTAAGGAGCATATACATAGGTCTCACGACTAATTTAGTCGACTTTGATTTTGGGCGGCGAGGGTTACGAGCCGACTAAAATGGCGATCGCGTCAAATTTAACGAAAATCGATGAAATTTTTTGCATCGTTTGTCTATGTGGGTTGACCGACTATGTCTAAGGAGCATATACATAGGTCACACGACTAATTTAGTCGACTTTGATTTTTGGGCGGCGAGGGTTACGAGCCGACTAAAATGGCGATCGCGTCAAATTTAACGAAAATCTGTAAAAAAAATGTGCATCATTTGTGTTTGTGGGTTGACCGACTATGGCTAAGGAGCATATACATAGGTCACACGACTAATTTAGTCGACTTTGATTTTTGGGCGGCGAGGGTTACGAGCCGACTAAAATGGCGATCGCGTCAAATTTAACGAAAATCGATGAATTTTTTTGCATCGTTTGTCTATGTGGGTTGACCGACTATGGCTAAGGAGCATATACATAGGTCACACGACTAATTTAGTCGACTTTGATTTTTGGGCGGCGAGGGTTACGAGCCGACTAAAATGGCGATCGCGTCAAATTTAACGAAAATCGATGAATTTTTTTGCATCGTTTGTCTATGTGGGTTGACCGACTATGTCTAAGGAGCATATACATAGGTCACACGACTAATTTAGTCGACTTTGATTTTTGGGCGGCGAGGGTTACGAGCCGACTAAAATGGCGATCGCGTCAAATTTAACGAAAATCGATGAATTTTTTTGCATCGTTTGTGTTTGTGGGTTGACCGACTATGTCTAAGGAGCATATACATTGGTCACACGACTAATTTAGTCGACTTTGATTTTTGGGCGGCGAGGGTTACGAGCCGACTAAAATGGCGATCGCGTCAAATTAACGAAAATTGATGAATTTTTTTGCATCGTTTGTCTATGTGGGTTGACCGACTATGGCTAAGGAGCATATACATAGGTCACACGACTAATTTAGTCGACTTTGATTTTTGGGCGGCGAGGGTTACGAGCCGACTAAAATGGCGATCGCGTCAAATTTAACGAAAATCGATGAATTTTTTTGCATCGTTTGTGTTTGTGGGTGGACCGACTATGGCTAAGGAGCATATACATAGGTCTCACGACTAATTTAGTCGACTTTGATTTTTGGGCGGCGAGGGTTACGAGCCGACTAAATGGCGATCGCGTCAAATTTAACGAAAATCGATGAATTTTTTTGCATCGTTTGTCTATGTGGGTTGACCGACTATGGCTAAGGAGCATATACATAGGTCACACGACTAATTTAGTCGACTTTGATTTTTGGGCGGCGAGGGTTACGAGCCGACTAAAATGGCGATCGCGTCAAATTTAACGAAAATCGATGAATTTTTTTGCATCGTTTGTCTTTGTGGGTTGACCGACTATGTCTAAGGAGAATATACATTGGTCACACGACTAATTTAGTCGACTTTGATTTTGGGCGGCGAGGGTTACGAGCCGACTAAAATGGCGATCGCGTCAAATTTAACGAAAATTGATGAATTTTTTTGCATCGTTTGTCTATGTGGGTTGACCGACTATGGCTAAGGAGCATATACATAGGTCACACGACTAATTTAGTCGACTTTGATTTTTGAGCGGCGAGGGTTACGAGCCGACTAAAATGGCGATCGCGTCAAATTTAACGAAAATCGATGAATTTTTTTGCATCGTTTGTGTTTGTGGGTGGACCGACTATGGCTAAGGAGCATATACATAGGTCTCACGACTAATTTAGTCGACTTTGATTTTTGGGCGGCGAGGGTTACGAGCCGACTAAAATGGCGATCGCGTCAAATTTAACAAAAATCGATGAATTTTTTTGCATCTTTTGTCTATGTGGGTTGACCGACTATGTCTAAGGAGATATACATAGGTCACACGACTAATTTAGTCGACTTTGATTTTTGGGCGGCGAGGGTTACGAGCCGACTAAAATGGCGATCGCGTCAAAATTAACGAAAATCTGTAAAAAAATGTGCATCATTTGTGTTTGTGGGTGACCGACTATGGCTAAGGAGCATATACATAGGTCACACGATTAATTTAGTCGACTTTGATTTTTGGGCGGCGAGGGTTACGAGCCGACTAAAATGGCGATCGCGTCAAATTTAACGAAAATCGATGAATTTTTTTGCATCGTTTGTGTTTGTGGGTTGACCGACTATGTCTAAGGAGCATATACATTGGTCACACGACTAATTTAGTCGACTTTGATTTTTGGGCGGCGAGGGTTACGAGCCGACTAAAATGGCGATCGCGTCAATTTAACGAAAATTGATGAAATTTTTTGCATCGTTTGTCTATGTGGGTTGACCGACTATGGCTAAGGAGCATATACATAGGTCACACGACTAATTTAGTCGACTTTGATTTTTGAGCGGCGAGGGTTACGAGCCGACTAAAATGGCAATCGCGTCAAATTTAACGAAAATCTGTAAAAAAAATGTGCATCATTTGTGTTTGTGGGTTGACCGACTATGGCTAAGGAGCATATACATAGGTCACACGACTAATTTAGTCGACTTTGATTTTGGGCGGCGAGGGTTACGAGCCGACTAAAATGGCGATCGCGTCAAATTTAACGAAAATCGATGAATTTTTTTGCATCGTTTGTCTATGTGGGTTGACCGACTATGGCTAAGGAGCATATACATAGGTCACACGACTAATTTAGTCGACTTTGATTTTTGGGCGGCGAGGGTTACGAGCCGACTAAAATGGCGATCGCGTCAAATTTAACGAAAATCGATGAATTTTTTTGCATCGTTTGTCTATGTGGGTTGACCGACTATGTCTAAGGAGCATATACATAGGTCACACGACTAATTTAGTCGACTTTGATTTTTGGGCGGCGAGGGTTACGAGCCGACTAAAATGGCGATCGCGTCAAATTTAACGAAAATCGATGAATTTTTTTGCATCGTTTGTGTTTGTGGGTTGACCGACTATGTCTAAGGAGCATATACATTGGTCACACGACTAATTTAGTCGACTTTGATTTTTGGGCGGCGAGGGTTACGAGCCGACTAAAATGGCGATCGCGTCAAATTTAACGAAAATTGATGAATTTTTTTGCATCGTTTGTCTATGTGGGTTGACCGACTATGGCTAAGGAGCATATACATAGGTCACACGACTAATTTAGTCGACTTTGATTTTTGGGCGGCGAGGGTTACGAGCCGACTAAAATGGCGATCGCGTCAAATTTAACGAAAATCGATGAATTTTTTTGCATCGTTTGTGTTTGTGGGTGGACCGACTATGGCTAAGGAGCATATACATAGGTCTCACGACTAATTTAGTCGACTTTGATTTTTGGGCGGCGAGGGTTACGAGCCGACTAAAATGGCGATCGCGTCAAATTTAACGAAAATCGATGAATTTTTTTGCATCGTTTGTCTATGTGGGTTGACCGACTATGGCTAAGGAGCATATACATAGGTCACACGACTAATTTAGTCGACTTTGATTTTTGGGCGGCGAGGGTTACGAGCCGACTAAAATGGCGATCGCGTCAAATTTAACGAAAATCTGTAAAAAAAATGTGCATCATTTGTGTTTGTGGGTTGACCGACTATGGCTAAGGAGCATATACATAGGTCACACGAATAATTTAGTCGACTTTGATTTTTGGGCGGCGAGGGTTACGAGCCGACTAAAATGGCGATCGCGTCAAATTTAACGAAAATCGATGAATTTTTTTGCATCGTTTGTGTTTGTGGGTTGACCGACTATGTCTAAGGAGCATATACATTGGTCACACGACTAATTTAGTCGACTTTGATTTTTGGGCGGCGAGGGTTACGAGCCGACTAAAATGGCGATCGCGTCAAATTTAACGAAAATTGATGAATTTTTTTGCATCGTTTGTCTATGTGGGTTGACCGACTATGGCTAAGGAGCATATACATAGGTCACACGACTAATTTAGTCGACTTTGATTTTTGAGCGGCGAGGGTTACGAGCCGACTAAAATGGCGATCGCGTCAAATTTAACGAAAATCGATGAATTTTTTTGCATCGTTTGGGTTTGTGGGTGGACCGACTATGGCTAAGGAGCATATACATAGGTCTCACGACTAATTTAGTCGACTTTGATTTTTGGGCGGCGAGGGTTACGAGCCGACTAAAATGGCGATCGCGTCAAATTTAACGAAAATCTGTAAAAAAAATGTGCATCATTTGTGTTTGTGGGTTGACCGACTATGGCTAAGGAGCATATACATAGGTCACACGAATAATTTAGTCGACTTTGATTTTTGGGCGGCGAGGGTTACGAGCCGACTAAAATGGCGATCGCGTCAAATTTAACGAAAATCGATGAATTTTTTTGCATCGTTTGTGTTTGTGGGTTGACCGACTATGTCTAAGGAGCATATACATTGGTCACACGACTAATTTAGTCGACTTTGATTTTTGGGCGGCGAGGGTTACGAGCCGACTAAAATGGCGATCGCGTCAAATTTAACGAAAATTGATGAATTTTTTTGCATCGTTTGTCTATGTGGGTTGACCGACTATGGCTAAGGAGCATATACATAGGTCACACGACTAATTTAGTCGACTTTGATTTTTGAGCGGCGAGGGTTACGAGCCGACTAAAATGGCGATCGCGTCAAATTTAACGAAAATCGATGAATTTTTTTGCATCGTTTGTGTTTGTGGGTGGACCGACTATGGCTAAGGAGCATATACATAGGTCTCACGACTAATTTAGTCGACTTTGATTTTTGGGCGGCGAGGGTTACGAGCCGACTAAAATGGCGATCGCGTCAAATTTAACAAAAATCGATGAATTTTTTTGCATCTTTTGTCTATGTGGGTTGACCGACTATGTCTAAGGAGCATATACATAGGTCACACGACTAATTTAGTCGACTTTGATTTTTGGGCGGCGAGGGTTACGAGCTGACTAAAATGGCGATCGCGTCAAAATTAACGAAAATCTGTAAAAAAAATGTGCATCATTTGTGTTTGTGGGTTGACCGACTATGGCTAAGGAGCATATACATAGGTCACACGATTAATTTAGTCGACTTTGATTTTTGGGCGGCGAGGGTTACGAGCCGACTAAAATGGCGATCGCGTCAAATTTAACGAAAATCGATGAATTTTTTTGCATCGTTTGTCTATGTGGGTTGACCGACTATGGCTAAGGAGCATATACATAGGTCACACGACTAATTTAGTCGACTTTGATTTTTGGGCGGCGAGGGTTACGAGCCGACTAAAATGGCGATCGCGTCAAATTTAACGAAAATCTGTAAAAAAAATGTGCATCATTTGTGTTTGTGGGTTGACCGACTATGGCTAAGGAGCATATACATAGGTCACACGAATAATTTAGTCGACTTTGATTTTTGGGCGGCGAGGGTTACGAGCCGACTAAAATGGCGATCGCGTCAAATTTAACGAAAATCGATGAATTTTTTTGCATCGTTTGTGTTTGTGGGTTGACCGACTATGTCTAAGGAGCATATACATTGGTCACACGACTAATTTAGTCGACTTTGATTTTTGGGCGGCGAGGGTTACGAGCCGACTAAAATGGCGATCGCGTCAAATTTAACGAAAATTGATGAATTTTTTTGCATCGTTTGTCTATGTGGGTTGACCGACTATGGCTAAGGAGCATATACATAGGTCACACGACTAATTTAGTCGACTTTGATTTTTGAGCGGCGAGGGTTACGAGCCGACTAAAATGGCGATCGCGTCAAATTTAACGAAAATCGATGAATTTTTTTGCATCGTTTGTGTTTGTGGGTGGACCGACTATGGCTAAGGAGCATATACATAGGTCTCACGACTAATTTAGTCGACTTTGATTTTTGGGCGGCGAGGGTTACGAGCCGACTAAAATGGCGATCGCGTCAAATTTAACAAAAATCGATGAATTTTTTTGCATCTTTTGTCTATGTGGGTTGACCGACTATGTCTAAGGAGCATATACATAGGTCACACGACTAATTTAGTCGACTTTGATTTTTGGGCGGCGAGGGTTACAAGCTGACTAAAATGGCGATCGCGTCAAAATTAACGAAAATCTGTAAAAAAAATGTGCATCATTTGTGTTTGTGGGTTGACCGACTATGGCTAAGGAGCATATACATAGGTCACACGATTAATTTAGTCGACTTTGATTTTTGGGCGGCGAGGGTTACGAGCCGACTAAAATGGCGATCGCGTCAAATTTAACGAAAATCGATGAATTTTTTTGCATCGTTTGTCTATGTGGGTTGACCGACTATGGCTAAGGAGCATATACATAGGTCACACGACTAATTTAGTCGACTTTGATTTTTGGGCGGCGAGGGTTACGAGCCGACTAAAATGGCGATCGCGTCAAATTTAACGAAAATCGATGAATTTTTTTGCATCGTTTGTGTTTGTGGGTTGACCGACTATGGCTAAGGAGCATATACATAGGTCACACGACTAATTTAGTCGACTTTGATTTTTGGGCGGCGAGGGTTACGAGCCGACTAAAATGGCGATCGCGTCAAATTTAACGAAAATCGATGATTTTTTTGCATCGTTTGTGTTTGTGGGTTGACCGACTATGGCTAAGGAGCATATACATAGGTCTCACGACTAATTTAGTCGACTTTGATTTTTGGGCGGCGAGGGTTACGAGCCGACTAAAATGGCGATCGCGTCAAATTTAACGAAAATCGATGAATTTTTTTGCATCGTTTGTCTATGTGGGTTGACCGACTATGTCTAAGGAGCATATACATAGGTCACACGACTAATTTAGTCGACTTTGATTTTTGGGCGGCGAGGGTTACGAGCCGACTAAAATGGCGATCGCGTCAAATTTAACGAAAATCTGTAAAAAAAATTTGCATCATTTGTGTTTGTGGGTTGACCGACTATGGCTAAGGAGCATATACATAGGTCACACGAATAATTTAGTCGACTTTGATTTTTGGGCGGCGAGGGTTACGAGCAGACTAAAATGGCGATCGCGTCAAATTTAACGAAAATCGATGAATTTTTTTGCATCGTTTGTGTTTGTGGGTTGACCGACTATGTCTAAGGAGCATATACATAGGTCACACGACTAATTTAGTCGACTTTGATTTTTGGGCGGCGAGGGTTACGAGCCGACTAAAATGGCAATCGCGTCAAATTTAACGAAAATTGATGAATTTTTTTGCATCGTTTGTCTATGTGGGTTGACCGACTATGTCTAAGGAGCATATACATAGGTCACACGACTAATTTAGTCGACTTTGATTTTTGAGCGGCGAGGGTTACGAGCCGACTAAAATGGCGATCGCGTCAAATTTAACGAAAATCGATGAATTTTTTTGCATCGTTTGTGTTTGTGGGTTGACCGACTATGGCTAAGGAGCATATACATAGGTCTCACGACTAATTTAGTCGACTTTGATTTTTGGGCGGCGAGGGTTACGAGCCGACTAAAATGGCGATCGCGTCAAATTTAACGAAAATCGATGAATTTTTTTGCATCGTTTGTCTATGTGGGTTGACCGACTATGTCTAAGGAGCATATACATAGGTCACACGACTAATTTAGTCGACTTTGATTTTTGGGCGGCGAGGGTTACGAGCCGACTAAAATGGCGATCGCGTCAAATTTAACGAAAATCTGTAAAAAAAAATTTGCATCATTTGTGTTTGTGGGTTGACCGACTATGGCTAAGGAGCATATACATAGGTCACACGAATAATTTAGTCGACTTTGATTTTTGGGCGGCGAGGGTTACGAGCCGACTAAAATGGCGATCGCGTCAAATTTAACGAAAATCGATGAATTTTTTTGCATTGTTTGTGTTTGTGGGTTGACCGACTATGTCTAAGGAGCATATACATAGGTCACACGACTAATTTAGTCGACTTTGATTTTTGGGCGGCGAGGGTTACGAGCCGACTAAAATGGCAATCGCGTCAAATTTAACGAAAATTGATGAATTGTTTTGCATCGTTTGTCTATGTGGGTTGACCGACTATGTCTAAAAAGCATATACATAGGTCACACGACTAATTTAGTCGACTTTGATTTTTGAGCGGCGAGGGTTACGAGCCGACTAAAATGGCGATCGCGTCAAAGTTAACGAAAATCGATGAATTTTTTTGCATCGTTTGTGTTTGTGGGTTGACCGACTATGTCTAAGGAGCATATACATAGGTCACACGACTAATTTAGTCGACTTTGATTTTTGGGCGGCGAGGGTTACGAGCCGACTAAAATGGCGATCGCGTCAAATTTAACGAAAATCAATGAATTTTTTTGCATCGTTTGTCTATGTGGGTTGACCGACTATGTCTAAGGAGCATATACATAGGTCACACCACTAATTTAGTCGACTTTGATTTTTGGGCGGCGAGGGTTACGAGCCGACTAAAATGGCGATCGCGTCAAATTTAACGAAATTCGATGAATTTTTTTGCATCGTTTGTCTATGTGGGTTGACCGACTATGTCTAAGGAGCATATACATAGGTCACACGACTAATTTAGTCGACTTTGATTTTTGGGCGGCGAGGGTTACGAGCCGACTAAAATGGCGATCGCGTCAAATTTAACGAAAATCGATGAATTTTTTTTGCATCGTTTGTGTTTGTGGGTTGACCGACTATGTCTAAGGAGCATATACATTGGTCACACGACTAATTTAGTCGACTTTGATTTTTGGGCGGCGAGGTTACGAGCCGACTAAAATGGCGATCGCGTCAAATTTAACGAAAATTGATGAATTTTTTTGCATCGTTTGTCTATGTGGGTTGACCGACTATGGCTAAGGAGCATATACATAGGTCACACGACTAATTTAGTCGACTTTGATTTTTGAGCGGCGAGGGTTTACGAGCCGACTAAAATGGCGATCGCGTCAAATTTAACGAAAATCGATGAATTTTTTTGCATCGTTTGTGTTTGTGGGTGGACCGACTATGGCTAAGGAGCATATACATAGGTCTCACGACTAATTTAGTCGACTTTGATTTTTGGGCGGCGAGGGTTACGAGCCGACTAAAATGGCGATCGCGTCAAATTTAACGAAAATCGATGAATTTTTTTGCATCTTTTGTCTATGTGGGTTGACCGACTATGTCTAAGGAGCATATACATAGGTCACACGACTAATTTAGTCGACTTTGATTTTTGGGCGGCGAGGGTTACGAGCTGACTAAAATGGCGATCGCGTCAAATTTAACGAAAATCTGTAAAAAAAATGTGCATCATTTTGTGTTTGTGGGTTGACCGACTATGGCTAAGGAGCATATACATAGGTCACACGAATAATTTAGTCGACTTTGATTTTTGGGCGGCGAGGGTTACGAGCCGACTAAAATGGCGATCGCGTCAAATTTAACGAAAATCGATGAATTTTTTTGCATCGTTTGTCTATGTGGGTTGACCGACTATGGCTAAGGAGCATATACATAGGTCACACGACTAATTTAGTCGACTTTGATTTTTGGGCGGCGAGGGTTACGAGCCGACTAAAATGGCGATCGCGTCAAATTTAACGAAAATCGATGAATTTTTTTGCATCGTTTGTGTTTGTGGGTTGACCGACTATGGCTAAGGAGCATATACATAGGTCACACGACTAATTTAGTCGACTTTGATTTTTGGGCGGCGAGGGTTACGAGCCGACTAAAATGGCGATCGCGTCAAATTTAACGAAAATCGATGAATTTTTTTGCATCGTTTGTGTTTGTGGGTTGACCGACTATGGCTAAGGAGCATATACATAGGTCTCACGACTAATTTAGTCGACTTTGATTTTTGGGCGGCGAGGGTTACGAGCCGACTAAAATGGCGATCGCGTCAAATTTAACGAAAATCGATGAATTTTTTTGCATCGTTTGTCTATGTGGGTTGACCGACTATGTCTAAGGAGCATATACATAGGTCACACGACTAATTTAGTCGACTTTGATTTTTGGGCGGCGAGGGTTACGAGCCGACTAAAATGGCGATCGCGTCAAATTTAACGAAAATATGTAAAAAAAATTTGCATCATTTGTGTTTGTGGGTTGACCGACTATGGCTAAGGAGCATATACATAGGTCACACGAATAATTTAGTCGACTTTGATTTTTGGGCGGCGAGGGTTACGAGCCGACTAAAATGGCGATCGCGTCAAATTTAACGAAAATCGATGAATTTTTTTGCATCGTTTGTGTTTGTGGGTTGACCGACTATGTCTAAGGAGCATATACATAGGTCACACGACTAATTTAGTCGACTTTGATTTTTGGGCGGCGAGGGTTACGAGCCGACTAAAATGGCGATCGCGTCAAATTTAACGAAAATTGATGAATTTTTTTGCATCGTTTGTCTATGTGGGTTGACCGACTATGTCTAAGGAGCATATACATAGGTCACACGACTAATTTAGTCGACTTTGATTTTTGAGCGGCGAGGGTTACGAGCCGACTAAAATGGCGATCGCGTCAAATTTAACGAAAATCGATGAATTTTTTTGCATCGTTTGTGTTTGTGGGTTGACCGACTATGGCTAAGGAGCATATACATAGGTCTCACGACTAATTTAGTCGACTTTGATTTTTGGGCGGCGAGGGTTACGAGCCGACTAAAATGGCGATCGCGTCAAATTTAACGAAAATCGATGAATTTTTTTGCATCGTTTGTCTATGTGGGTTGACCGACTATGTCTAAGGAGCATATACATAGGTCACACGACTAATTTAGTCGACTTTGATTTTTGGGCGGCGAGGGTTACGAGCCGACTAAAATGGCGATCGCGTCAAATTTAACGAAAATCTGTAAAAAAAATGTGCATCATTTGTGTTTGTGGGTTGACCGACTATGGCTAAGGAGCATATACATAGGTCACACGAATAATTTAGTCGACTTTGATTTTTGGGCGGCGAGGGTTACGAGCCGACTAAAATGGCGATCGCGTCAAATTTAACGAAAATCGATGAATTTTTTTGCATCGTTTGTCTATGTGGGTTGACCGACTATGGCTAAGGAGCATATACATAGGTCACACGACTAATTTAGTCGACTTTGATTTTTGGGCGGCGAGGGTTACGAGCCGACTAAAATGGCGATCGCGTCAAATTTAACGAAAATCGATGAATTTTTTTGCATCGTTTGTGTTTGTGGGTTGACCGACTATGGCTAAGGAGCATATACATAGGTCACACGACTAATTTAGTCGACTTTGATTTTTGGGCGGCGAGGGTTACGAGCCGACTAAAATGGCGATCGCGTCAAATTTAACGAAAATCGATGAATTTTTTTGCATCGTTTGTGTTTGTGGGTTGACCGACTATGGCTAAGGAGCATATACATAGGTCTCACGACTAATTTAGTCGACTTTGATTTTTGGGCGGCGAGGGTTACGAGCCGACTAAAATGGCGATCGCGTCAAATTTAACGAAAATCGATGAATTTTTTTGCATCGTTTGTCTATGTGGGTTGACCGACTATGTCTAAGGAGCATATACATAGGTCACACGACTAATTTAGTCGACTTTGATTTTTGGGCGGCGAGGGTTACGAGCCGACTAAAATGGCGATCGCGTCAAATTTAACGAAAATCTGTAAAAAAAATTTGCATCATTTGTGTTTGTGGGTTGACCGACTATGGCTAAGGAGCATATACATAGGTCACACGAATAATTTAGTCGACTTTGATTTTTGGGCGGCGAGGGTTACGAGCCGACTAAAATGGCGATCGCGTCAAATTTAACGAAAATCGATGAATTTTTTTGCATCGTTTGTCTATGTGGGTTGACCGACTATGGCTAAGGAGCATATACATAGGTCACACGACTAATTTAGTCGACTTTGATTTTTGGGCGGCGAGGGTTACGAGCCGACTAAAATGGCGATCGCGTCAAATTTAACGAAAATCGATGAATTTTTTTGCATCGTTTGTGTTTGTGGGTTGACCGACTATGGCTAAGGAGCATATACATAGGTCACACGACTAATTTAGTCGACTTTGATTTTTGGGCGGCGAGGGTTACGAGCCGACTAAAATGGCGATCGCGTCAAATTTAACGAAAATCGATGAATTTTTTTGCATCGTTTGTGTTTGTGGGTTGACCGACTATGGCTAAGGAGCATATACATAGGTCTCACGACTAATTTAGTCGACTTTGATTTTTGGGCGGCGAGGGTTACGAGCCGACTAAAATGGCGATCGCGTCAAATTTAACGAAAATCGATGAATTTTTTTGCCTCGTTTGTCTATGTGGGTTGACCGACTATGTCTAAGGAGCATATACATAGGTCACACGACTAATTTAGTCGACTTTGATTTTTGGGCGGCGAGGGTTACGAGCCGACTAAAATGGCGATCGCGTCAAATTTAACGAAAATCTGTAAAAAAAATTTGCATCATTTGTGTTTGTGGGTTGACCGACTATGGCTATGGAGCATATACATAGGTCACACGAATAATTTAGTCGACTTTGATTTTTGGGCGGCGAGGGTTACGAGCCGACTAAAATGGCGATCGCGTCAAATTTAACGAAAATCGATGAATTTTTTTGCATCGTTTGTGTTTGTGGGTTGACCGACTATGTCTAAGGAGCATATACATAGGTCACACGACTAATTTAGTCGACTTTGATTTTTGGGCGGCGAGGGTTACGAGCCGACTAAAATGGCGATCGCGTCAAATTTAACGAAAATTGATGAATTTTTTTGCATCGTTTGTCTATGTGGGTTGACCGACTATGTCTAAGGAGCATATACATAGGTCACACGACTAATTTAGTCGACTTTGATTTTTGAGCGGCGAGGGTTACGAGCCGACTAAAATGGCGATCGCGTCAAATTTAACGAAAATCGATGAATTTTTTTGCATCGTTTGTGTTTGTGGGTTGACCGACTATGGCTAAGGAGCATATACATAGGTCTCACGACTAATTTAGTCGACTTTGATTTTTGGGCGGCGAGGGTTACGAGCCGACTAAAATGGCGATCGCGTCAAATTTAACGAAAATCGATGAATTTTTTTGCATCGTTTGTCTATGTGGGTTGACCGACTATGTCTAAGGAGCATATACATAGGTCACACGACTAATTTAGTCGACTTTGATTTTTGGGCGGCGAGGGTTACGAGCCGACTAAAATGGCGATCGCGTCAAATTTAACGAAAATCTGTAAAAAAAATGTGCATCATTTGTGTTTGTGGGTTGACCGACTATGGCTAAGGAGCATATACATAGGTCACACGAATAATTTAGTCGACTTTGATTTTTGGGCGGCGAGGGTTACGAGCCGACTAAAATGGCGATCGCGTCAAATTTAACGAAAATCGATGAATTTTTTTGCATCGTTTGTCTATGTGGGTTGACCGACTATGGCTAAGGAGCATATACATAGGTCACACGACTAATTTAGTCGACTTTGATTTTTGGGCGGCGAGGGTTACGAGCCGACTAAAATGGCGATCGCGTCAAATTTAACGAAAATCGATGAAATTTTTTGCATCGTTTGTGTTAGTGGGTTGACCGACTATGGCTAAGGAGCATATACATAGGTCACACGACTAATTTAGTCGACTTTGATTTTTGGGCGGCGAGGGTTACGAGCCGACTAAAATGGCGATCGCGTCAAATTTAACGAAAATCGATGAATTTTTTTGCATCGTTTGTGTTTGTGGGTTGACCGACTATGGCTAAGGAGCATATACATAGGTCTCACGACTAATTTAGTCGACTTTGATTTTTGGGCGGCGAGGGTTACGAGCCGACTAAAATGGCGATCGCGTCAAATTTAACGAAAATCGATGAATTTTTTTGCATCGTTTGTCTATGTGGGTTGACCGACTATGTCTAAGGAGCATATACATAGGTCACACGACTAATTTAGTCGACTTTGATTTTTGGGCGGCGAGGGTTACGAGCCGACTAAAATGGCGATCGCGTCAAATTTAACGAAAATCTGTAAAAAAAATTTGCATCATTTGTGTTTGTGGGTTGACCGACTATGGCTAAGGAGCATATACATAGGTCACACGAATAATTTAGTCGACTTTGATTTTTGGGCGGCGAGGGTTACGAGCCGACTAAAATGGCGATCGCGTCAAATTTAACGAAAATCGATGAATTTTTTTGCATCGTTTGTGTTTGTGGGTTGACCGACTATGTCTAAGGAGCATATACATAGGTCACACGACTAATTTAGTCGACTTTGATTTTTGGGCGGCGAGGGTTACGAGCCGACTAAAATGGCAATCGCGTCAAATTTAACGAAAATTGATGAATTTTTTTGCATCGTTTGTCTATGTGGGTTGACCGACTATGTCTAAGGAGCATATACATAGGTCACACGACTAATTTAGTCGACTTTGATTTTTGAGCGGCGAGGGTTACGAGCCGACTAAAATGGCGATCGCGTCAAATTTAACGAAAATCGATGAATTTTTTTGCATCGTTTGTCTATGTGGGTTGACCGACTATGTCTAAGGAGCATATACATAGGTCACACGACTAATTTAGTCGACTTTGATTTTTGGGCGGCGAGGGTTACGAGCCGACTAAAATGGCGATCGCGTCAAATTTAACGAAAATCTGTAAAAAAAATTTGCATCATTTGTGTTTGTGGGTTGACCGACTATGGCTAAGGAGCATATACATAGGTCACACGAATAATTTAGTCGACTTTAATTTTTGGGCGGCGAGGGTTACGAGCCGACTAAAATGGCGATCGCGTCAAATTTAACGAAAATCGATGAATTTTTTTGCATTGTTTGTGTTTGTGGGTTGACCGACTATGTCTAAGGAGCATATACATAGGTCACACGACTAATTTAGTCGACTTTGATTTTTGGGCGGCGAGGGTTACGAGCCGACTAAAATGGCAATCGCGTCAAATTTAACGAAAATTGATGAATTGTTTTGCATCGTTTGTCTATGTGGGTTGACCGACTATGTCTAAAAAGCATATACATAGGTCACACGACTAATTTAGTCGACTTTGATTTTTGAGCGGCGAGGGTTACGAGCCGACTAAAATGGCGATCGCGTCAAAGTTAACGAAAATCGATGAATTTTTTTGCATCGTTTGTGTTTGTGGGTTGACCGACTATGTCTAAGGAGCATATACATAGGTCACACGACTAATTTAGTCGACTTTGATTTTTGGGCGGCGAGGGTTACGAGCCGACTAAAATGGCGATCGCGTCAAATTTAACGAAAATCAATGAATTTTTTTGCATCGTTTGTCTATGTGGGTTGACCGACTATGTCTAAGGAGCATATACATAGGTCACACCACTAATTTAGTCGACTTTGATTTTTGGGCGGCGAGGGTTACGAGCCGACTAAAATGGCGATCGCGTCAAATTTAACGAAATTCGATGAATTTTTTTGCATCGTTTGTCTATGTGGGTTGACCGACTATGTCTAAGGAGCATATACATAGGTCACACGACTAATTTAGTCGACTTTGATTTTTGGGCGGCGAGGGTTACGAGCCGACTAAAATGGCGATCGCGTCAAATTTAACGAAAATCGATGAATTTTTTTGCATCGTTTGTGTTTGTGGGTTGACCGACTATGGCTAAGGAGCATATACATAGGTCACACGACTAATTTAGTCGACTTTGATTTTTGGGCGGCGAGGGTTACGAGCCGACTAAAATGGCGATCGCGTCAAATTTAACGAAAATCTATGAATTTTTTTGCATCATTTGTCTATGTGGGTTGACCGACTATGTCTAAGGAGCATATACATAGGTCACACCACTAATTTAGTCGACTTTGATTTTTGGGCGGCGAGGGTTACGAGCAGACTAAAATGGCGATCGCGTCAAATTTAACGAAAATCTGTAAAAAAAATTTGCATCATTTGTGTTTGTGGGTTGACCGACTATGTCTAAGGAGCATATACATAGGTCACACGACTAATTTAGTCGACTTTGATTTTTGGGCGGCGAGGGTTAGGAGCCGACTAAAATGGCGATCGCGTCAAATTTAACGAAAATCGATGAATTTTTTTGCATCGTTTGTCTATGTGGGTTGACCGACTATGTCTAAGGAGCATATACATAGGTCACACGACTAATTTAGTCGACTTTGATTTTTGGGCGGCGAGGGTTACGAGCCGACTAAAATGGCGATCGCGTCAAATTTAACGAAAATCGATGAATTTTTTTGCATCGTTTGTGTTTGTGGGTTGACCGACTATGGCTAAGGAGCATATACATAGGTCACACGACTAATTTAGTCGACTTTGATTTTTGGGCGGCGAGGGTTACGAGCCGACTAAAATGGCGATCGCGTCAAATTTAACGAAAATCGATGAATTTTTTTGCATCGTTTGTCTATGTGGGTTGACCGACTATGTCTAAGGAGCATATACATAGGTCACACCACTAATTTAGTCGACTTTGATTTTTGGGCGGCGAGGGTTACGAGCAGACTAAAATGGCGATCGCGTCAAATTTAACGAAAATCTGTAAAAAAAATTTGCATCATTTGTGTTTGTGGGTTGACCGACTATGTCTAAGGAGCATATACATAGGTCACACGACTAATTTAGTCGACTTTGATTTTTGGGCGGCGAGGGTTAGGAGCCGACTAAAATGGCGATCGCGTCAAATTTAACGAAAATCGATGAATTTTTTTGCATCGTTTGTCTATGTGGGTTGACCGACTATGTCTAAGGAGCATATACATAGGTCACACGACTAATTTAGTCGACTTTGATTTTTGGGCGGCGAGGGTTACGAGCCGACTAAAATGGCGATCGCGTCAAATTTAACGAAAATCTGTAAAAAAAATTTGCATCATTTGTGTTTGTGGGTTGACCGACTATGGCTAAGGAGCATATACATAGGTCACACGACTAATTTAGTCGAATTTGATTTTTGGGCGGCGAGGGTTACGAGCCGACTAAAATGGCGATCGCGTCAAATTTAACGAAAATCGATGAATTTTTTTGCATCGTTTGTGTTTGTGGGTTGACCGACTATGTCTAAGGAGCATATACATAGGTCACACGACTAATTTAGTCGACTTTGATTTTTGGGCGGCGAGGGTTACGAGCCGACTAAAATGGCGATCGCGTCAAATTTAACGAAAATTGATGAATTTTTTTGCATCGTTTGTCTATGTGGGTTGACCGACTATGGCTAAGGAGCATATACATAGGTCACACGACTAATTTAGTCGACTTTGATTTTTGAGCGGCGAGGGTTACGAGCCGACTAAAATGGCGATCGCGTCAAATTTAACGAAAATCGATGAATTTTTTTGCATCGTTTGTGTTTGTGGGTTGACCGACTATGGCTAAGGAGCATATACATAGGTCACACGACTAATTTAGTCGACTTTGATTTTTGAGCGGCGAGGGTTACGAGCCGACTAAAATGGCAATCGCGTCAAATTTAACGAAAATCGATGAATTTTTTTGCATCGTTTGTGTTTGTGGGTTGACCGACTATGGCTAAGGAGCATATACATAGGTCTCACGACTAATTTAGTCGACTTTGATTTTTGGGCGGCGAGGGTTACGAGCCGACTAAAATGGCGATCGCGTCAAATTTAACGAAAATCGATGAATTTTTTTGCATCGTTTGTCTATGTGGGTTGACCGACTATGTCTAAGGAGCATATACATAGGTCACACGACTAATTTAGTCGACTTTGATTTTTGGGCGGCGAGGGTTACGAGCCGACTAAAATGGCGATCGCGTCAAATTTAACGAAAATATGTAAAAAAAATTTGCATCATTTGTGTTTGTGGGTTGACCGACTATGGCTAAGGAGCATATACATAGGTCACACGAATAATTTAGTCGACTTTAATTTTTGGGCGGCGAGGGTTACGAGCCGACTAAAATGGCGATCGCGTCAAATTTAACGAAAATCGATGATTTTTTTGCATTGTTTGTGTTTGTGGGTTGACCGACTATGTCTAAGGAGCATATACATAGGTCACACGACTAATTTAGTCGACTTTGATTTTTGGGCGGCGAGGGTTACGAGCCGACTAAAATGGCAATCGCGTCAAATTTAACGAAAATTGATGAATTGTTTTGCATCGTTTGTCTATGTGGGTTGACCGACTATGTCTAAAAAGCATATACATAGGTCACACGACTAATTTAGTCGACTTTGATTTTTGAGCGGCGAGGGTTACGAGCCGACTAAAATGGCGATCGCGTCAAAGTTAACGAAAATCGATGAATTTTTTTGCATCGTTTGTGTTTGTGGGTTGACCGACTATGTCTAAGGAGCATATACATAGGTCACACGACTAATTTAGTCGACTTTGATTTTTGGGCGGCGAGGGTTACGAGCCGACTAAAATGGCGATCGCGTCAAATTTAACGAAAATCAATGAATTTTTTTGGATCGTTTGTCTATGTGGGTTGACCGACTATGTCTAAGGAGCATATACATAGGTCACACCACTAATTTAGTCGACTTTGATTTTTGGGCGGCGAGGGTTACGAGCCGACTAAAATGGCGATCGCGTCAAATTTAACGAAAATCGATGAATTTTTTTGCATCGTTTGTCTATGTGGGTTGACCGACTATGTCTAAGGAGCATATACATAGGTCACACGACTAATTTAGTCGACTTTGATTTTTGGGCGGCGAGGGTTACGAGCCGACTAAAATGGCGATCGCGTCAAATTTAACGAAAATCGATGAATTTTTTTGCATCGTTTGTGTTTGTGGGTTGACCGACTATGGCTAAGGAGCATATACATAGGTCACACGACTAATTTAGTCGACTTTGATTTTTGGGCGGCGAGGGTTACGAGCCGACTAAAATGGCGATCGCGTCAAATTTAACGAAAATCTATGAATTTTTTTGCATCATTTGTCTATGTGGGTTGACCGACTATGTCTAAGGAGCATATACATAGGTCACACCACTAATTTAGTCGACTTTGATTTTTGGGCGGCGAGGGTTACGAGCAGACTAAAATGGCGATCGCGTCAAATTTAACGAAAATCTGTAAAAAAAATTTGCATCATTTGTGTTTGTGGGTTGACCGACTATGTCTAAGGAGCATATACATAGGTCACACGACTAATTTAGTCGACTTTGATTTTTGGGCGGCGAGGGTTAGGAGCCGACTAAAATGGCGATCGCGTCAAATTTAACGAAAATCGATGAATTTTTTTGCATCGTTTGTGTTTGTGGGTTGACCGACTATGGCTAAGGAGCATATACATAGGTCACACGACTAATTTAGTCGACTTTGATTTTTGAGCGGCGAGGGTTACGAGCCGACTAAAATGGCGATCGCGTCAAATTTAACGAAAATCGATGAATTTTTTTGCATCGTTTGTGTTTGTGGGTTGACCGACTATGGCTAAGGAGCATATACATAGGTCTCACGACTAATTTAGTCGACTTTGATTTTTGGGCGGCGAGGGTTACGAGCCGACTAAAATGGCGATCGCGTCAAATTTAACGAAAATCGATGAATTTTTTTGCATCGTTTGTCTATGTGGGTTGACCGACTATGTCTAAGGAGCATATACATAGGTCACACGACTAATTTAGTCGACTTTGATTTTTGGGCGGCGAGGGTTACGAGCCGACTAAAATGGCGATCGCGTCAAATTTAACGAAAATATGTAAAAAAAATTTGCATCATTTGTGTTTGTGGGTTGACCGACTATGGCTAAGGAGCATATACATAGGTCACACGAATAATTTAGTCGACTTTAATTTTTGGGCGGCGAGGGTTACGAGCCGACTAAAATGGCGATCGCGTCAAATTTAACGAAAATCGATGATTTTTTTGCATTGTTTGTGTTTGTGGGTTGACCGACTATGTCTAAGGAGCATATACATAGGTCACACGACTAATTTAGTCGACTTTGATTTTTGGGCGGCGAGGGTTACGAGCCGACTAAAATGGCAATCGCGTCAAATTTAACGAAAATTGATGAATTGTTTTGCATCGTTTGTCTATGTGGGTTGACCGACTATGTCTAAAAAGCATATACATAGGTCACACGACTAATTTAGTCGACTTTGATTTTTGAGCGGCGAGGGTTACGAGCCGACTAAAATGGCGATCGCGTCAAAGTTAACGAAAATCGATGAATTTTTTTGCATCGTTTGTGTTTGTGGGTTGACCGACTATGTCTAAGGAGCATATACATAGGTCACACGACTAATTTAGTCGACTTTGATTTTTGGGCGGCGAGGGTTACGAGCCGACTAAAATGGCGATCGCGTCAAATTTAACGAAAATCAATGAATTTTTTTGCATCGTTTGTCTATGTGGGTTGACCGACTATGTCTAAGGAGCATATACATAGGTCACACCACTAATTTAGTCGACTTTGATTTTTGGGCGGCGAGGGTTACGAGCCGACTAAAATGGCGATCGCGTCAAATTTAACGAAATTCGATGAATTTTTTTGCATCGTTTGTCTATGTGGGTTGACCGACTATGTCTAAGGAGCATATACATAGGTCACACGACTAATTTAGTCGACTTTGATTTTTGGGCGGCGAGGGTTACGAGCCGACTAAAATGGCGATCGCGTCAAATTTAACGAAAATCGATGAATTTTTTTGCATCGTTTGTGTTTGTGGGTTGACCGACTATGGCTAAGGAGCATATACATAGGTCACACGACTAATTTAGTCGACTTTGATTTTTGGGCGGCGAGGGTTACGAGCCGACTAAAATGGCGATCGCGTCAAATTTAACGAAAATCTATGAATTTTTTTGCATCATTTGTCTATGTGGGTTGACCGACTATGTCTAAGGAGCATATACATAGGTCACACCACTAATTTAGTCGACTTTGATTTTTGGGCGGCGAGGGTTACGAGCAGACTAAAATGGCGATCGCGTCAAATTTAACGAAAATCTGTAAAAAAAATTTGCATCATTTGTGTTTGTGGGTTGACCGACTATGTCTAAGGAGCATATACATAGGTCACACGACTAATTTAGTCGACTTTGATTTTTGGGCGGCGAGGGTTAGGAGCCGACTAAAATGGCGATCGCGTCAAATTTAACGAAAATCGATGAATTTTTTTGCATCGTTTGTCTATGTGGGTTGACCGACTATGTCTAAGGAGCATATACATAGGTCACACGACTAATTTAGTCGACTTTGATTTTTGAGCGGCGAGGGTTACGAGCCGACTAAAATGGCGATCGCGTCAAATTTAACGAAAATCGATGAATTTTTTTGCATCGTTTGTGTTTGTGGGTTGACCGACTATGGCTAAGGAGCATATACATAGGTCACACGACTAATTTAGTCGACTTTGATTTTTGGGCGGCGAGGGTTACGAGCCGACTAAAATGGCGATCGCGTCAAATTTAACGAAAATCGATGAATTTTTTTGCATCGTTTGTGTTTGTGGGTTGACCGACTATGGCTAAGGAGCATATACATAGGTCACACGACTAATTTAGTCGACTTTGATTTTTGGGCGGCGAGGGTTACGAGCCGACTAAAATGGCGATCGCGTCAAATTTAACGAAAATCGATGAAATTTTTTGCATCGTTTGTCTATGTGGGTTGACCGACTATGTCTAAGGAGCATATACATAGGTCACACGACTAATTTAGTCGACTTTGATTTTTGGGCGGCGAGGGTTACGAGCCGACTAAAATGGCGATCGCGTCAAATTTAACGAAAATCAATGAATTTTTTTGCATCGTTTGTCTATGTGGGTTGACCGACTATGTCTAAGGAGCATATACATAGGTCACACCACTAATTTAGTCGACTTTGATTTTTGGGCGGCGAGGGTTACGAGCCGACTAAAATGGCGATCGCGTCAAATTTAACGAAATTCGATGAATTTTTTTGCATCGTTTGTCTATGTGGGTTGACCGACTATGTCTAAGGAGCATATACATAGGTCACACGACTAATTTAGTCGACTTTGATTTTTGGGCGGCGAGGGTTACGAGCCGACTAAAATGGCGATCGCGTCAAATTTAACGAAAATCGATGAATTTTTTTGCATCGTTTGTGTTTGTGGGTTGACCGACTATGGCTAAGGAGCATATACATAGGTCACACGACTAATTTAGTCGACTTTGATTTTTGGGCGGCGAGGGTTACGAGCAGACTAAAATGGCGATCGCGTCAAATTTAACGAAAATCTATGAATTTTTTTGCATCATTTGTCTATGTGGGTTGACCGACTATGTCTAAGGAGCATATACATAGGTCACACCACTAATTTAGTCGACTTTGATTTTTGGGCGGCGAGGGTTACGAGCAGACTAAAATGGCGATCGCGTCAAATTTAACGAAAATCTGTAAAAAAAATTTGCATCATTTGTGTTTGTGGGTTGACCGACTATGTCTAAGGAGCATATACATAGGTCACACGACTAATTTAGTCGACTTTGATTTTTGGGCGGCGAGGGTTAGGAGCCGACTAAAATGGCGATCGCGTCAAATTTAACGAAAATCGATGAATTTTTTTGCATCGTTTGTCTATGTGGGTTGACCGACTATGTCTAAGGAGCATATACATAGGTCACACCACTAATTTAGTCGACTTTGATTTTTGGGCGGCGAGGGTTACGAGCCGACTAAAATGGCGATCGCGTCAAATTTAACGAAAATCGATGAATTTTTTTGCATCGTTTGTGTTTGTGGGTTGACCGACTATGGCTAAGGAGCATATACATAGGTCACACGACTAATTTAGTCGACTTTGATTTTTGGGCGGCGAGGGTTACGAGCCGACTAAAATGGCGATCGCGTCAAATTTAACGAAAATCGATGAATTTTTTTGCATCGTTTGTGTTTGTGGGTTGACCGACTATGGCTAAGGAGCATATACATAGGTCACACGACTAATTTAGTCGACTTTGAATTTGGGCGGCGAGGGTTACGAGCCGACTAAAATGGCGATCGCTTTAAATTTAATGAAAATCGATGAAATTTTTTGCATCGTTTGTCTATGTGGGTTGACCGACTATGTCTAAGGAGCATATACATAGGTCACACGACTAATTTAGTCGACTTTGATTTTTGGGCGGCGAGGGTTACGAGCAGACTAAAATGGCGATCGCGTCAAATTTAACGAAAATCTATGAATTTTTTTGCATCATTTGTCTATGTGGGTTGACCGACTATGTCTAAGGAGCATATACATAGGTCACACCACTAATTTAGTCGACTTTGATTTTTGGGCGGCGAGGGTTACGAGCAGACTAAAATGGCGATCGCGTCAAATTTTAACGAAAATCTGTAAAAAAAATTTGCATCATTTGTGTTTGTGGGTTGACCGACTATGTCTAAGGAGCATATACATAGGTCACACGACTAATTTAGTCGACTTTGATTTTTGGGCGGCGAGGGTTAGGAGCCGACTAAAATGGCGATCGCGTCAAATTTAACGAAAATCGATGAATTTTTTTGCATCGTTTGTCTATGTGGGTTGACCGACTATGTCTAAGGAGCATATACATAGGTCACACGACTAATTTAGTCGACTTTGATTTTTGGGCGGCGAGGGTTACGAGCCGACTAAAATGGCGATCGCGTCAAATTTAACGAAAATCGATGAATTTTTTTGCATCGTTTGTGTTTGTGGGTTGACCGACTATGGCTAAGGAGCATATACATAGGTCACACGACTAATTTAGTCGAGCCGACTAAAATGGCGATCGCGTCAAATTTAACGAAAATCGATGAATTTTTTTGCATCGTTTGTGTTTGTGGGTTGACCGACTATGGCTAAGGAGCATATACATAGGTCACACGACTAATTTAGTCGACTTTGATTTTTGGGCGGCGAGGGTTACGAGCCGACTAAAATGGCGATCGCGTCAAATTTAACGAAAATCGATGAAATTTTTTGCATCGTTTGTCTATGTGGGTTGACCGACTATGTCTAAGGAGCATATACATAGGTCACACGACTAATTTAGTCGACTTTGATTTTTGAGCGGAGAGGGTTACGAGCCGACTAAAATGGCGATCGCGTCAAATTTAACGAAAATCGATGAATTTTTTTGCATCGTTTGTGTTTGTGGGTTGACCGACTATGGCTAAGGAGCATATAGATAGGTCACACGACTAATTTAGTCGACTTTGATTTTTGGGTGGCGAGGGTTACGAGCCGACTAAAATGGCGATTGCGTCAAATTTAACGAAAATCGATGAATTTTTTTGCATCGTTTGTCTATGTGGGTTGACCGACTATGTCTAAGGAGCATATACATAGGTCACACGACTAATTTAGTCGACTTTGATTTTTGAGCGGAGAGGGTTACGAGCCGACTAAAATGGCGATCGCGTCAAATTTAACGAAAATCGATGAATTTTTTTGCATCGTTTGTGTTTGTGGGTTGACCGACTATGGCTAAGGAGCATATAGATAGGTCATACGACTAATTTAGTCGACTTTGATTTTTGGGCGGCGAGGGTTACGAGCCGACTAAAATGGCGATTGCGTCAAATTTAACGAAAATCGATGAATTTTTTTGCATCGTTTGTCTATGTGGGTTGACCGACTATGTCTAAGGAGCATATACATAGGTCACACGACTAATTTAGTCGACTTTGATTTTTGGGCGGCGAGGGTTACGAGCCGACTAAAATGGCGATCGCGTCAAATTTAACGAAAATCTGTAAAAAAAATTTGCATCATTTGTGTTTGTGGGTTGACCGACTATGGCTAAGGAGCATATACATAGGTCACACGACTAATTTAGTCGAATTTGATTTTTGGGCGGCGAGGGTTACGAGCCGACTAAAATGGCGATCGCGTCAAATTTAACGAAAATCGATGAATTTTTTTGCATCGTTTGTGTTTGTGGGTTGACCGACTATGTCTAAGGAGCATATACATAGGTCACACGACTAATTTAGTCGACTTTGATTTTTGGGCGGCGAGGGTTACGAGCCGACTAAAATGGCGATCGCGTCAAATTTAACGAAAATTGATGAATTTTTTTGCATCGTTTGTCTATGTGGGTTGACCGACTATGGCTAAGGAGCATATACATAGGTCACACGACTAATTTAGTCGACTTTGATTTTTGAGCGGCGAGGGTTACGAGCCGACTAAAATGGCGATCGCGTCAAATTTAACGAAAATCGATGAATTTTTTTGCATCGTTTGTGTTTGTGGGTTGACCGACTATGGCTAAGGAGCATATACATAGGTCACACGACTAATTTAGTCGACTTTGATTTTTGGGCGGCGAGGGTTACGAGCCGACTAAAATGGCGATCGTGTCAAATTTAACGAAAATCGATGAATTTTTTTGCATCGTTTGTCTATGTGGGTTGACCGACTATGTCTAAGGAGCATATACATAGGTCACACGACTAATTTAGTCGACTTTGATTTTTGGGCGGCGAGGGTTACGAGCCGACTAAAATGGCGATCGCGTCAAATTTAACGAAAATCGATGAATTTTTTTGCATCGTTTGTCTATGTGGGTTGACCGACTATGTCTAAGGAGCATATACATAGGTCACACGACTAATTTAGTCGACTTTGATTTTTGGGCGGCGAGGGTTACGAGCCGACTAAAATGGCGATCGCGTCAAATTTAACGAAAATCGATGAATTTTTTTGCATCGTTTGTGTTTGTGGGTTGACCGACTATGTCTAAGGAGCATATACATAGGTCACACGACTAATTTAGTCGACTTTGATTTTTGGGCGGCGAGGGTTACGAGCAGACTAAAATGGCGATCGCGTCAAATTTAACGAAAATCTGTAAAAAAAATTTGCATCGTTTGTGTTTGTGGGTTGACCGACTATGGCTAAGGAGCATATACATAGGTCACGCGACTAATTTAGTCGACTTTGATTTTTGGGCGGCGAGGGTTACGAGCCGACTAAAATGGCGATCGCGTCAAATTTAACGAAAATCGATGAATTTTTTTGCATCGTTTGTCTATGTGGGTTGACCGACTATGGCTAAGGAGCATATACATAGGTCACACGACTAATTTAGTCGACTTTGATTTTTGGGCGGCGAGGGTTACGAGCCGACTAAAATGGCGATCGCGTCAAATTTAACGAAAATCGATGAATTTTTTTGCATCGTTTGTGTTTGTGGGTTGACCGACTATGGCTAAGGAGCATATACATAGGTCACACGACTAATTTAGTCGACTTTGATTTTTGGGCGGCGAGGGTTACGAGTCGACTTAAATGGCGATTGCGTCAAATTTAACGAAAATCGATGAAATTTTTTGCATTGTTTGTCTATGTGGGTTGACCGACTATGTCTAAGGAGCATATACATAGGTCACACGACTAATTTAGTCGACTTTGATTTTTGAGCGGAGAGGGTTACGAGCCGACTAAAATGGCGATCGCGTCAAATTTAACGAAAATTGATGAATTTTTTTGCATCGTTTGTGTTTGTGGGTTGACCGACTATGGCTAAGGAGCATATAGATAGGTCACACGACTAATTTAGTCGACTTTGATTTTTGGGCGGCGAGGGTTACGAGCCGACTAAAATGGCGATTGCGTCAAATTTAACGAAAATCGATGAATTTTTTTGCATCGTTTGTCTATGTGGGTTGACCGACTATGTCTAAGGAGCATATACATAGGTCACACGACTAATTTAGTCGACTTTGATTTTTGAGCGGAGAGGGTTACGAGCCGACTAAAATGGCGATCGCGTCAAATTTAACGAAAATCGATGAATTTTTTTGCATCGTTTGTGTTTGTGGGTTGACCGACTATGGCTAAGGAGCATATAGATAGGTCACACGACTAATTTAGTCGACTTTGATTTTTGGGCGGCGAGGGTTACGAGCCGACTAAAATGGCGATTGCGTCAAATTTAACGAAAATCGATGAATTTTTTTGCATCGTTTGTGTTTGTGGGTTGACCGACTATGGCTAAGGAGCATATACATAGGTCACGCGACTAATTTAGTCGACTTTGATTTTTGGGCGGCGAGGGTTACGAGCCGACTAAAATGGCGATCGCGTCAAATTTAACGAAAATCGATGAATTTTTTTGCATCGTTTGTCTATGTGGGTTGACCGACTATGGCTAAGGAGCATATACATAGGTCACACGACTAATTTAGTCGACTTTGATTTTTGGGCGGCGAGGGTTACGAGCCGACTAAAATGGCGATCGCGTCAAATTTAACGAAAATCGATGAATTTTTTTGCATCGTTTGTGTTTGTGGGTTGACCGACTATGGCTAAGGAGCATATACATAGGTCACACGACTAATTTAGTCGACTTTGATTTTTGGCCGGCGAGGGTTACGAGCCGACTAAAATGGCGATCGCGTCAAATTTAACGAAAATCGATGAATTTTTTTGCATCGTTTGTGTTTGTGGGTTGACCGACTATGGCTAAGGAGCATATACATAGGTCACACGACTAATTTAGTCGACTTTGATTTTTGGGCGGCGAGGGTTACGAGCCGACTAAAATGGCGATTGCGTCAAATTTAACGAAAATCGATGAATTTTTTTGCATCGTTTGTGTTTGTGGGTTGACCGACTATGGCTAAGGAGCATATACATAGGTCACGCGACTAATTTAGTCGACTTTGATTTTTGGGCGGCGAGGGTTACGAGCCGACTAAAATGGCGATCGCGTCAAATTTAACGAAAATCGATGAATTTTTTTGCATCGTTTGTCTATGTGGGTTGACCGACTATGGCTAAGGAGCATATACATAGGTCACACGACTAATTTAGTCGACTTTGATTTTTGGGCGGCGAGGGTTACGAGCCGACTAAAATGGCGATCGCGTCAAATTTAACGAAAATCGATGAATTTTTTTGCATCGTTTGTGTTTGTGGGTTGACCGACTATGGCTAAGGAGCATATACATAGGTCACACGACTAATTTAGTCGACTTTGATTTTTGGCCGGCGAGGGTTACGAGCCGACTAAAATGGCGATCGCGTCAAATTTAACGAAAATCGATGAATTTTTTTGCATCGTTTGTGTTTGTGGGTTGACCGACTATGGCTAAGGAGCATATACATAGGTCACACGACTAATTTAGTCGACTTTGATTTTTGGGCGGCGAGGGTTACGAGCCGACTAAAATGGCGATCGCGTCAAATTTAACGAAAATCGATGAATTCTTTTGCATCGTTTGTGTTTGTGGGTTGACCGACTATGGCTAAGGAGCATATACATAGGTCACACGACTAATTTAGTCGACTTTGATTTTTGGGCGGCGAGGGTTACGAGCCGACTAAAATGGCGATCGCGTCAAATTTAACGAAAATCGATGAATTTTTTTGCATCGTTTGTGTTTGTGGGTTGACCGACTATGTCTAAGGAGCATATACATAGGTCACACCACTAATTTAGTCGACTTTGATTTTTGGGCGGCGAGGGTTACGAGCCGACTAAAATGGCGATCGCGTCAAATTTAACGAAAATCGATGAATTTTTTTGCATCGTTTGTGTTTGTGGGTTGACCGACTATGGCTAAGGAGCATATACATAGGTCACACGACTAATTTAGTCGACTTTGATTTTTGGGCGGCGAGGGTTACGAGCCGACTAAAATGGCGATCGCGTCAAATTTAACGAAAATCGATGAATTTTTTTGCATCGTTTGTGTTTGTGGGTTGACCGACTATGGCTAAGGAGCATATACATAGGTCACACGACTAATTTAGTCGACTTTGATTTTTGGGCGGCGAGGGTTACGAGCCGACTAAAATGGCGATCGCGTCAAATTTAACGAAAATCGATGAATTTTTTTGCATCGTTTGTGTTTGTGGGTTGACCGACTATGGCTAAGGAGCATATACATAGGTCTCACCACTAATTTAGTCGACTTTGATTTTTGGGCGGCGAGGGTTACGAGCCGACTAAAATGGCGATCGCGTCAAATTTAACGAAAATCGATGAATTTTTTTGCATCGTTTGTGTTTGTGGGTTGACCGACTATGGCTAAGGAGCATATACATAGGTCACACGACTAATTTAGTCGACTTTGATTTTTGGGCGGCGAGGGTTACGAGCCGACTAAAATGGCGATCGCGTCAAATTTAACGAAAATCGATGAATTTTTTTGCATCGTTTGTCTATGTGGGTTGACCGACTATGTCTAAGGAGCATATACATAGGTCACACGACTAATTTAGTCGACTTTGATTTTTGGGCGGCGAGGGTTACGAGCCGACTAAAATGGCGATCGCGTCAAATTTAACGAAAATCGATGAATTTTTTTGCATCGTTTGTCTATGTGGGTTGACCGACTATGGCTAAGGAGCATATACATAGGTCACACGACTAATTTAGTCGACTTTGATTTTTGGGCGGCGAGGGTTACGAGCCGACTAAAATGGCGATCGCGTCAAATTTAACGAAAATCGATGAATTTTTTTGCATCGTTTGTGTTTGTGGGTTGACCGACTATGTCTAAGGAGCATATACATAGGTCACACCACTAATTTAGTCGACTTTGATTTTTGGGCGGCGAGGGTTACGAGCCGACTAAAATGGCGATCGCGTCAAATTTAACGAAAATCGATGAATTTTTTTGCATCGTTTGTGTTTGTGGGTTGACCGACTATGGCTAAGGAGCATATACATAGGTCACACGACTAATTTAGTCGACTTTGATTTTTGGGCGGCGAGGGTTACGAGCCGACTAAAATGGCGATCGCGTCAAATTTAACGAAAATCTGTAAAAAAAATTTGCATCATTTGTGTTTGTGGGTTGACCGACTATGTCTAAGGAGCATATACATAGGTCACACGACTAATTTAGTCGACTTTGATTTTTGGGCGGCGAGGGTAACGAGCCGACTAAAATGGCGATCATGTCAAATTTAATGAAAATCGATGAAATTTTTTGCATCGTTTGTCTATGTGGGTTGACCGACTATGTCTAAGGAGCATATACATAGGTCACACGACTAATTTAGTCGACTTTGATTTTTGGGCGGCGAGGGTTACGAGCCGACTAAAATGGCGATCGCGTCAAATTTAACGAAAATCGATGAATTTTTTTGCATCGTTTGTGTTTGTGGGTTGACCGACTATGGCTAAGGAGCATATACATAGGTCACACGACTAATTTAGTCGACTTTGATTTTTGGGCGGCGAGGGTTACGAGCCGACTAAAATGGCGATCGCGTCAAATTTAACGAAAATCGATGAATTTTTTTGCATCGTTTGTGTTTGTGGGTTGACCGACTATGTCTAAGGAGCATATACATAGGTCACACCACTAATTTAGTCGACTTTGATTTTTGGGCGGCGAGGGTTACGAGCCGACTAAAATGGCGATCGCGTCAAATTTAACGAAAATCGATGAATTTTTTTGCATCGTTTGTGTTTGTGGGTTGACCGACTATGGCTAAGGAGCATATACATAGGTCACACGACTAATTTAGTCGACTTTGATTTTTGGGCGGCGAGGGTTACGAGCCGACTAAAATGGCGATTGCGTCAAATTTAACGAAAATCGATGAATTTTTTTGCATCGTTTGTCTATGTGGGTTGACCGACTATGTCTAAGGAGCATATACATAGGTCACACGACTAATTTAGTCGACTTTGATTTTTGGGCGGCGAGGGTTACGAGCCGACTAAAATGGCGATCGCGTCAAATTTAACGAAAATCTGTAAAAAAAATTTGCATCATTTGTGTTTGTGGGTTGACCGACTATGTCTAAGGAGCATATACATAGGTCACACGACTAATTTAGTCGACTTTGATTTTTGGGCGGCGAGGGTAACGAGCCGACTAAAATGGCGATCATGTCAAATTTAATGAAAATCGATGAAATTTTTTGCATCGTTTGTCTATGTGGGTTGACCGACTATGTCTAAGGAGCATATACATAGGTCACACGACTAATTTAGTCGACTTTGATTTTTGGGCGGCGAGGGTTACGAGCCGACTAAAATGGCGATCGCGTCAAATTTAACGAAAATCGATGAATTTTTTTGCATCGTTTGTGTTTGTGGGTTGACCGACTATGGCTAAGGAGCATATACATAGGTCACACGACTAATTTAGTCGACTTTGATTTTTGGGCGGCGAGGGTTACGAGTCGACTTAAATGGCGATTGCGTCAAATTTAACGAAAATCGATGAAATTTTTTGCATTGTTTGTCTATGTGGGTTGACCGACTATGTCTAAGGAGCATATACATAGGTCACACCACTAATTTAGTCGACTTTGATTTTTGGGCGGCGAGGGTTACGAGCCGACTAAAATGGCGATCGCGTCAAATTTAACGAAAATCGATGAATTTTTTTGCATCGTTTGTGTTTGTGGGTTGACCGACTATGGCTAAGGAGCATATACATAGGTCACACGACTAATTTAGTCGACTTTGATTTTTGGGCGGCGAGGGTTACGAGCCGACTAAAATGGCGATCGCGTCAAATTTAACGAAAATCGATGAAATTTTTTGCATCGTTTGTCTATGTGGGTTGACCGACTATGTCTAAGGAGCATATACATAGGTCACACCACTAATTTAGTCGACTTTGATTTTTGAGCGGCGAGGGTTACGAGCCGACTAAAATGGCGATCGCGTCAAATTTAACGAAAATCGATGAATTTTTTTGCATCGTTTGTGTTTGTGGGTTGACCGACTATGGCTAAGGAGCATATAGATAGGTCATACGACTAATTTAGTCGACTTTGATTTTTGGGCGGCGAGGGTTACGAGCCGACTAAAATGGCGATTGCGTCAAATTTAACGAAAATCGATGAATTTTTTTGCATCGTTTGTGTTTGTGGGTTGACCGACTATGGCTAAGGAGCATATACATAGGTCACGCGACTAATTTAGTCGACTTTGATTTTTGGGCGGCGAGGGTTACGAGCCGACTAAAATGGCGATCGCGTCAAATTTAACGAAAATCGATGAATTTTTTTGCATCGTTTGTCTATGTGGGTTGACCGACTATGTCTAAGGAGCATATACATAGGTCACACGACTAATTTAGTCGACTTTGATTTTTGGGCGGCGAGGGTTACGAGCCGACTAAAATGGCGATCGCGTCAAATTTAACGAAAATCGATGAATTTTTTTGCATCGTTTGTGTTTGTGGGTTGACCGACTATGGCTAAGGAGCATATACATAGGTCACACGACTAATTTAGTCGACTTTGATTTTTGGGCGGCGAGGGTTACGAGTCGACTTAAATGGCGATTGCGTCAAATTTAACGAAAATCGATGAAATTTTTTGCATTGTTTGTCTATGTGGGTTGACCGACTATGTCTAAGGAGCATATACATAGGTCACACGACTAATTTAGTCGACTTTGATTTTTGGGCGGCGAGGGTTACGAGCCGACTAAAATGGCGATCGCGTCAAATTTAACGAAAATCGATGAATTTTTTTGCATAGTTTGTGTTTGTGGGTTGACCGACTATGGCTAAGGAGCATATACATAGGTCACACGACTAATTTAGTCGACTTTGATTTTTGGGCGGCGAGGGTTACGAGCCGACTAAAATGGCGATCGCGTCAAATTTAACGAAAATCGATGAAATTTTTTGCATCGTTTGTCTATGTGGGTTGACCGACTATGTCTAAGGAGCATATACATAGGTCACACCACTAATTTAGTCGACTTTGATTTTTGGGCGGCGAGGGTTACGAGCCGACTAAAATGGCGATCGCGTCAAATTTAACGAAAATCGATGAATTTTTTTGCATCGTTTGTCTATGTGGGTTGACCGACTATGTCTAAGGAGCATATACATAGGTCACACGACTAATTTAGTCGACTTTGATTTTTGGGCGGCGAGGGTTACGAGCCGACTAAAATGGCGATCGCGTCAAATTTAACGAAAATCTGTAAAAAAAATTTGCATCATTTGTGTTTGTGGGTTGACCGACTATGGCTAAGGAGCATATACATAGGTCACACGACTAATTTAGTCGACTTTGATTTTTGAGCGGCGAGGGTTACGAGCCGACTAAAATGGCGATCGCGTCAAATTTAACGAAAATCGATGAATTTTTTTGCATCGTTTGTGTTTGTGGGTTGACCGACTATGGCTAAGGAGCATATAGATAGGTCATACGACTAATTTAGTCGACTTTGATTTTTGGGCGGCGAGGGTTACGAGCCGACTAAAATGGCGATTGCGTCAAATTTAACGAAAATCGATGAATTTTTTTGCATCGTTTGTGTTTGTGGGTTGACCGACTATGGCTAAGGAGCATATACATAGGTCACGCGACTAATTTAGTCGACTTTGATTTTTGGGCGGCGAGGGTTACGAGCCGACTAAAATGGCGATCGCGTCAAATTTAACGAAAATCGATGAATTTTTTTGCATCGTTTGTCTATGTGGGTTGACCGACTATGGCTAAGGAGCATATACATAGGTCACACGACTAATTTAGTCGACTTTGATTTTTGGGCGGCGAGGGTTACGAGCCGACTAAAATGGCGATCGCGTCAAATTTAACGAAAATCGATGAATTTTTTTGCATCGTTTGTGTTTGTGGGTTGACCGACTATGGCTAAGGAGCATATACATAGGTCACACGACTAATTTAGTCGACTTTGATTTTTGGGCGGCGAGGGTTACGAGCCGACTAAAATGGCGATCGCGTCAAATTTAACGAAAATCGATGAATTTTTTTGCATCGTTTGTCTATGTGGGTTGACCGACTATGTCTAAGGAGCATATACATAGGTCACGCGACTAATTTAGTCGACTTTGATTTTTGGGCGGCGAGGGTTACGAGCCGACTAAAATGGCGATCGCGTCAAATTTAACGAAAATCTGTAAAAAAAATTTGCATCATTTGTGTTTGTGGGTTGACCGACTATGGCTAAGGAGCATATACATAGGTCACACGACTAATTTAGTCGACTTTGATTTTTGAGCGGCGAGGGTTACGAGCCGACTAAAATGGCGATCGCGTCAAATTTAACGAAAATCGATGAATTTTTTTGCATCGTTTGTGTTTGTGGGTTGACCGACTATGGCTAAGGAGCATATAGATAGGTCATACGACTAATTTAGTCGACTTTGATTTTTGGGCGGCGAGGGTTACGAGCCGACTAAAATGGCGATTGCGTCAAATTTAACGAAAATCGATGAATTTTTTTGCATCGTTTGTGTTTTTGGGTTGACCGACTATGGCTAAGGAGCATATACATAGGTCACGCGACTAATTTAGTCGACTTTGATTTTTGGGCGGCGAGGGTTACGAGCCGACTAAAATGGCGATCGCGTCAAATTTAACGAAAATCGATGAATTTTTTTGCATCGTTTGTCTATGTGGGTTGACCGACTATGTCTAAGGAGCATATACATAGGTCACACGACTAATTTAGTCGACTTTGATTTTTGGGCGGCGAGGGTTACGAGCCGACTAAAATGGCGATCGCGTCAAATTTAACGAAAATCGATGAATTTTTTTGCATCGTTTGTGTTTGTGGGTTGACCGACTATGGCTAAGGAGCATATACATAGGTCACACGACTAATTTAGTCGACTTTGATTTTTGGGCGGCGAGGGTTACGAGCCGACTAAAATGGCGATCATGTCAAATTTAATGAAAATCGATGAAATTTTTTGCATCGTTTGTCTATGTGGGTTGACCGACTATGTCTAAGGAGCATATACATAGGTCACACGACTAATTTAGTCGACTTTGATTTTTGGGCGGCGAGGGTTACGAGCCGACTAAAATGGCGATCGCGTCAAATTTAACGAAAATCGATGAATTTTTTTGCATCGTTTGTGTTTGTGGGTTGACCGACTATGGCTAAGGAGCATATACATAGGTCACACGACTAATTTAGTCGACTTTGATTTTTGGGCGGCGAGGGTTACGAGCCGACTAAAATGGCGATCGCGTCAAATTTAACGAAAATCGATGAATTTTTTTGCATCGTTTGTGTTTGTGGGTTGACCGACTATGTCTAAGGAGCATATACATAGGTCACACGACTAATTTAGTCGACTTTGATTTTTGAGCGGCGAGGGTTACGAGCCGACTAAAATGGCGATCGCGTCAAATTTAACGAAAATCGATGAATTTTTTTGCATCGTTTGTGTTTGTGGGTTGACCGACTATGGCTAAGGAGCATATACATAGGTCACACGAATAATTTAGTCGACTTTGATTTTTGGGCGGCGAGGGTTACGAGCCGACTAAAATGGCGATCGCGTCAAATTTAACGAAAATCTGTAAAAAAAATTTGCATCATTTGTGTTTGTGGGTTGACCGACTATGGCTAAGGAGCATATACATAGGTCACACGACTAATTTAGTCGACTTTGATTTTTGGGCGGCGAGGGTTACGAGCCGACTAAAATGGCGATCGCGTCAAATTTAACGAAAATCGATGAATTTTTTTGCATCGTTTGTGTTTGTGGGTTGACCGACTATGTCTAAGGAGCATATACATAGGTCACACGACTAATTTAGTCGACTTTGATTTTTGGGCGGCGAGGGTTACGAGCCGACTAAAATGGCGATCGCGTCAAATTTAACGAAAATTGATGAATTTTTTTGCATCGTTTGTCTATGTGGGTTGACCGACTATGGCTAAGGAGCATATACATAGGTCACACGACTAATTTAGTCGACTTTGATTTTTGAGCGGCGAGGGTTACGAGCCGACTAAAATGGCGATCGCGTCAAATTTAACGAAAATCGATGAATTTTTTTGCATCGTTTGTGTTTGTGGGTTGACCGACTATGGCTAAGGAGCATATACATAGGTCTCACGACTAATTTAGTCGACTTTGATTTTTGGGCGGCGAGGGTTACGAGCCGACTAAAATGGCGATCGCGTCAAATTTAACGAAAATCGATGAATTTTTTTGCATCGTTTGTCTATGTGGGTTGACCGACTATGGCTAAGGAGCATATACATAGGTCACACGACTAATTTAGTCGACTTTGATTTTTGGGCGGCGAGGGTTACGAGCAGACTAAAATGGCGATCGCGTCAAATTTAACGAAAATCTGTAAAAAAAATTTGCATCATTTGTGTTTGTGGGTTGACCGACTATGGCTAAGGAGCATATACATAGGTCACACGACTAATTTAGTCGACTTTGATTTTTGGGCGGCGAGGGTAACGAGCCGACTAAAATGGCGATCATGTCAAATTTAATGAAAATCGATGAAATTTTTTGCATCGTTTGTCTATGTGGGTTGACCGACTATGTCTAAGGAGCATATACATAGGTCACACGACTAATTTAGTCGACTTTGATTTTTGGGCGGCGAGGGTTACGAGCCGACTAAAATGGCGATCGCGTCAAATTTAACGAAAATCGATGAATTTTTTTGCATCGTTTGTGTTTGTGGGTTGACCGACTATGGCTAAGGAGCATATACATAGGTCACACGACTAATTTAGTCGACTTTGATTTTTGGGCGGCGAGGGTTACGAGCCGACTAAAATGGCGATCGCGTCAAATTTAACGAAAATCGATGAATTTTTTTGCATCGTTTGTGTTTGTGGGTTGACCGACTATGTCTAAGGAGCATATACATAGGTCACACGACTAATTTAGTCGACTTTGATTTTTGGGCGGCGAGGGTTACGAGCCGACTAAAATGGCGATCGCGTCAAATTTAACGAAAATCGATGAATTTTTTTGCATCGTTTGTCTATGTGGGTTGACCGACTATGTCTGAGGAGCATATACATAGGTCACACGACTAATTTAGTCGACTTTGATTTTTGGGCGGCGAGGGTTACGAGCCGACTAAAATGGCGATCGCGTCAAATTTAACGAAAATCTGTAAAAAAAATTTGCATCATTTGTGTTTGTGGGTTGACCGACTATGGCTAAGGAGCATATACATAGGTCACACGACTAATTTAGTCGACTTTGATTTTTGAGCGGCGAGGGTTACGAGCCGACTAAAATGGCGATCGCGTCAAATTTAACGAAAATCGATGAATTTTTTTGCATCGTTTGTGTTTGTGGGTTGACCGACTATGGCTAAGGAGCATATAGATAGGTCATACGACTAATTTAGTCGACTTTGATTTTTGGGCGGCGAGGGTTACGAGCCGACTAAAATGGCGATCGCGTCAAATTTAACGAAAATCGATGAATTTTTTTGCATCGTTTGTGTTTGTGGGTTGACCGACTATGGCTAAGGAGCATATACATAGGTCACGCGACTAATTTAGTCGACTTTGATTTTTGGGCGGCGAGGGTTACGAGCCGACTAAAATGGCGATCGCGTCAAATTTAACGAAAATCGATGAATTTTTTTGCATCGTTTGTCTATGTGGGTTGACCGACTATGTCTAAGGAGCATATACATAGGTCACACGACTAATTTAGTCGACTTTGATTTTTGGGCGGCGAGGGTTACGAGCCGACTAAAATGGCGATCGCGTCAAATTTAACGAAAATCGATGAATTTTTTTGCATCGTTTGTCTATGTGGGTTGACCGACTATGTCTAAGGAGCATATACATAGGTCACACGACTAATTTAGTCGACTTTGATTTTTGAGCGGCGAGGGTTACGAGCCGACTAAAATGGCGATCGCGTCAAATTTAACGAAAATCGATGAAATTTTTTGCATCGTTTGTGTTTGTGGGTTGACCGACTATGGCTAAGGAGCATATAGATAGGTCATACGACTAATTTAGTCGACTTTGATTTTTGGGCGGCGAGGGTTACGAGCCGACTAAAATGGCGATCGCGTCAAATTTAACGAAAATCGATGAATTTTTTTGCATCGTTTGTGTTTGTGGGTTGACCGACTATGGCTAAGGAGCATATACATAGGTCTCACGACTAATTTAGTCGACTTTGATTTTTGGGCGGCGAGGGTTACGAGCCGACTAAAATGGCGATCGCGTCAAATTTAACGAAAATCGATGAATTTTTTTGCATCGTTTGTCTATGTGGGTTGACCGACTATGTCTAAGGAGCATATACATAGGTCACACGACTAATTTAGTCGACTTTGATTTTTGGGCGGCGAGGGTTACGAGCAGACTAAAATGGCGATCGCGTCAAATTTAACGAAAATATGTAAAAAAAATTTGCATCATTTGTGTTTGTGGGTTGACCGACTATGGCTAAGGAGCATATACATAGGTCACACGACTAATTTAGTCGACTTTGATTTTTGGGCGGCGAGGGTTACGAGCCGACTAAAATGGCGATCACGTCAAATTTAACGAAAATCGATGAATTTTTTTGCATCGTTTGTCTATGTGGGTTGACCGACTATGGCTAAGGAGCATATACATAGGTCACACGACTAATTTAGTCGACTTTGATTTTTGGGCGGCGAGGGTTACGAGCCGACTAAAATGGCGATCGCGTCAAATTTAACGAAAATCGATGAAATTTTTTGCATCGTTTGTGTTTGTGGGTTGACCGACTATGGCTAAGGAGCATATAGATAGGTCATACGACTAATTTAGTCGACTTTGATTTTTGGGCGGCGAGGGTTACGAGCCGACTAAAATGGCGATCGCGTCAAATTTAACGAAAATCGATGAATTTTTTTGCATCGTTTGTGTTTGTGGGTTGACCGACTATGGCTAAGGAGCATATACATAGGTCTCACGACTAATTTAGTCGACTTTGATTTTTGGGCGGCGAGGGTAACGAGCCGACTAAAATGGCGATCATGTCAAATTTAATGAAAATCGATGAAATTTTTTGCATCGTTTGTCTATGTGGGTTGACCGACTATGTCTAAGGAGCATATACATAGGTCACACGACTAATTTAGTCGACTTTGATTTTTGGGCGGCGAGGGTTACGAGCCGACTAAAATGGCGATCGCGTCAAATTTAACGAAAATCGATGAATTTTTTTGCATCGTTTGTGTTTGTGGGTTGACCGACTATGGCTAAGGAGCATATACATAGGTCACACGACTAATTTAGTCGACTTTGATTTTTGGGCGGCGAGGGTTACGAGCCGACTAAAATGGCGATCGCGTCAAATTTAACGAAAATCGATGAATTTTTTTGCATCGTTTGTGTTTGTGGGTTGACCGACTATGGCTAAGGAGCATATACATAGGTCACACGACTAATTTAGTCGACTTTGATTTTTGGGCGGCGAGGGTTACGAGCCGACTAAAATGGCGATCGCGTCAAATTTAACGAAAATCTGTAAAAAAAATTTGCATCATTTGTGTTTGTGGGTTGACCGACTATGGCTAAGGAGCATATACATAGGTCACACGACTAATTTAGTCGACTTTGATTTTTGGGCGGCGAGGGTTACGAGCCGACTAAAATGGCGATCGCGTCAAATTTAACGAAAATTGATGAATTTTTTTGCATCGTTTGTCTATGTGGGTTGACCGACTATGGCTAAGGAGCATATACATAGGTCACACGACTAATTTAGTCGACTTTGATTTTTGAGCGGCGAGGGTTACGAGCCGACTAAAATGGCGATCGCGTCAAATTTAACGAAAATCGATGAATTTTTTTGCATCGTTTGTGTTTGTGGGTTGACCGACTATGGCTAAGGAGCATATACATAGGTCTCACGACTAATTTAGTCGACTTTGATTTTTGGGCGGCGAGGGTTACGAGCCGACTAAAATGGCGATCACGTCAAATTTAACGAAAATCGATGAATTTTTTTGCATCGTTTGTCTATGTGGGTTGACCGACTATGTCTAAGGAGCATATACATAGGTCACACGACTAATTTAGTCGACTTTGATTTTTGGGCGGCGAGGGTTACGAGCCGACTAAAATGGCGATCGCGTCAAATTTAACGAAAATCGATGAATTTTTTTGCATCGTTTGTGTTTGTGGGTTGACCGACTATGTCTAAGGAGCATATACATAGGTCACACGACTAATTTAGTCGACTTTGATTTTTGAGCGGCGAGGGTTACGAGCCGACTAAAATGGCGATCGCGTCAAATTTAACGAAAATTGATGAATTTTTTTGCATCGTTTGTGTTTGTGGGTTGACCGACTATGGCTAAGGAGCATATACATAGGTCACACGACTAATTTAGTCGACTTTGATTTTTGGGCGGCGAGGGTTACGAGCCGACTAAAATGGCGATCGCGTCAAATTTAACGAAAATCTGTAAAAAAAATTTGCATCATTTGTGTTTGTGGGTTGACCGACTATGGCTAAGGAGCATATACATAGGTCACACGACTAATTTAGTCGACTTTGATTTTTGGGCGGCGAGGGTTACGAGCCGACTAAAATGGCGATCGCGTCAAATTTAACGAAAATTGATGAATTTTTTTGCATCGTTTGTCTATGTGGGTTGACCGACTATGGCTAAGGAGCATATACATAGGTCACACGACTAATTTAGTCGACTTTGATTTTTGGGCGGCGAGGGTTACGAGCCGACTAAAATGGCGATCGCGTCAAATTTAACGAAAATCGATGAATTTTTTTGCATCGTTTGTGTTTGTGGGTTGACCGACTATGGCTAAGGAGCATATACATAGGTCTCACGACTAATTTAGTCGACTTTGATTTTTGGGCGGCGAGGGTTACGAGCCGACTAAAATGGCGATCACGTCAAATTTAACGAAAATCGATGAATTTTTTTGCATCGTTTGTCTATGTGGGTTGACCGACTATGTCTAAGGAGCATATACATAGGTCACACGACTAATTTAGTCGACTTTGATTTTTGGGCGGCGAGGGTTACGAGCAGACTAAAATGGCGATCGCGTCAAATTTAACGAAAATCTGTAAAAAAAATTTGCATCATTTGTGTTTGTGGGTTGACCGACTATGGCTAAGGAGCATATACATAGGTCACACGACTAATTTAGTCGACTTTGATTTTTGGGCGGCGAGGGTAACGAGCCGACTAAAATGGCGATCATGTCAAATTTAATGAAAATCGATGAAATTTTTTGCATCGTTTGTCTATGTGGGTTGACCGACTATGTCTAAGGAGCATATACATAGGTCACACGACTAATTTAGTCGACTTTGATTTTTGGGCGGCGAGGGTTACGAGCCGACTAAAATGGCGATCGCGTCAAATTTAACGAAAATCGATGAATTTTTTTGCATCGTTTGTGTTTGTGGGTTGACCGACTATGGCTAAGGAGCATATACATAGGTCACACGACTAATTTAGTCGACTTTGATTTTTGGGCGGCGAGGGTTACGAGCCGACTAAAATGGCGATCGCGTCAAATTTAACGAAAATCGATGAATTTTTTTGCATCGTTTGTGTTTGTGGGTTGACCGACTATGGCTAAGGAGCATATAGATAGGTCATACGACTAATTTAGTCGACTTTGATTTTTGGGCGGCGAGGGTTACGAGCCGACTAAAATGGCGATTGCGTCAAATTTAACGAAAATCGATGAATTTTTTTGCATCGTTTGTGTTTGTGGGTTGACCGACTATGGCTAAGGAGCATATACATAGGTCACGCGACTAATTTAGTCGACTTTGATTTTTGGGCGGCGAGGGTTACGAGCCGACTAAAATGGCGATCGCGTCAAATTTAACGAAAATCGATGAATTTTTTTGCATCGTTTGTCTATGTGGGTTGACCGACTATGTCTAAGGAGCATATACATAGGTCACACGACTAATTTAGTCGACTTTGATTTTTGGGCGGCGAGGGTTACGAGCCGACTAAAATGGCGATCGCGTCAAATTTAACGAAAATCGATGAATTTTTTTGCATCGTTTGTGTTTGTGGGTTGACCGACTATGGCTAAGGAGCATATACATAGGTCACACGACTAATTTAGTCGACTTTGATTTTTGGGCGGCGAGGGTTACGAGCCGACTAAAATGGCGATCGCGTCAAATTTAACGAAAATCGATGAATTTTTTTGCATCGTTTGTCTATGTGGGTTGACCGACTATGTCTAAGGAGCATATACATAGGTCACACGACTAATTTAGTCGACTTTGATTTTTGAGCGGCGAGGGTTACGAGCCGACTAAAATGGCGATCGCGTCAAATTTAACGAAAATCGATGAAATTTTTTTGCATCGTTTGTCTATGTGGGTTGACCGACTATGTCTAAGGAGCATATACATAGGTCACACGACTAATTTAGTCGACTTTGATTTTTGGGCGGCGAGGGTTACGAGCCGACTAAAATGGCGATCGCGTCAAATTTAACGAAAATCGATGAATTTTTTTGCATCGTTTGTGTTTGTGGGTTGACAGACTATGGCTAAGGAGCATATACATAGGTCACACGACTAATTTAGTCGACTTTGATTTTTGGGCGGCGAGGGTTACGAGCCGACTAAAATGGCGATCGCGTCAAATTTAACGAAAATCGATGAATTTTTTTGCATCGTTTGTGTTTGTGGGTTGACAGACTATGGCTAAGGAGCATATACATAGGTCACACGACTAATTTAGTCGACTTTGATTTTTGGGCGGCGAGGGTTACGAGCCGACTAAAATGGCGATCGCGTCAAATTTAACGAAAATCGATGAATTTTTTTGCATCGTTTGTCTATGTGGGTTGACCGACTATGTCTGAGGAGCATATACATAGGTCACACGACTAATTTAGTCGACTTTGATTTTTGGGCGGCGAGGGTTACGAGCCGACTAAAATGGCGATCGCGTCAAATTTAACGAAAATCTGTAAAAAAAATTTGCATCATTTGTGTTTGTGGGTTGACCGACTATGGCTAAGGAGCATATACATAGGTCACACGACTAATTTAGTCGACTTTGATTTTTGGGCAGCGAGGGTTACGAGCCGACTAAAATGGCGATCGCGTCAAATTTAACGAAAATCGATGAATTTTTTTGCATCGTTTGTGTTTGTGGGTTGACCGACTATGTCTAAGGAGCATATACATAGGTCACACGACTAATTTAGTCGACTTTGATTTTTGGGCGGCGAGGGTTACGAGCCGACTAAAATGGCGATCGCGTCAAATTTAACGAAAATTGATGAATTTTTTTGCATCGTTTGTCTATGTGGGTTGACCGACTATGGCTAAGGAGCATATACATAGGTCACACGACTAATTTAGTCGACTTTGATTTTTGAGCGGCGAGGGTTACGAGCCGACTAAAATGGCGATCGCGTCAAATTTAACGAAAATCGATGAATTTTTTTGCATCGTTTGTGTTTGTGGGTTGACCGACTATGGCTAAGGAGCATATACATAGGTCTCACGACTAATTTAGTCGACTTTGATTTTTGGGCGGCGAGGGTTACGAGCCGACTAAAATGGCGATCGCGTCAAATTTAACGAAAATCGATGAATTTTTTTGCATCGTTTGTCTATGTGGGTTGACCGACTATGTCTAAGGAGCATATACATAGGTCACACGACTAATTTAGTCGACTTTGATTTTTGAGCGGCGAGGGTTACGAGCCGACTAAAATGGCGATCGCGTCAAATTTAACGAAAATCGATGAAATTTTTTGCATCGTTTGTGTTTGTGGGTTGACCGACTATGGCTAAGGAGCATATACATAGGTCACACGACTAATTTAGTCGACTTTGATTTTTGGGCGGCGAGGGTTACGAGCCGACTAAAATGGCGATCGCGTCAAATTTAACGAAAATCGATGAATTTTTTTGCATCGTTTGTGTTTGTGGGTTGACAGACTATGGCTAAGGAGCATATACATAGGTCACACGACTAATTTAGTCGACTTTGATTTTTGGGCGGCGAGGGTTACGAGCCGACTAAAATGGCGATCGCGTCAAATTTAACGAAAATCTGTAAAAAAAATTTGCATCATTTGTGTTTGTGGGTTGACCGACTATGGCTAAGGAGCATATACATAGGTCACACGACTAATTTAGTCGACTTTGATTTTTGGGCAGCGAGGGTTACGAGCCGACTAAAATGGCGATCGCGTCAAATTTAACGAAAATCGATGAATTTTTTTGCATCGTTTGTGTTTGTGGGTTGACCGACTATGTCTAAGGAGCATATACATAGGTCACACGACTAATTTAGTCGACTTTGATTTTTGGGCGGCGAGGGTTACGAGCCGACTAAAATGGCGATCGCGTCAAATTTAACGAAAATTGATGAATTTTTTTGCATCGTTTGTCTATGTGGGTTGACCGACTATGGCTAAGGAGCATATACATAGGTCACACGACTAATTTAGTCGACTTTGATTTTTGAGCGGCGAGGGTTACAAGCCGACTAAAATGGCGATCGCGTCAAATTTAACGAAAATCGATGAATTTTTTTGCATCGTTTGTGTTTGTGGGTTGACCGACTATGGCTAAGGAGCATATACATAGGTCTCACGACTAATTTAGTCGACTTTGATTTTTGGGCGGCGAGGGTTACGAGCCGACTAAAATGGCGATCGCGTCAAATTTAACGAAAATCGATGAATTTTTTTGCATCGTTTGTCTATGTGGGTTGACCGACTATGTCTAAGGAGCATATACATAGGTCACACGACTAATTTAGTCGACTTTGATTTTTGGGCGGCGAGGGTTACGAGCAGACTAAAATGGCGATCGCGTCAAATTTAACGAAAATCTGTAAAAAAAATTTGCATCATTTGTGTTTGTGGGTTGACCGACTATGGCTAAGGAGCATATACATAGGTCACACGACTAATTTAGTCGACTTTGATTTTTGGGCGGCGAGGGTAACGAGCCGACTGAAATGGCGATCATGTCAAATTTAATGAAAATCGATGAAATTTTTTGCATCGTTTGTCTATGTGGGTTGACCGACTATGTCTAAGGAGCATATACATAGGTCACACGACTAATTTAGTCGACTTTGATTTTTGGGCGGCGAGGGTTACGAGCCGACTAAAATGGCGATCGCGTCAAATTTAACGAAAATCGATGAATTTTTTTGCATCGTTTGATTTTGTGGGTTGACCGACTATGGCTAAGGAGCATATACATAGGTCACACGACTAATTTAGTCGACTTTGATTTTTGGGCGGCGAGGGTTACGAGCCGACTAAAATGGCGATCGCGTCAAATTTAACGAAAATCGATGAATTTTTTTGCATCGTTTGTGTTTGTGGGTTGACCGACTATGTCTAAGGAGCATATACATAGGTCACACGACTAATTTAGTCGACTTTGATTTTTGAGCGGCGAGGGTTACGAGCCGACTAAAATGGCGATCGCGTCAAATTTAACGAAAATCGATGAAATTTTTTGCATCGTTTGTGTTTGTGGGTTGACCGACTATGGCTAAGGAGCATATACATAGGTCACACGACTAATTTAGTCGACTTTGATTTTTGGGCGGCGAGGGTTACGAGCCGACTAAAATGGCGATCGCGTCAAATTTAACGAAAATCGATGAATTTTTTTGCATCGTTTGTGTTTGTGGGTTGACCGACTATGGCTAAGGAGCATATACATAGGTCACACGACTAATTTAGTCGACTTTGATTTTTGGGCGGCGAGGGTTACGAGCCGACTAAAATGGCGATCGCGTCAAATTTAACAAAAATCGATGAAATTTTTTGCATCGTTTGTGTTTGTGGGTTGACCGACTATGTCTAAGGAGCATATACATAGGTCACACGACTAATTTAGTCGACTTTGATTTTTGGGCGGCGAGGGTTACGAGCCGACTAAAATGGCGATCGCGTCAAATTTAACGAAAATCGATGAATTTTTTTGCATCGTTTGTGTTTGTGGGTTGACCGACTATGGCTAAGGAGCATATACATAGGTCACACGACTAATTTAGTCGACTTTGATTTTTGGGCGGCGAGGGTTACGAGCCGACTAAAATGGCGATCGCGTCAAATTTAACGAAAATCGATGAAATTTTTTGCATCGTTTGTCTATGTTCCCAGCTCCATGGTCTGGGTTGATGCATCAGCTTGGCCTGTGCTTTGACTCGGTCTAGGGTCATCATTGTGTGAATGATATTTAGTGTATAAACTAAATGTGTATTTTAAAAGTACAACTCTTAAAATTTCAATTGACATTTTCTTAACTTTAATTTTTTTAAGTATAAAGGAACATCATTTTAAATTTCAATTAAATTTAGTTCAATTGTAAAATTGGCAGGAAACTTAAATGTTAACAGTTGAACCCATAACTCATGAGCTCATCAAACCTTCGGTAGATATATTATATATATATTTTGTAAAACAAAACATCTGAAAGGTCCAGACACAAGGACTGACCTGCAGATGGGTGTGGTTGGCATCTGTGTCCCATTTTCTTCCCGCCGACTATTGGCTCCAGCTGACAATTCAAGACAATTAATTTTACCATGTCCAATCGAATGATCAATTTGTCAATTGTTTGGGAATTATCAATAAATCACTTAAGAAAAAGAAACTTGACCAGTACAAATTTATGAAATTTTGTAAAATGAACATTACATATTCAATGTAACTTTGATTATTAATCACTTTGAATACGATATATGAAGGTCGATTGAGGCAAGGTCAGATGTATTATGCCACTTCCAAAGGTATTTCACTTTATATCACTGCGCTATAATTCAGTGTAGCATTGCACAAAAACCTTACTGTGTGTGAACAACGCTCTACTACAGAAACAAACCTATTTATCCTAAGCCAAGGCTGCGCTATCCTGGTCAATTGAAAAAAACCTCAAAATTACAAAACACATTTCATTACCCTACCTGCAGCTGCAGAATTTAACTGACAATACATATGATTATCAAATACTATGTATATATGCTTGTGCTTGCTTTAATTCATATTTCAAATTGTTTGAAATTTTTTTTTATCTTATAGATGGAATGAATTCTGAAGCTACTCTGAGGTAGATGACTGCTTGCTGTGCGTGAGCCAACTCACTTGATTCAATGTTATCCGGTCACAGACCTGGTGTAGACGCCGCTTAAAGAGCCACTCCGTGATTTTCATAAAATATTATTTACCTTTGATGCGAACCTAAATGTCATATGTGGTGATATAAAATCAAAACAACTTAACTTTTCATGTCCAAAAGACATATATATGTCAAATACTGGTTTTCCATGAAAATCTAAAAACAGCCTTATAAATGCACAGAGGTGTAGATATCATGTCCAATATACATACATACTGGTTATATAACCTAACAAACACTATCAACTCCTAACTGCCCTCCTGGTTGTTTTAGATAAGTCTCAAAATTACGTTTGACTATTTGACGAGTGCCACTGTCCAGTTTTCGATCATAATTGCGACGTTCTATTGAATTAACACCAGAAAATATTATTTTTGGTTTTAAGGGTAAAAACAACAACCCATTAAATGCCATTTGTTTGCTGGTAAAACAAAATATTTACAGTTCTAGCAGAACAGGACAGAAACTAAATTTTTGCTCTATCCAAAAAGAATTATTAAGATACTATGAGGCATGTAAATATATTGCTTTTACAAATAACAGTAAGCCGAAATTTTATTCATTTTGGTCCTCTTTTCACACTTTATTCCAGCGCATCAAAACTGGTACTTAATCTTTATGAAGATGATGTTAATTCTTGCTTAAAATAGCAAATGATGTAAATCTTGAAATGTACACTGTTGAATTACAATTTTCACACTTTATTCCAGCGCAGCAAAACTGGTACTTAATCTTTATGAAGATGATGTTAATTCTTGCTTAAAATAGCAAATGATGTAAATCTTGAAATGTACACTGTTGAATTACAATATCTAGCAGTGATGGTACTGAATCTGTATATTCTATAAGATCCTAAGAACTGAAGATGATATAAACTTTAAAGTGAATATTGATTATTACCTGCAATAAGAATAGTGAAATGTGAATATTATTCATCCTTTGTTTTGTATACAAATACATAATGTCAATTGTCATTGTTAATATACAATACACAAATGTAAAATGTAAATCATCTTATGGGAAATAAAAACATAAAAAAAAAAATAAAAAAATAATTGCGACGTTCGACGTTCATATTGTCACTGTAAAAAAACAATTAGATTTAAAATGTGTCTTTTTGGTAACAGTCGATACTTCGCGATCAAGTAACACCATTGATTAAGTTTGGCATATTTGACTCTTTAAAGGAATCAAGCATAGCCTGGGCCTCCTTTCACGAAACAACCTTTACTAAGGCTAACCTTATCTCTAAGTACTACATTCTTCATTCAGAATCAAGGGGGACAAATAAAGCTTCAGGAAATTTATTTATCTTTGAATTTATGCTTTTTTATTTCATTTGGACCATGTTATGTGAAAGGTAGGCAATACTGTTGAGTGTGAGTTGAGTTGTATCAAGAAATACCCAAACAGCTAGTTCCCCCTCAGACAGGCTTCACTGACAAGCTTTTCTTTTATTGAACTAGAAATATGTGCACATTTTTGACAAATCACAAATATAAGGTTTGCATGCCTAGTGTCGAACCCTGCACCATTGCTTACTAAACTGGCGCCTTTGACAACTCGGCCATGAAGGCCCACTAGAACAATGATGTATTTTTTTCACAGTGACAATAATGTGAACTTCACGAGGCAGATAGTGCATGCAGCTCACGTGCACGGCGTGAGTTGCGAGTGCAAAGCACGTGCAGGGCGCGGTTGTGCTCTCTTCATAGCATATCTTACTCCCAGAAGTAAATACATTGAAACCATAAAAGTACCCAATATCAAAATTATGTCTTTATTATATCTTTAATCGGTTCATAAGTAAGATCAAAACCTGGTCCTCGGCTTTGTTTGTGAATTATGCCCTTGGCGTTGGGAAAGGGGGGCGGGCCTATCGGCCCTTCCCCTTTCCCTCCTCCGCGGGCACACTTCACAAACAAAGCCTCTGACACGGTTTTGATCCATTACATAATAATGACTCGTTAAATACACAAGTTAAAAAATGCATAAGGAAGGGTTTTATATATTTGTCAACTTCTTTATTGTAAGGAATGTGACATTTAATACTCACACAGACATAAAATATTATAATTAGCATCTACAGCCCCCAATATGCACTATGTTCAAATTGTTAAATGGAAAGCAAGTAAAAGGAAAAAATAAGAATAACCAAAGTAGCAAAAGGCATCACCCATACACTAGATCTAACAACATAAAGGGTAAAGTAAAATAATACTTAATAATATTTTTAGATATAAGTTGGATAAATACCCTAACCCCATATGCACAATGTTCAAATTGTTTCCATGGAAATCAGAAAAATATTTTAAAAATTGAGTAACCAAAAAAGCAAAAGGCACCACTCCATCACTAGATCTCACCACATACCAAGTTTCTTAAAAAAAAGTATTGAACGGTTTTTGATATATGGCCCGGAAAAGGACTCTACCCGCTATTTGCACTAAGTTTGAATAGTTGCCATGGAAACCAGAACAAAAAATTCAGAATTACCAAAAAAGCAAAATGCACCTCTCCATCACTAGATCTCACCACATACCAAGTTTCTTATAAAAGTATTGAACGGTTTTTGAGCAATGGCCCGGAAACGGACCCTACCCCCATTTGCACTAAGTTCAACTTGTTTCCATGGAAACCAGGAAACAAAATAATTCAGAATAACCCAAATAGCAACAGGAACCACTCCACCACTAGACCTAATCACATACCAAGTTTTGTAAAAAATATTGAAAATATTTTTAGATATGGTCTGGAAACGAAAGCATTTCGGAATTACGGAACCACGGACAAAACTTACAACATTATGTCTCCCGCAAAGCTTTTTGCGAGGGACATAATGAATGACAGTGAGATATTCTGTTCTATCAGTGAAATTATTCCTACAACTGTTTCTCTCCTTTTCACAAAGTCTAACCCTTGCTTTATCATATTAGTTGTTGTAGATCAAATAAACTAATGTAAAGATTAGATGCTATTGTTTATGATATCAAATGGTATCAAATTATGACAGTGCTCATAACTGTACATATATTCTTTACATTTTTCTATATATTCCTATGTACCCGGTATATGTTTTTCAATATTTTCAATTTGTTGAGTAAATTCACAACAGAAACATGTCCATTTTCTTATACAAACACCTGAGGCAATCACCTACCCAGATGAATAGTCTTTTATATGCTATAGTAATTAGTTATTTGTCCCTTCGAAATACATTTGACAAAAGTGAGTGACAAAGTCTCTTTAATCCTAAAAAAGTAAACATTTTCTGAATTTTCTGGGCTTTCATATGAAATATTGATTTTTGATGAAAAAATATTATAATAAAGTAGAGAACAACTTTACATGAGCTATGCCCATGTGACGTAATTGTTAGAATTTTATAGTTTTGGTCCTCTCTGAAAAAAACTCCAAACAAACCAGCAGGCAGGAGGTTAAAGAGGAGAAGTAACGCATGAATTTGATTATTACAAATTAGTATCTGTATTCGCTTCACTTATATCAATCAATAGAGCCAAAAAATTTGAAAATATACGCTTTAATTCGACTACTAGGAGACCTTTTATACCCCTGTTTTGGATAGCCGCCTAATGAGACTGGCGAACGCTTACACAAAATCACCGAAGCATGACTCGAAGCCACGCCCAGTGTGTGACGTGCTAGTGGGCAGCTGAAAGCCCAGCCCTTTGATTTTCTCTGTATTTTTAAGCTAATTCAACAGCAAAATAGAGGCAATAGCATGACCGAAAGAATTCCAAAATACGATATATAACGGCTTCATGATATCAACTTTCCCTCTCAGTCGTCAAATCCATCTTAATTAGACTGTGACAATCCTTGGACGCGGTTTTCTTGGGTGGGTTTATATCAAAAAGGTAAAGAACTTGGTCGGTGAGAGATCCAATTACAATGGGATATCACGTAGTGTTACAACATGTATTTATCGATATGAAGTTATAAATTGTCTCGAAAAAATAAAGATTTTTGTAAAGAACGGGAGACAAATGTGGACACTTTTTTTTATGACTATAGAACAAATAATTTTGTTTCACTTCACTTTCATGACAACTTAGTACTTATTGGAATATTCGTTTGTATTTAACTAACACATATCATATTCTTATCTAGTATAACATCTCACACCGTGTTGCAATATCTCTGTCTTTGAATTTAACATTAAATACCTGACGCAAGCGTTAGAAACATCCTATGTAATCCTAAAGAATGTTGGGTCCCGTTATTCACGATGTACTTTTTTAAATGTGTGTCATCGTCCTTAGAGGTGCATGAGCCAAATCTCCTTCTCTTAATTTATTGGTTGAATATATATTCTACAAGTTCATTGGTTCAAAATGACTGGACGCCGTGACAATAAACTAAGTACCAGTCGAATCCCAAGAGTTACGCCATTATGACAGGACATATATTCCGCTTGGCGGGTCCGAGGCGTTAAAATTCAAAAGGTATAATTAGCGACCATTAAATCAAGAATTGAAATTGAATGCGATAGGATTACATAACGGCCACCTGTGTGTCATAAAAAACAAACAAACTAGTTAAACCAATTTGATTGTTGTGAAAACATTTGGCAGACGTTATAATTGATGAACAACTTAAATTCAAGGTAAACCTTAGTGACTTAAGGCTACCTTAGAGTTTTGTGCAACGGGACACAGGAAATTATCTTTGGATGTACATTTATGATGTATTACCTACAAATGTGATAGGATTTGACTTCCACTTAGCTATTCTTACGACGATATCAACAATAATGTCTCACTCACCATACACTACAAGGGTTCATTACCTGGAAGTAGACAATTGTGATGTCTATAACAACAAGTGAGGGCGACACTTGGGGATTTTCTAGTCGACTGAATTTGGGAAACAATGGGCATAATCTGTGATGATAAGCATGCGGGTAGCACCAAATTCGCAACTGGAAATGAACCGAAATTGAAAGATCAGGTGTAACATAAGTGAATATAGAGAAGTTTGTATTTATTCATGGAAAACAATGTTCAACAATTCATTCAAACACTTTTTATCTAAAAATATGCAACAGTTTTGACAACCATTTTATTTGGAGGAATGGACATAGTTCGCACGTGGTCATATTTTAACAATTACCAAATTTGATATCAATGGAGAGATGGACATATTTCATTTTTAATAATTTACACATTTCACTCACACATCATTGCACATGCTACGGCATCTGCATATGGAAGAAGACCCATTCTTCCTTCAACACGGTGATTCTGCTGTTGATGTTGACGTATTTCCTCGTTTTTATGGGAATAAGGATGCCGGTGCATCCCTCAATATAATGTCCAATAAGTGAGCATAGTTCATGTAAGAAATACTACCGGGATCTCACGCGTTAGCGCAATCTTATAACTATGACAACATGGCGCAGGGTCGTGACTTTGAAAAACATTCCGTAGGAAAGTGCACACAGCATCGTATTTAATCAGGGTCTTGCGCTTGCAAAAATAGAAATATCCAGACAATGAATTAAACAATAGATTCCTTTAAGGTTTGAGTTGTTTGGATAACGTTTAGTAGGTAAAACCGACAGTTAAACTGTGAGATTTACTATCGGCTAGTGTTGTTTTACATAACGAGCGAATGATGATATGCCAACTAGCACGTCACGAAAGATTCACGCTTCAGTGACCACGGGGCCTTTCAGGTTCTGCTCGCCGGTCGTAATTAGGCAATTAAATTACAAAGCCGTAATTATGTTGTTTAGGGGCCGATTTCAGAAATTTAAAGTTGAGTCCACGTCAAATTGTAATCCCTTTTAACGAATTCCGAAATCGACCATAGGGCATTTCACCCGATCTTTAAGGAAGTATCTAGTATTGCTAGGAGATTACAGAAATTGGATCATTTAGAATACTCTATGGGGCAAATTTCTGCAGAAATGAAACACATCGGGGATAGAATGAATGAAGTTGAAACCAGTCAGCAATTAATAAGTAACCTCTGGGACGAAAGCAAATTAAAAACAGAAGAACATTTCAGCAGATTAGATAAGGACATTACCGATCTTAAGAAAACTGTTGAATCAACTATGTCTATTAACCAGAAGTTAAATGAGGATATACTCGAATTACAAAGTAGGTCTATGAGAGACAATTTAGTGTTTTTTAACATTAAAGAAAGTGCTCCTGAAATAAATGAGAACTGCATCGAGGTCATACAAAACGTATGTAGTACTCATCTTGAAATGGCAGAGACTGTTGAAATAGACCGGGCTCATAGGATGGGGAAACTTAGACCTGGACGAGACAGACCAATAGTAGCCAAGTTTAGGATATTCTCTCAAAGAGAAGCAATCAGGAAGAATAGCAAGAAGCTGAAGAATACTCCCTACTCTATCGCAGAACAGTTTCCGAGGGAAATACAGGAACGCAGAAAGAACTTACTCCCTGCTTTTAAGAAGGCTAAATCAGAAAATAGGAAAGCATCTTTAGTCCGGGATAAACTTTACATCGACAGCAAGCTGTACACCGGACCAGGATCAGTAATACAGAGGTAGGACCGTCTGGAGAATGTGCTATCTGATAACATCAAAATAATCTCATGGAACATAAATGGAGGTTTCAGCTCTAAGTGGAATGATGTTTCATTTCGGAATTTTGTGTGTACATATGATATTGTTTATTTGACTGAATGTTGGTTATCAAAAGATTATCATGTAGATGTACCTGGTTTCCAAACACATGTCTGTTCCAGAACTAAATCGAAATCAAAGCAAGGAGGTGGCTTTATTCTTCTGATTAGAGACAACCTTAAGCATGTTGTATCATTGGACAGGGTATATCATGATACAATCGCCTGGATAAAGTACGACAAATCCATTACTCCTTCTAAAGAGAATGTTTATTGTGCACTTACTTATATACCACCCCAAAAATCAACATATTACAAGTATTATGAATGTGATGTTTTTACAGACCTTGAAAATCAAATCGCTGGTTATTCTCATATAGGGAAAGCATTCGTAGTAGGGGATCTTAATAGCAGGACTCAACAAAAGGACGATTATATAGATAACGATCAACTCCCAGATGTACTTGCAAGACAAATAGAACCATTCCTTTCATATGAAGCTGATGCCAAGCTCCCAAATCGCGTGAACCCTGACAATGGGTATATAATGATTTTGGTAACAAACTTATTCAGTTATGCAAATCTACTGGTCTCAGAATATTAAATGGAAGACACATTTCAGCTATGGCGAACGATTTTACATTCAATGGCGCAAATGGCCTTAGTGTTATTGATTATCTATTGTGTACTGATAATATGTTTGAACTATTTCCAAAATTTATAATCGCAAATTTCAACCACTTCTCAGACCATGCCCCTCTACATGTGGAGATGTCAACAAACAGAACTCACAACGTAAACATTAGAGGTTAAGGTCATGAAATTGACAACCCGGTCATTTCAGGTCACAGTCAAGTTAGTGATTCGTATCGTTGGGACGCTGCGCTTAGCAAGGAAAGCGGGGAAGCTCTTCGTGTTAACCTGGACAGGCTGAACTCGTCTTTCCACCCGGAACGCATAACTTCTCAGGAATGTATGGATAAAAGTGTAGAATCATTTTCATCTGTGCTTAGTGATATTATGGGGCCTTTCTTCAGAATGCCGATTCGGCGTGCAGCACGTGACCAATCACGCAATAGGCATGTAAACAACCACGCCCCCACACCATGTGCTCGGGTTGATGACAAGCCCTGGTTTGACGACAGCCTGAAGTCAGCTTACACTGAGTACATAAATGCTCTTTATTTATTTAACAAATATAAGACAATTGAGAATCATGTTCTTTTGCATAATAAAAAACGTATATATAAGAAAATGGAGAGAAAATGTAAGAATAGATACATGCGCAGTGAGGGAAACAGACTTGATATTCTGAGAAAAAATAACCCTAAACAGTTCTTCAAGACATTTTCAAAGAAAGGGCACCGGATAAATAACGTGACTTTAGAGCAATTTTACAATCATTTCAGTACTATGACAAAAGGTGAAAATTTGAATGGAGACAGACCAAAGGACCTCGGTAATTCTGAGAGTACGGTATACGATGAACTAGATTGTGAGATAACTGTGTCTGAAATTAGAAAGGCAATCGGCCTGCTGAAAACAGAAAAATCACACGGACTTGATTGTATATTAAATGAATATTTCATTGAACATGGACACCTCTTCATAGATAAGCTTTTCCAGATATTTAACTCTGTACTGTCAACTGGATTTTTTCCACAATCCTGGTCTTCCGCTGTGTTAGTGCCTGTGTTTAAAAAAGGGGATGACAAGGACCCAAATAATTATCGTGGAATAAGTCTAGTTAGTTGCTTTGCTAAATTGTTTACATCCATCATCAACCAGAGACTTATTTCATGGGCAAATGATATTGATGTTATTACAGATGCACAGTTCGGTTTTCAGCCGAATCTTAGCACAGTTGATGCCATATTTTCACTATATACCTTAATTGATAAAACTTTTGCTTCTAATAAAAGACTGTATTGTGCATTCATCGATTTTAAAAGGGCATTTGATTCTATTGACAGGTGTAAGTTGTGGTATAAATTATCTAGGCTGGGTATAAGAGGTAAACTCTTGTCAGTTATTTATTCTATGTACCTAAATGTGAAAACATGCGTATGTATCAATGGCTGTAAGAGTAACTTTTTCATAAACAATCTTGGTTTGATGCAGGGTGAGGTTCTGTCCCCGATACTATTTTCGCTATATGTTAATGATTTTGAAATGAATTTTCTCGAAGATGGCTGTGTTCCTTTGGAATGTAAATCTCTAAGTCTTATATTTTTTACTCATGTACGCTGACGACCTTGTATTATTCTCGGAGACTGTTGAAGGTCTGCAAGGTTTATTAAATTCTCTTTCCTCTTATTCTGATCGTTGGAGTCTTGAGGTTAATATTAAGAAGACTAAAATAGTTATTTTTCGAAAAGGTGGTCGTACTAAAAGAAATGAAAATTGGTTATATAATGGTTTACCAGTGGAAGTTGTTGATCGTTTCACTTACTTGGGTATAGTTTTTAATTTCAATAATAAGTTTAGTGTCGCTGAAAAGCAGTTGTCTGATCAAGGGCGCAAGGCGGCGTTCAGTGTGAATTCCAAATCAAGATCTCTTCATCTAAACCCTGAGACTTCATTATCATTGTTTGATAGTCATATTGGGAGTGTTGTTAGTTATGCCTCTGCTGTATGGGGCTTTCACAAGGGAGATAACTGTGAGAAAGTACACCTGGAGTACTGTAAACGTTTGTTGTCAGTTAAGAAAAGCACGTGTAATGCTATGGTCTACTCTGAGCTTGGTCGGATCCCATTAAGATATATAAGAATGTTTAATATTATAAAATATTGGAGTAAGTTGCTGGTTACAGATAATTGCATTCTGCGTGGTTGTTATGAATATTTCTATGATAATGTTGAAAAGTGTAATGTGCAGAATTGGGCATATCAAGTCAAATATATTCTTACAAGTATAGGGTTTGGAAATATATGGTATTCTCAGGAACTTCATCCCAGTTACTTATTGGTTATTAAGCAACGCATTTTTGATAACGCTTTTCAGTTCGTTAGAGGCCAATTATCTTCATCAACTAAATGTAACTTGTATGTTAATTTAATAGATAGCAATACTCTGCAATTCTATCTTCGCAAGTGTATACCTTTTATTTATAAGAGTTATATAACTAAATTTAGATTATCATCACATAGTTTAATGATAGAAACAGGCAGGTATAATAAGATAAATGTTAACGAAAGGTTTTGTAAGTTTTGTGTTACGGAGATTGAAGACGAATTTCATTTTATCCTTCAATGTTCAAAATATAAGGAAATAAGACATAAATATATTAAGCATTATTATTGGAAAAACCCTTCTGTTTATAAATTGGTACAATTATTTACATTGAAAAATACTACCCAACTATGTAACTTTGGTAAATTTCTTGCCAACGCCATGAGAATAAGACATATGTAACTTAATGATCTAAACTCTGTGTCTCTGTTATAGATTACTATGTACATTCTCCTTCCATAATATGTTTTTGAATGCGTACAAATTGTTAGATTAGACACCACAAAACCATCCGGTTATATTCTATTGTATTATAATAATCCAATGAAATGTAATATTTCACGGAATAAAAGAATTGAATTGAATTGAATATCAGTCATACTCTATTTGACATTTTATATGCTTGAGGGCTTAAATTTATGAAGCTTTCATATTTGCAGTTTGAGTAGGCATTAAAGTGATCAACATTATACATTGTCTTAATGTCTTCTTTTACGTGTTTCATGTTTGGTATTTTTTCCTGTTGTTTCATTTTGTATGCATTGTATTTTACGACAATCATTATCAAATTTAGGACATAATTTCTCTTTTCATAGTAACCTAACATAGTAACGCTAGTAAAAGTTATATTAGTTCCTTTTTTTTCAAAACACCATTTTCCAAGTTTTTCCCAAATATTTGTGATGACCTTACTTTCACAAAAATAAATGTAAAATTGATTCTTTCTTGGATTTGCAGAAAGTGCATTCATTTGTGTGTAGAAACCTATGCAATATACTGTATTGAAAGCAAGAGTGTTTTACCCTGATGTATGATTTAAACGTAATTTTTTCTATTGTTTTGAATGCTTTATCATCAATAGGTAAGCTTTTCAATCTGTTTGTTTTCAATTTCAAATATTGCGTTATTCAAATTTTTTTAATTTTCTAATGACAGAAAATATTGTGTCGGTTTTTCTCCTCTTTCCATTTAGCTTAAGATCTAAATAATATGCCATCTATTTTATTTTGATTTATCGTTTCTAAATCCTTATTTGTTTCATTTAATTGGTTTAGTAATGACATAATCAAGTCTTTGTCATTTGATGTCTCATTCTTTGACATTATAAATTTTTTTATAATTATAGTAGTCTAAATATGGATCTTGTACAACATACCAGTTGCCGCATATAAAAAAGTTATTTGATTGTAAATCAGAAATTATCGATATAATTTCGTGGATTAATTTGGGTGTATCAGTGTTTGGTCCACAGAGTGTTATCAAGGTAAATGTTTTATTCATGATTTTCATTTTCAATGCTACATAGTTTCAATTTACATAAATTCTAGATTATTGTAAGTATGTCTGTCCCTCTGGAGTTGCCTTTATAAGTTCTTAAGAAACAATATTTGGAACCCCACTTGTCTTTTTTAAACATTTCTATTTATTTAGTTAAATGCGTGTCATGGATAGAACAGATTTGTGCCTTTTTGCTTTTAAGATGATGAAACACGTATGTGCATTTACGCTTATCATTCAGGCCTTGACAGTTTGATGATAGAATTTTAATGTATCTAGCATTATGGTGGGTATTTAATCTGACTATTATGTATGAACTGATTTTATAAAAAATGCAATGAGATGTTTAAGTTGATTGGGAGGTGAGATTAGAGATTACAGCATCAAGATAGTGAGTAAAAAGGTAGGTTTTTACCTTCATATTGTTGTTGTTGTTGGTCTGGTTAATATGGAATCCTGTTTGGTGAAAGGCTGTCGAGAAAGAGATGGTGTGGTTTGCTTGTCTTAGCTTTATATGAGACTTGGTAGTCTTGTTTTAGTTGTGACGATGCATGTTGCGCACGTGTGATTGGCTTGTTAATTTCAGTACAACAATGTTACATGTAATCTTTATAATACGTCTACAAGGTTACATAACTTTTGATGGTTTTCTTATTTTTAATGTGCTATTAAGCTTCTGTATATCAAGAATATAGTTAGTATGTATTGTTAAGCTCTCGTATTTTATGTTTATATGATCTTAACATATTTACAACACAGCTGCACTATTATTCTTTGTTAATTAATGTTATTATGTCAAGTTTGGAAGACCTATTGTTTTTATCCGATTTCGTCAAGTTCTTCTTATTATTATTTGTACTTTTTTTGGGAATGAGATACAGCCAAAACGGCGGCTTCAAATTCAACCAAATTTGGCATGCTGATAGCCCTTACTGAGGAATAGACATGTTAAAGGGGAACTGCAACTCTAATTTTTAACTTCCAGTGTTTAATTAGCGAGGCCCCGCGAGAGTGGTAAATCTCAATCAGCGCGCTCTCTACTCAGCGGTGTTTTTTCTGCGCAGCTTGCCTACTCGCGGTTACCCTACTCGCGCGAATTACCCAACCGGATACGTGTGTGAGAATGTTGTTGTAAACAAATCATTCTACAACTGAACTGCCATATGAGATACGAGGTAAAAATTATAAATCATTGTAATTTGAATTTTTTTAAAGTTCTTTTTAGATTTCCCTCACCTTTTACAAAATTTGATAAAAAATTCTGGTACTCTGGTATTATACAGTTGTTTACATTCTACTTTTAAGCTTAGACACTACAAACTTCGCGATATTTCTTACGATATTTTTTTATGTTAGGTTCCGACTTATGTGGATATTTTTTGGATTTTCGTCACTATTACTCAGATGACAGATAGGGGTTTGAGTTTTTTTTTAAAGATTTGGCAGTAAATTGAACCTTGATTGAACAACTGTAAAATCAATGCACTTTTAATATTGATACAATTCTTATATAATTACCCAATCATTTACAAGTATAATTGAACACCAAGTTGACATTTGACAATGATACAATCCTTTTACAGAAACTTAAGACACGTTTGCCATAATTTGACAATATCACTGATGGTTATAAAAAAATGAATATATGAAGGATATACTGGTCACCGGTTAAAAAGTTTCCGCTGTTTTACAAAAAACATAAGGCTGAAACAAACACAATAAAATGTGAAACTTCAAAAGCTAAGAAACAATGTGTAATGTTAACATGTATATATTTTAACTAAAATGGTTACCTTGATGATAGGGTGTTTTAAACTGTTATGTAAGGTCCGGTTTAGTATGTCTTACAACTCTATGTAAAAAATCGCATTTGATTTGACTATTCATCAGAAAAATTTTAAAGGTATAATCTCATGATGAAACAATTGAAAATTGATTTAATATTTTCATAGTCATCGACAAGGGGTTCACCTCGTACGCCATGCGTCCCGATAGTTGCAATATGGGATTTCTGATTACGAATGGATAAGAATAAGAATGACTTGAAAAATGATGTATACATACCTGGCAGTGATTTAATTGTTAACGTACATGTATTTACCAGTCTTACAGAGAAAAGGGCACCAACAACCTGAGCCATAATCAATGATAGATACTCTTTAGTAAATGACAATAAAAATTATTGCGTCCTAATGATAAATCCCGGATTGACAAATAGTTACTTTGTTTTGATTTTTTCGCCAATTCACAGTAAATGAACACAGGCTTTTGACATTTAAAAGATAGTGAAAAATATAATATAGAGTTGCATTCATCTTGAACATTTTCAAAACCGCATAATTTACATTTCGTTATAGATATATCTTATTCCACGTAGTTTCTCAGACATTTTACAATGCACGCATGGTAAAGCTTAAATTAACAATGAAGTTATCTAATTAATCAACCAGCCAGCCAGGCATGGAGCAATAAAGCACAGCTGTCCTCGGAACAGGAAATGATAATATGGATAGTATGTAAGAGGTCGATTACATACGTTGTTTACAACACCTCAAGGAAGTTATATAGTACTTGGAAAGTCTGGTCTAAACAGTCACTGTAATCTCGCTCTACTCTCATATTTTCAGTTGGCGAGCTTGAATAAACATTGTAAATTCACTTCCTCTCTAATTCTGTTTTATTTGTATATGATTGTATGTTGGCGTAAGCTTAGGCACCTTACTGAAATACAAAAATTGAAATATTTATTCATAACTAGTGAGACAATTTTAAAGTGACACAGAGAATTTTCGTAATTGTTTATGCCGCTTAATTAGTAACCAATGGACCATGTGTCCTGCGTAAAGTTCAATTCATGTTGAAATAAATGCATTTTCATCACCTAAATGCCAAAGTTATATGATATTCACTTATTTTGTTTTAGTCGACCGACTGCAGATGTTCTTACAGCGACATGTGATAGTAGAAAAGCTAGCCATTTTGGATTGCAGGCATCGTGCTGTTGTTGTTGTTTATGGGTTTAACGTCTGCTTCCAACTGAAGGTGATTTCGCTGACGTGGCTATGTTACTTATTAATAAAATGGGGGAAGTGAGGGATAAATTTCGAATTAAGTAACATAGCCAGGGGAGATAACGTTATAAATGGTAAAAAATAGGTAAGGATTTACAATAGAAAAATGAGGGGGGTTGGGGATATAAAAAAATATAAATAAGATACATAAAATAAATCAATATAAAATGAAAACAGGCATCGTGTCACACGACATTGTTTATAAACAGAAGAACGAAAATGAATCAGCCAATCAACGATCGCATTTCATAAAGGGGATTCCCCATGTCACAATGGCCGTACCTCGCCTGGCCAACGCCCAGTCCGTGTCATGTGACCTCTTTCCCGGCTAAGGCAATTACGTAACTGCTGGTCAATTGACCATTTTCCAGTTTCGCGAAACGAGTCGGTTTAGAGTGACGTCCCTTTGAAAAGTCACGTGACCGCGGGCAAGCTGTCCAAGCTTACGTTCAGTTGAACGTTGTTTTGGTCTACTTTCAACGCTTGCCTAGATCTTATCTTTCATCCCCTCGAACTATGGAAGGTCACAAATGATTGAAAACCGTATAAGTTAACATGAAAAAATCAATGAAGGCGAATATGTTCGTAATAATTATTAAATGGTTAACTGTTTTTTTAGAGTGGTAGGCTACTGACAAGACTTGGTACATGTTTCATTTTTAATTAAACTACTGGTGCAAAAAAAACATTAAATAATAATTTTTTAGAAGACAAGGTGTGGTTTTGTGTTAAACTTTCAATAATCAGACCAATATTGAAACGTGTATAAGGATAAAGAAAACGATCCGACCAGAATAAAAATTCGGCTTCTCCAAATTTTTAAACTTAAATTAAAGGCTGAAAGTAAAATAAGGGGCACAACAAAACTCTGCAATTTGCACAGTTAACTACATATCTGATCTTTTGCATTGGGAAGAAAATCAAGAGCAGAACCTCACAACTTGTAAATTTAAGGGGCATGCTTACATGCCTACTTCGAAAGCGGCAACCATATATTTTCTTACTTTACAGATGTGATTTTCAAGCTTTCATTTAATATTTTTCATTTGAACGAGCTTTTATTATTTTACAAACACGTTTAATCTGGATAGAAAAAATATTAACTTATTCGACTATCAAGCGCATTGAACGCTTTTAGAAAAAATTCGGCCTTTTATAACAATCGCTTAACTCAATGCTATGAGAAAAAAAATTCTGGATTTTTATAAAAGAAAAAATTCTGCAATCTTCATAATAATCTTCAGAATATTCAAATCGATTGTAGATTTTGCTTGCACGGTAATGAAAGAAATATACTGGCCATATTCACACAAACAGTAATGTACTCCCCCTTGACGATCATAAAAGTAAGAAAAAAGTAAGATTCATATGCCCGAATTAATGAAAGGGGTTTAACATTGTCAAGGTTTAACACTTTTCTTCATTTCATTACTATATTCTGCATCGGAATAACCAAAAACAAACTGCATGCTACTTAATTCGGACTTCGATTGACGCAGTTGAGATCAGAGATTAAAATTGGAAATAATCACTTTCATGATTTATTTTAATTATTTTAACACGCTTTACATCGATCAATGGTAAATCTACCCCCTAGCATGTTTGCATTTTCGTGGTTTAATGCAAAATTTGGATCTGTTTCAATGTCACTTTTGTTTCTTTAATAGAGAAACAGTTTTACCACGGAGTTTAGCATACGGCTAAGCTAGCTTTAATCGCCCACTCCACTTTAAACGCCGAACGTTACCGAGTGGTGATGATGAACCTGTCGCAGTTTAAACTTGCTTCAAAAATGTAAAAAATGTGAGACTCAGTCTACATGCAAAGGATTAAACCTGGGTTTTATAAAAAAAAAACTTGCTTCACTAAGAGCAAATCTGGTTTCATGCTTGAGTTACACCTGTTATATGCATCATCATGGTCTTAACCTGTTGATAAAATGTAAATGTTTGCAAATGTAAAACTTTTGCAATATTCAGCCATTAGTGCCGTCAGTAAGAAGACCTTCAATTCTACACAAATCTGGAAAGTTAATCCGTATGTGAAACTGTTGACCGACGGTCATAATTATAATCATAATAATAAACATTAACCCTTACGTCGCAATAAATATTAAATTATATGTTTAAATTATAATGATTAATTATAATATCATATGGTTTGCGAATGACGACAGTTCGCCGCAAGTGTTGATATGATGTGGAGTAGGTCACTTCGCTACAATAACAAAGTATGGATAAATAATGGCTGTTTGCAATTTTGAAAGAATAAACACAATCTCAAATTTTGGAGAATAAGTTTTCAGTATTAATCATCATACTCCGACCAACGGTCAACGGAATATTCATATTGTAATACCGACGTGTCCATTCTCCGCAATAACTGCCAATGTTGAGCATTTCCGTGTGAAGAAATAGAATATTTACTTAAATCCATGTTTTGTCAGACCGATTGCATAATTAATGCTTTTTATAATATAAGTGAAATAAATAATTGATGTTAGTCATATGAATATCAACGTAAACAATATGCAACGTGTATTTCTACTTTAAATATTTGATGGTTAAATTTTCTTCCTGTGTGTCGGATGATTTGAAATTAAACAATCTTCTTACAAATTACAAAAAAATATGTATGATAAATATTCCCCGCTGTAATGTAGGGCTAACCATGCTAAATGAATGTTATAAAACTAACGAGTCAAGGCATGATAATAACTTGCTAATCTGTTCAAAAAATGCGCAATGAATGCATTTTTCGGATAATTTTTATAAATCGACAAGGAATTTTATGAACGTCTTCAATCGTTTGAAATAATTTAACGCATTTAGATAATTTAAACCCAGTCGGAATGAAAGCAACCTTGTAATATTTGATAGCAGTTTCGCCGTTCATCATTTCTTGAATTTGGTTTTGGCAAAGAATTATCAAGTAGGCTTACACATAATGCCACCTCGGTACTATATCCCTATAAGTAGGCCTACGTAGGGTTAGGCGCTATCACAATAAATGGCTTATTTGATTTTTAATTGTTAGAGAAAGAATTGAAATATTCATATTAATGGTTAAACAAGTTTAAATACTGGTTTATCCTTTTGAACTACGACTTTCTTATGCTATAAAGCCAACTTCTCAACACCCGTTAGTGGGCCCCCTTACTTCTCACCATTGACGCTTAGCGTGACGTTGCCCGCGGTCAAGGGCAGATAACTCTAAACGTCAAAACTGGAAAATGGTCAATTTGAGAATAGCTTCCCAGTGCACTTCCGTAGGTGTTATGATTGCATTCAGACAAGCCCCTGGAAACATTATCTAAGGCTACTGGTGAAAACTCTGATTTCACTGCACGAATTATCCAGCTGAGATGCGAGAAAACATGAGCTACATGATGGTTGGCATCCTGTCTCAGGGTCAGACGTAAAGCTGACGCACCACTCTTCTAACCCTGGGTGTAAACCCCGATATAAACTTTGCACTGTGCTCCTGAGGTCGGCGGTCCTAGACTCTCATACATCCAAGACATTGGACCCTGGCCCAGACTCCATAACAAGACGGCTTAGACTGTCTCTAAAACTCTGAAACTGGGATTGTGTCTGAGATTTGAGCTGAAAAAATTCTACACTAGGGACTACATTGGGCTGCTTCTGGGCTGTGGTAAAAGTTAGCCTATGGAATTGTGGGTTGTGACAATAAGATTGTTTGGATTTGAAGCTCAAGGGAGATAATTTCCGGTAAGGGAGGTCACTAGAGGAAGAAAAACATGACATGCATACCACAAATGTTTTATCTTTTTAAACTTCCTCTGTATGATTTCAAAAACTGTCGAGAAGCGACAGATTCATCAATTTTACATCTTGTGCCGCTGGCAAATGTACATGTACACAAGATTTCTACCTTCAAATTATTTTGCTTCTTGACATATAGTCGGGTACGCATTGTTATTTTTCACGGCAGATATCTAACTTTTTAGTGAATATTTTATACGCAGGCATTTATAATTTTTGCGAATTTCATCTTAAATTTGCGTATCAAACACAAATACACAGCTTATCTGGAGTTCTGGTTCTAAGTGTTCTGTCTTTTGGGAATTCTTTTAGCAGAAGACATTGGCCACCCCTTCAAAAACCTATTATGTTTTCTTCTCAAGAAGAAAAAGGTAAAAAAATCTGAAATCTTGAATAGATACTCTCTCAGCAATTGGGAGAGGTAATTACGTTACCTGAAGGAAATATTTTCTATCATTTTTGTGATCATCATAAACAATAACATCCCAAAAGACAAAATAGCAAAATTGATATTCATAAAAAACCTTCATGTAACTATCCACATACCACATTTGATCAAAATAAAATGAATAGTTAAGAAGTTAGGACCCAGACAGTTTTAATAGGGGTGTCCTATTGCAGGCGCTAACCGAGATTCAGAAAACAAGGCATGATGTCCCATGAGTGAGCTTCATTCTTGTAAACTTCTTCAAACACCATGCAGGCACTGCACATGAAAACTGTACATAAATTATACTGAAAAACTTTGACCAAAAGTACAGTCACAGTACGACAGTTAAGACCAAGCGTTGATAATAAATATTCTCAAAGGACGTCACTCCCCGCATTAGCCAGTATACAACTAAATTAGAATATTTAATGATAGTTTTTGCACATAATTTTTCGTCAAAAAAAACAATATGCTACAAAAGTATTATCAAAATAACACACCTTCATTTGATAATGTAAATCCATTCCAAATTTGATCAAAAGCAGATGATAAATTTAGAGGTTACTTGTTAAAAGTGTTCTTACAAATTCATCACTTTTCCTCCCAATTTTTTAAGGATATTTTCAAACTATATAATGATAACACATTATAACATACCTCTGAATTGGCCATTTAAATAACCCCTGCAACTTCCTTGTTGCAGGGAATAAAAAGGGATGGACACCTTTGGTCAGTTGGTCGTTGCACAATGCAAAAGGTTAAATGATATTCTTTAACACTGCACTAAGGCAACCTTAGTGATTTAAGGTTACCTTAGTGATTTGTGCAACCGGAGCCAGGTAAATAGTGTACACGCGGAATGTTGTCTTTTAGGAATTCTGACTACGTTTATTAACCGGCCCTTGTGACTAACTTAATCCCTAGCGGCAGAAGTTTACATACCAACTTAAGCTTATAGAATAATCTCCCATTGCCATGTGCTTTTGTCTGTACCTTCTGGTAATAAACATGTGAAGCAGACCTGAAATTATGTTGTCATCACAAAACATATTGGCGCTGCATTGTGCGAATTATTTTCACGGTAACGTGCTGATTGACTTTTTGACTTACGATTGCCGAACATCAACTTTGATAGTTATGGCAGAACATAACGCCAGTGATGAAGAAGTTGAGCGTGTTGTAGACTTGCATCCGTTAATGGCGCCGATATTCCGCGGATCAAGAGAATTCTTCCGTCTGGACCTCTTATAGTGGATTTTTATACTGTAGAGGATTGGAAGTTGTTAAAACAAAAAAGGGAGAATTTTTAAACTATGAAAGGGATTCGTCATTATGATGATGGTTATCAGTTTGCATTGTTTCTTCATAGTATCAGTGATTCAGCTCTCAAAATATATAATGGATTTCATTTTCCATCAACTGAGAATGCAAGGACAGTTCAAGACATTATTGGAAAATTTGACACTTTTGTGATAGGGGAAACCAATGAAACCTACCGGTATGAAAGGTACATCTTCAATAATAGGTGTGGTGGTGAAGTTGAAACACTTTTACTCCTCTATCAGAACACTAGTGAAATTGTGTAACTATTGTGATAAAACTGTCTTCCCTCAATTCTAAGGGATAGGATTGTACTTGGGATTAATGACAAAGAGACACAACAAGCTCTTTTGAGGGAGAGAAATCTTACAGTAGAGCGTGCCATTGACATCTGTAAAGCAGCTGAAAAGGCGTCACATCTCAGTGCAGCATTATAAGTTGAGGCAGAAAATTTTAAATTTACATGTCAGGGAAAAGAAAACCTTATCAACATTCTAGGCAGAAAAGTACAAACAGAGCTGACAAATCTAAACATCTTTTTGTGAAGTGTAAATGCTCTGACAGATCTCATGAGTATTCAAGATCGGCGTGCCCGGCATGGAGCGAAACCTGAGACAACTATGGAAAACGAAACCACTTTTCAAATAAAGGTCCAAGTAAAAGGTCTTCCAAATCAAAAGTATGAAACATTTGTTGTGATGACGACACAGATGACAGTGATCATGAACAGTGGATCAACGTGGTTGAAATCATAGACACTCAACTGCCCCTTAACACTATCAAATCCTCATGTAAGGACTTTATTGAATGAAGGTCAAGAACCAAGATGTGACATTTCAAGTAGTTACAGGATGTTCTATAAACATCCTGCCGTTCAAGTATGTCTATCAAGCCGACATCAAACCTGATCAGCATTTGTTGAGAATGTGGAACAACACCCAATTTCACAGTCTGGGCAAAACCAGAGCTACTCGATTGAGTTCATTGTCGTCAAGGAGGACTTAGCTCCTATTCTTGGCCTGAGAACTGTCGACATGATGGCCATTGTAAGCATTAACAATGACGTGGTAGACCATCTCTACGCAGTTTAAGGTTTGACTCCTAGTCCTATTTGTATAGTGGACAATGAGCTTGGCACGTTCGAGGGTTGTGTGCATTTTGAGACCCGTGCACACATTGTTCCGATAATGTCTGACAAACATATACCAATAGCTGTGAGACCAAAACTCAAGAAGGAGTTAGATCGACTGATGAACATGGTGGAAGTCATCTAACCTGTCAGTAAACTCACTCGTTGGCTGAGTCAAGTGGCAATCACTGAGAAGTCGACAGGTGAGATCAGGATCTGCCTTGACCCGAAACCGCTCAACGAAGCTTTATGCAGAGAACTTTTACACTGCCTGTTTTTGATGACTTGCTTCATGAACTAGGACAATCTCGGGTGTTCAGCAAAGCAGACCTACGATCTGGCTATTGAATCTAGTGTTATGACATCCTTCCAAACATGTTTCGGACGTGTCCGATTCAAAGATCTTCCATTTGGTACATCAGTTTCATCTGAGATATTTCAGAAAAAGCTGTTTGAACACCTTGAAAGTCTGCCAGGAATACTGTGTATTGCTGATGATGTTCTTATCCAGGGCAAAGATGAAGAAACTAATGACAAAAGTCTAGAAAAATTCCTTCTAAGGAAGTGACATTCATCGGTCACAGAATCTCTAAGGATGGTCTCCAGACAGATCCTGAGAAAGTAAGGCTGATTCAAGAAATGGAACGCCCTACCAACGTAGAGGGACTTTGACGTTTCCTTTGAATGACAAACTACTTGGTAAGATTTCTTCCACAAACTCACAGAGGCAACTGAACCTCTCTGTTACTTCACCAAGAAAGACGTTTTGTTGAACTTGTCTGATGCTCAGGAGTCGGCATGGCAATTTGTGAAAGTCAAAGTGACTACCAGCACACTTTGATCCACAGACAGAGCTAGTACTTAAAAACGATGCCAGTGAATGATAATAACAATAATAATAAATTTTTACAGCGCTGAGTTTAAGCTGCACTGTTCACAGGCGCTTTAAAATCAGGAAAGGCTATCGGTAAGAGAGGTTGAAAAGGTGAGTCTTTTATAGTCTTTTTGAAAACTTGTACTGAAAGTGAATTCCATAGCTTTGGGGCAGCATATTGGAACATTCTCTCTCCTCTGACAGTGTTGGTTCTCGGTATGTTGCAATCATTAGAAACATGCTATATATAATCCTAAAGAAGTTTGGTAACCATTATTCACGATCTACTTTTTCAAATGAATGTCATCGTTGTTAGAAGTGCATGAGCCATATCTCCTTCACTGAATTTATTGGTTGAATATATATTCTACAAGTTCATTGGTTCATATTGATTGGACGTTACATTAAACATGTAGATGCAAGAACACAAGTCCATACTCACATCGACAGGGATTTAATTCTCAAATATAGCTAAACATTTGAAAGTCATAAGTCACTGACGTTAAGGTGTTGGTGTGACACATAATTGTCCATCGATGAGGTTAAAGGAACTAAAAGAAACAAAATAATTCTTTTAGTTACTAATCCAACAATTAAACACTTTTAGCATAAATATTCCAAATTGACAATAAAGCACGTTACAATTATCAAATACAGTACTTCAAAATTACAAGTTAATCTACTTCAAATTTGTCAGTGCATATCGGTTTCAAACTTTAAACAGCAACCTTTTATCTAAATATCACAATTATATTGTAAATCATACTCAAAAGTAACAACCCTAATAACAATTCATTCAAATATCATACAATAGTAATAATACAAGTCAAAAGGGTACTCACATTTGTGTTTCAATATGGATCTTTACAAACAGGCAAGTGCTCCTGTGGACAGCACACTACACAATGAAAAGCAGTAAATGCATGAACTTCTGGTGCAATGAAGTCATGTGACCAGCTGATCTGAAATTGAGGCTTAGAAGATTAAATTTAAATTTGCAAAAGCTTTTGAATGCCTCTAGCTGGATTTGAACCCTGGAACCTAGGGTTTACAGTCCAGTGTGCTATCCACTAGGCCACAGTACCTGATTTATCAAATTAAAGATTTTACCTGTCGTACTTTGATTTTACAAAAACTGACTTGTACTTTGGCATTAACACACCCAGCCCGTTAAACACACCTAGGGTGTTTAAGACAACACATATAATGCAAAATACCTACTACTGGTCTTGACAACACCTACCTAAGCTAAGCTTATTCTACAGCAGGTACGAGTAATACAAGTTTGTGGATTGGTCTGCGAAGATCTGAGCCTTTTGTTTTGAGGATTACACTTCTGACATTGCCATAATGATCTGGTTCAGTGTCCACAACGCGAGCCATAATCCAAGCATTTCTAGGGAGGTTATCAACTTATCATCCTTTATCAGAACAATATCGTTTACCTTAAAGTTCCTTTTGGGAGCCTGCCATTTCTGACGTTTCTGAAGTGTTAGGAGGTACTCCTTTCGCCATCGACTCCAGAAAAGTTCTGCCAAGTACTGCACACGTCTCCATCGACAGCGTGCATAGACGTCAGATGCCTGAAAACTCCAGGTGGTGGAATATAAGCACTGGATCTTACCATCAGCAAGTGATTTGGTGTCAAGGGTTTTAAGTCTATTGGGTCACAAGACATTGCTGTAAGAGGCCTAGAATTCAAGATAGACTCGACCTCGCACAAGAGAGTTCTTTAAAGCTCATCATCAAGGCGTTGACTGAATTCTTGGAGTAATGGGTTAAGAACGCTACGCACAGACCTTATCAGACGTTCCCATACACCTCCCATATGGCTTGCTGAAGGCGGGTTGAACTTCCAGACAATGTTGATCTTCAGCAGATAACCATGCACACGAGACTGGTCAATCTCCTCAACTGCTTGGCGAAGTTCCTTGGCTCCGCTGGTGAAGTTGGTGCCGTTGTCGCAGGAGATCTCTTGGACTGCTCCCCTTCGGGCTATAAAATGTCTTAGGGAGTTAATGAAAGAACTAGTGTTCAAAGAGTTTGCAGTCTCAAGATGAACAGCTCTGCTTACCATGCAAGTGAACAGGACTCCGTAACGTTTAACTTCCTTCCGTCCTTCTTTTACAATGTGCGGGCCAAAGAAGTCTAACCCAGTGCAGGTAAAAGGTGGAGATGGCTGAGCTCTATTAGCTGGGAGATTGGACATCATCTGCTGACCAGTTGGCCTCTTAAATCTCCTGCGTTTGTTATCCAAAAATCCTCTCTCAATGCAGACAAGACATGATTTCTGCCTACGTGACCTAGCCTTTCATGTACATCACGCACAATCAGAGTGGATATATGAGACTTACGTGGTAAAAGAACTGGATACTTCATTTTGTCGTTTACATTGGCATTACTCAAACGACCTCCTACTCTAAGCAACCCTTCAAAGATCCATGGCCAGAGATTCCGAATTGTACTCTTTTTTGTCAGTACAGGTGAACTGTTCTTTTCGCAGGTTTTGGAAAGTAGTTCAATTTCCGAACAATATTCTGTTTCCTGCACAAAGTGAAGAATACTCTTCTCAGAGTCTTTAAGCTCTCGGATTGTCAGAATACCATGAGTTGAGGGGGGTTTACCCTTTTGACACCTGTATCTCAGATAATTGAAGAATCTGCGGTAAATCGCAACTGCTCTTTTCAACTTGTATCAAGATGAATAATGACTAAGAAGTGTACTCACAACATCTCCAGGGGACTTTCTTGTCTCGTTCAACGTTGATATTGCTGAAGATTCAATGGCTTCCTGAGGCTCAAACGTTGCTTCATAATCAGCCACTCTCAAGAACTGTGGTCCGTTGAACCATTCATCACATTTCAGGAACTGAAAGCAGCTGGAACCTCTTGATGCTATATCAGCCGGGTTACTCTTAGAGTCGACATACTTCCATTGATCTGGTGTACTGAAGTCCCTAATAAGTTTAACTCCGTTGGCGACAAACACGGGAAATCTGCTTTTCTCACTACGGATGTATAGCAGAACTGTTGTTGAATCGGTGTAGTAGGTAGTTGTGTCGATGCTCATGTCCCACTCTCTCAGCAGAAATTGTCCTAGTTTTACAGACACGGTAGCAGCAGTAAGCTCTAATCTAGGAATAGTCAATGGTTTTAAAGGAGCAAGTCTAGCCTTACCTAAAAGAAGTGTTGTGTGAATGTTTCCGTTAACGTCAAAGAGCCTAATGTATGCGGAACAACCATATCCCGTGGAACTTGCATCTGAAAACACATGTAATTGCCTACAGGATACGTCACCAAAATCAGGAGGTTTGATACATCTTCTCACAGTAAGATCTTTGAGCATTTCAACGTCTCCGAGCCATCTTGTCCATCTGTTGACGAACTCCTGGCTGATGATGTCATCCTAGCCTAGATCCTTTTCTTTACACAAGTCCTGAAGGATTCTTTTTGCAGGAAGCAGGACTGGGGAGACAAGACCTAAAGGATCGTAGAGGGAGGATACCATGGACAGAATGCCTCGTCGTGTGAATGACTTCTCTGGCAGGTCGACAACATACTTGAAGCTATCTAAAGTGATGTCCCACTGCATCCCGTGTGCTCCATGGGTATATCATCTCGGCTGAGGTCAACTGCTTGATTCTCCTTGGATCGATGTTCCTGAGGAATGGAAGACAAAACTGTTTTACTGTTACATGTGAATTTAGTAAGATTGAACCCACCGTCTTCGCATGCATGTCTCAGGTTTTTAATCAAGGCAACAGCACACTTGTCTGAATCCACAGACTTCAAACAGTCATCGACATAAAAGTTACGTTCAATCGTTTGTGCGACCTGCTCATCATAGTTCAACCTGGACTTAGCTGCTGTGCTTCTCAGGGCATAGTTGGCAACAGTCGGAGAGGATACTGTACCAAAACTATGTGCAGTCATTCGATACTCTTTCAGTTCACCATCAACATTTCCATCAGGCCACCACAGAAACCGTAGATAATCCTGGTGCTCCCTTGGGACCTTCACCTGATGAAACATGGCTTCCACATCGCCAATAAAAGCAACTTGGTCCGATCTGAAACGAGTTAAAACACCAACGAGAGAATTGGCAAGGTCTGGCCTTGCAAAAGAACATCATTGATTGACAAACCTCCATACTTGGCGCTACAGTCAAAGACTACTCTGATCTTGTTAGGCTTCTTAAGGTGATATACACCATAGTGCGGCAAATACCAGACGTGTCCAGGTTGGCGTTTCAGCTCATCTGCTGGGACTTCAATGGCGTATCCCTTTGCAAATAATGTATTCATAAATGCAACATAATCTTTTTTATACTGTTCATTGCTCATCATCTTTTTCCTCTGCCAAAATACCCTTTTCACCGCTTGATCCCTGTTTGATGGCATATTCACATCATTACGGAAAGGAAGAGGAATTTCATAATGTCCATCAACAAATTTAAGTTTTGCTTCGGTATCCCTAAGAAAACGTTCATCTTCAATCGAATAGCCTCTTTCACCTGGGACCTTCCCGATGTCAGCCTCGTTAAAGTCTAGCTCTAACATTTTCAGAACAGTGTCAGATGAGATGCATTCAGATATCTTCTCATGTTCTTTCAGTGTAATTAAATTGCAAACAACAGATTTATTCTCGAGGTTACACATCACCTGAAGAGGGCCGTTGATTGTCCACCCTAACTTGTATCTCACTGCAAAAGGTCCACTGCCGGATGATGGAGTGACCTCAAGAGGTCGAAGAGCATCAGTGCAGTTACTGCCGATGAGAAGCCCAATATGCAAGTCTGGTTGATAAGGCAGCATCATTTCTGCAACATCCTTGAGGCCTGGTAACTGCATCAAAGAATCAGGTTTAGGAATATGGTCACTACCGACTGGCATAACATCTTTACAAAATGTACGTGGCAAGTCAACAAAATGAGTGTCAGAGAGATCAGATACAACAAGATCCTGTACAACCGTTGTGTTAATGAGGTCATTTCCATTCATCGTTTGCAACCTCAGCGACGCTGGTGTTGATTTCGCTTGCAGCTCATCTTTGAGGCTTTCTGTGATGAAGCATCCTGTGCTACCGTTATCCAACATGGCATACACTTGCACAATCCTATTACCTCCCTTCTGTCGAACGTTAACAGGAAGAATAGGTTGTAATACAGTCTCCACAATCTTGGATCGTTGATTATCACAGAAAGTTGCTCCAGTGATAACCTGCTTGGCATCAGTCTCGTCAGTTGATGAGTTCTCTTTGGAAACAAAGTCCCATTGCTCCTGCTTGAACTGAAAATTGGCATCATGTAAAGCAGTAGGATGACGTTTGCCACATTGCTTACAAATTCTCTTTTTCATACAACCTTTAGAAGTGTGGTAAAGCCCATAACAACTGTAACATCTGTTGTTATCCCTCAAATATGCTCGTCTTTCTGACAATGACTTTTGTAGAAACATCTTGCAGTTGTCAATATCGTGAGACTGTTTACAGAAAAAGCAAAAAATGCTTTTACTTTTACTTTGAGGATAACTTCCAACATGAGTAGCATAGCTTGCAAATTGAGACTTGAATGGTGGGTTATTCTTATCCGAAGGCCTATCATTACGAATTGTGTCATGCTTGTATAACATTGCCTGCTTACCATAGATGGGTTCATTTGCGGATTTTGCAGCAAAATCAATGAATTCAACAAGATGTTTGAACTTCACTTCCTCTCGGCGATCCATCCTCACCCTGGTGACGTGGTCCCTCCACCTTGTCTGGAGATATGCCGGGAGCTTTAGAACGACACACTGCATGTTAGGTGCATGATTAAGGACATCCATGTGAGAAATACCATTCATTACATGAAGACACTTTGTCAGATGAATAGAGAATTGCCTGAGTCCTACATTGTCCTCATTCTTAATGTTAGGCCAATTACGAATCTTATTCAGGTAAGCTGTAGAAACTTTATAAGGATCACCATACTCATTGTGAAGCAGATTTCTTGCTGTAGCATATCCTTCCAGTGGATTCATGTGAAGACAAGCAGAAATAAGATCTTTGGACTCACCTTGAAGTTGTTGTACCAGAAAGTAAAGTCTATCTGCATCACTTGATGTGTGTAGGACAATCCGTGCATCAAATGCCATTTGGAAGGCAGAAAACTCTGTTGGATCTCCGGACAATTTGGGCACTTCCGGAAGAAGCATAGCTTGGGACATCTGTCTCTGTGTCTCTAAAACAGCATGATTCAACAATGAGGATGGGTTATCAAGAATTTTTGTACCTTGGATCTGATTGTCATGACTAAAAGAGCTCTGATTGGCTGGGTGAAAGTCTGTTGCAGTAGGATCGAGCTTCTGTCGACTGGTTTGGGGCTGTTGATAAACGTGAGATTGAAGGTTTATATTTGAAGTTGAATTATAAATTGTAGGGTCATAAACCTTCTTGTCTGTGTTTGAATCTGTCACGTTAGGACCATAATTTACACTATGATTGCCAGATGAAATTTGAAGCAGTGAAGAATGTTCTATCTTACCAGGTTTAAGCTTGCCAACTTTTGAAGCAGTCATTGAACCATCTTGACGTTCGTCTTCATCTGCCCTTGCATACACCTTCTCCTTTGCTGTTGTTTTGGCAATCTGAATGTCGAGCTCCACTTCTTTCAGCTTCATCTCAGCTTCAGCACGGGTGTAGAACATGGACTTCTCTGCTAGGAGCTCTGCAAGTTTAGCTTTTTCATGAGTGCGTGAAAAATTAACTGAGCTTGATTTTCCAGAGTATTTTGAATTAAAAGATCTCTTGCTTTTCACTGAACCCCTCTGTGATACTGATTCATGTAACTCATTAGCTAATTCCCTTTCTGCACATTGCACCCAACTTACTAACAAGTCTCTAAAGGACAGGAATAATGCCTCGTTCTTGTCTGAACCCTCTCTCATCAAGGCTCCTTCCTCCTCGTCTAGCTGGCTGCAATACAAATCCACACATGATCTATAATACATAAACAATTCATTGAAGTTGTCAAGACCAGATTTCACTAAATGCAAGTTATAAATGCTATTTCTCAAAAGATCTAGCTCGTTTTTACTTTTAGTACATGCTGATAAAGCAGCAACAGTCTTATTTCTCAAAAGTCTCAACTGTTCAAGTCTGCCCTTCTCTGTGAGAGTTCTGTTCTGACGCAACTGCATCCCACTGTGAGCAGAATTCCCATTATCACTGACATCTCTACCATTGTTAATACTAACATCAGTAACCACGTGTTGTGTGTCCTGATTACAAAGTTGACCTTCATCGTTGACAATGTCCTTGGACGCCATGCTCACCCTTGAACCATGAGCACAGTACTTCAGACGTTTCACACACGTGAATCATAAACTTAAGCCGAATAACAGCCACTACTGTCGAACGTTGAAAGCTGTAGAGGCTCCACAAGCATGATTAGTGCTGCACTTGCCTGTCTGTAAATTTCCTTTAACAAATGTAGATGCAAGAACACAAGTCCATACTCACATCGACAGGGATCTAATTCTCAAATATAGCTAAACGTTTGAAAGTCATTAAGTCACTGACATTAAGGTGTTGGTGTGACACATACCGTATTCGACGTGATAAGCGCCCGGGGCGCTTAAAAGATTGGTAAATGGGGGCGCTAATTAAAACGATGAAAATTGTCCTCAAGTTTAGCCTTGAAAGTGTTTACTTAAGATACACATGTCTTTGAAATATGGTTTTGTAACTTCTATCATTTTGATGGTGGCTTGGGGTCTAAAAATCCCCTGTATTCTTCACTTTAGTGGAAGTAAAAGACTTATTGCAAGACTGAAAAACCTTCTTCAATGAATCAGCATGCAAGGTAAGCAATGTTGAGAGGTGGGCGCTTAATCAGGACGCATATTGTTCAGTCAAAAACGTGGTGGGTGGGCGCTTATAGGGGAGTGGGCGGTTATTAAGTCGAATACGGTAATTGTCCATCGATGAGGTTAAAGGAACTAAAAGAAACAAAATAATTCTTTTAGTTACTAATCCAACAATTAAACACTTTTAGCATAAATATTCCAAATTGACAATAAAGCACGTTACAATTATCAAATACAGTACTTCAAAATTACAAGTTAATCTACTTCAAATTTGTCAGTGCATTTCGGTTTCAAACTTTAAACAGCAACCTTTTATCTAAATATCACAATTATATTGTAAATCATACTCAAAAGTAACAACCCTAATAACAATTCATTCAAATATCATACAATAGTAATAATACAAGTCAAAAGGGTACTCACATTTGTGTTTCAATATGGATCTTTACAAACAGGCAAGTGCTCCTGTGGACAGCACACTACACAATGAAAAGCAGTAAATGCATGAACTTCTGGTGCAATGAAGTCATGTGACCAGCTGATCTGAAATTGAGGCTTAGAAGATTAAATTTAAATTTGCAAAAGTTTTTGAATGCCTCTAGCTGGATTTGAACCCTGGAACCTAGGGTTTACAGTCCAGTGTGCTATCCACTAGGCCTGATTTATCAAATTAAAGATTTTACCTGTTGTACTTTGATTTTACAAAAACTGACTTGTACTTTGGCATTAACACTACAAGTTCATTGGTTCATATTGATTGGACGTTGTTACATTAAACTAATTAGCAGTCGATTGCCAAGAGTTACATCAATATGACCGGACATATATTCTGCTTGAAGGGTCCAAGGCGTGAAAGTCCAATAGATTTAATTAGAAGAGACCATTAAATTAAGAAATGAAATTGAATTGAAATTTTAATTGATGTACACCTGCTATGGGATAGTGCGCAAAGCATCGTATTTAAAACACTGTCTTACACTAGGAACAATACAACTAACTAAAGATATATTAAATATCAATTTATCGAAGGTTGGAGTTGTTTGGATAACTTTAATCATGTTTAAACAGTTGTCAAAACAACGAGATGCGCTATTATTTTTTCAATAAGGAGGTTATAGGGGTGCCAGATGATTCTGGCTGCTCTGGCTGTTCTGAAGAAGCTGTAGTGGACGTAGATAATGAATTGCAATAGTCCACGAGTTGTCAGCAGCGATTGAACAAGCGTCTTTGTTGTATCCTCAGTGATAAACCGTCTGATTTTGCCAATCTGATACTATTGAAAACGGCCTGCCTTGTTGACTTCCGAGATTTGCTTTTTCATACTCATCTCCGAGTCAAACAAGACACCGAGGTTCTTCACTATGTTGACTGGTATCCCAGAGATAGTAATATAGATCTGTCTTGTCTTCTTTAGTTGTTGTGGCGATCCCACCAACAACACCTTAGTTTTGTCAGCATTCAACAAGAAGTTATGGTCCATCCAAGCTTTCACACTGGCAAGACAGGATTCGGAAGATATGACCAAGTGGTAAAATGTACATAGAAAACAATAGAGGTGTCAAAACTGACCCTTGTGTGACTCCATCCTTAAAAAGTTTTTGTTCAGATGACACACAATCAACAACTACAAACTGGGATCTTAGATTGAGGGAGAAGCATATCCACTGAAGAGCTGTTCCTTTGATATCAAATCTGGATGTTAGACGCGTTATCAATATCTCGTGGTCTATGGTGTCAAACGCTGACGATTAAGCCAATAATACAAATAATTTTTCAACACTTCATGGTCTAAATCTGTTTTTTGTCAGTAGGGGTATGAGCCAGCTTGAAGACTTCTGGTACACAAGCTGAACTGAGAGATGTGTTGATAACATGTGGTTGGTTCAGCCACAGTATTCAAGACAGACTTCAGGATACTTGTTGGCAGTGGATCCAAACCACACGATTTTGTAGGGGAGTTTCTGATTATGTTAGAAACATCCTCATTATGTACTGGTGTAAATGAGGTCAGACAAGCTGATGTTATAACAGGGTCATGGACAGCACATAGTTGCTCAATTTTGTTGATGAAAAATTCAGCAACTTTTTTAGCAAGTTCTTCTTTGCTGGTGTGTGTTGGAAACTGTTCACTGGTCTTTGGTTTTAACAGATTGTCCAGTAATCTGTACATTGCCTTGGAGTCGTTCCCACAATCTGAAACCTTCTGCTTGATGAGCTGACATCTTTTAATTTGTTGTTGTAGAGTGTTCGGTGTGTACTGTAGATCTGCTTGTAAACTTCTAAGCCTGATCTTCTCCAGTCCCTTTCTGCTTTCCGTTTCCGTGCCTTGTGTTTTCTAAGGTCTTCATTGAACCATGCAGTATCAGGTCTAATGATAACAGCTCTCTCTTGCCCAGGAGCATGTTAATCTAATACAGAATGTAAGTGTAAGTTCAGTATGTGTACCTGATTCTCAACAGATGGACAGTCTGAAACTAAACTGAGAACATTTAATAATAATAATATATTTATATAGCGCCTAACTTCCATCCAGTAGGTTGCTCAGTGGCGCTGTTTACAGGAAGAGGAGAAAAGGACTGGCTAAAATCTATGTATCAAAAGCAAGCTGGAAGAGGTGGGTCTTTAGAAGTGTCTTAAAATGGGATTTCTCAGGAACAGTTCTCAGAGAAAGAGGAAGTTCATTCCATAGTTGAGGGGCTGATGCAAAGAAGGATCGATCGCCCATTGATGTCTTTGTGATCGGGACGGACAATCGAAGGTGGTCGACAGAATGAAGAGAGCATGATGGTACATACAAGGTGAAAAGGTTTCTCAGATAGGGACATGATGTTTCGTCATACACACAGCTATGAGTAAGAAGGAGGATCTTGTAATGAATCCTGAAATTCACAGGCAGCCAGTGGAGGGTCTTCAGAATCAGAGTTATGTTATCAGTTCGCGGAGTGCGTGTTACAACCCTTGCCGCTGCATTCTGGATTCGTTGCAACTTAGCTATTAGAGATGATGGGATCTGGAAAAAGAGGGAATTGAAGTAATCCAATCTAGATGTGATCAGTGTCTGCATCAAAAGCTTTGTGGTATCAGTATCAAGGAGATGCCGCATCTTATTAATGTTGTGAATGTGGAAGAAGCAAGTCTTGCATAGGTTCTTGGCATACAGTTCTAAGGACATGTTGGATTGAAAGATTACTCCCAGATTTCTTGCAGTTGGAGTAGTCATAACCCTGCTGTTGCCGATGTTAAGGGATAAACCTCCAGGCACTTTCAAAAGCTGTTGTCTTGAACCAAGCAGTAGAAATTCTGTTTTGCTGTCTTTTAGTTTGAGGAAGTTCAGTGTCATCCATAATATAACTTCAGCTACACAGGCTTCGATTTGGTCGATTCTGGTATCCATATCAGATGGTTTGATGGATATATAGATCTGATTATCATCTGCGTAGAGGTGAAAGGTTTGACCATGTTTCCTGATGATATCACCGATTGGAAGGATATATATATGCTAAAAAGCAGAGGTCCCAGCACAGAGCCTTGTGGTACACCGACATTGACTGATGTTGGAAGTGAGGTAGCAGTTCCAATTTTAACAACCTGAGTTCTGGCTGACAGATACGACTTGATCCACGAAAGAGCTTTTCCTGTGACACCAAGTCGAAATTCCAAGCGAGAGAATAGCACAGTGTGATCGATAGTGTCGAAGGCAGATGATAAATCGAGAAGGACCAACAAGGTGACATTCTGTTGGTCCATTGCCCTCATGACGTCATTATGGACGCGCACAAGTGCAGTCTCTGTGCTATGTTTGGATTTGTAAGCACTTTTGAATAGTTCATGCAGGTTGTTATCAATTAAGTGTTTCTCAAGCCTTCGTGAAACAATTTTCTCCAAACATTTCGAAATGAAGGACAGGTTTGAAACTGGCCAATAATTTTTTAATTCATCCGGATTTAAGTTGGGCTTTTTAATGAGAGGAGTGACAACTGCCTGCTTGAAAACGCTGGGAACCGAGGCATCTGTCAATGATGTGTTGATCACATCAGATAGAGGACTGATCAGAGAATCCGAGTTTGCCTTAAACAGCCAAGTTGGTATGGCGTCAAGACTGGAAGAAGTTGACTTGGCTTTGGATATAACCTGTCTTAATTCTTCTGGATGGGTTGAGGAGAGTTCAGACAGAAATGTACCATGGAAGCATGACTCACTAAAAGCTTCACTTTGAAGAGTGCGTCTGAAGTCAAGTTCTTGACGTATGTCCAGTATCTTGGAGTGGAAAAAGTCAGCAAATGTGTTTGCTAAAGATATATCATCAGTATGTTCTGGAAGAGAGCATTTTTAACCTCGTTTAAGGAGACTGTTCACTAGGGAGTATAATTCCTTAAAGTTGCTGCAGTTTCTTTCTATGGAGGAGCAAACAAATGCTCGTTTGGCTGCTGATAAAGCTTTATTTCTGGCAACTTTGTAGAGCTGGTGGTGAATTTCTAGCTTAGAATGACGCCATTGTTTTTTGGCTGAACGACATAACTGCTTCTGCCTGCAGATGTCATCATTGTACCAGCCACAGTGAGGGCGTATGACAACTGACCCAAACTTCAGAGGAGCATGCTTATCCAATATTCCTGATAAGCAAGTTGTAAACAACTCTGTCTTCTTATCAACACCACAAGAATCAGAGAGTGCCTGTGACAGTCCGGAAGTGTCAATGTCATTCGAAAACTCTGTAATGTCAATATTACGAGTTTTCCTGTAGGTTATTTCTTTTCTAACTTGCTTTGTTTTAGTTAATCTAACAGAACATTGAATAAATGAATGATCTGATATCTGTTTGTCACAAACATCAACGACATCCAGAAAATCACCATTGTCCTTGGTTATGACAAGGTCAAGTGTATGACCTGATCGATGTGTTGGATCAGTCACGTGTTGTATGAGGTTAAAAGATGCTAGCATGTCACAGAAAGATTTAGCAAAGGAATCTGACACAGAATCGACATGGATGTTGAAATCCCCAACTAGAACTGGATGGCCAGGTTCGAGGGCAATACATTCAAGCAAATCTGCGAATTCCTTGAGAAAGCAATCGTTTGACAACTTATTCTTCTTTGACGGAGGTGGTCGGTGTTATATCCATCAGATGATGATTATTGGTTGTAAAGACAATAGCACCGGAAGTGAAACAGACGTTGCGGGTTTTTTGTATTTTAGTGCTACACGGGAGTAAAGAGAGAACGGTACTATTGTATCATGTCTTTTTTTTATATGAAGCGAACCCCAGATACATTCAATCGACATGGATGTTGAAATCCCCAACTAGAACTGGATGACCAGGTTCGAGGGCAATACATTCAAGCAAATCTGCGAATTCCTTGAGAAAGCAATCGTTTGACAACTTATTCTTCTTTGACAGAGGTGGTCGGTAGAGTAGAACCAGCCGAAGCATATCACTTCCTATTTTACATGTAGTGTGTAAATGTTCAAATGATCAAAAAATTCTTGTTTGCACATGTTCAATAGGTAATGATTGCTTGTATATGCATGCAACCCCACCACCACGTCGGGATTGTCTGTTGTTGTGCACAATGCCATAACCTACTGGAACCAATTCTGCAAGAACAGATTCATCGTTGCTAGTAAGTCAGGTCTCTGTGATGGTAAACAAATCCAAATCCAAATCCAGAATATAGTCATAGAGTGTAATGGCCTTATTCCTTACTGATTGAGCATTGAGCAAAGATAGAGTCAAAGTGTCTGGATTTACAACACGGGTTGGCTTTACCTGATCTGGATTTAATATCTGCAAAAGATTGCTGTACTTGACACCACCAGTATGCGCCTTGTCACGGGAGGGTCCTGAAATATGCACTGGTATTCTCATGTTTTCCAGCTTTCCTTCCTCGTATTGTTTTACGCTTGTGGGAGTGATTTGATTCTTGATACCCATAAATGAACAAAGGGGGTACTCCAACACCATCCTTGAGTGACAAAAGAGGCTTTGGGTCACACTGTTGACAAGATAAGCCGATATCCAGCAGCCTTTGTCTTGTTAGCTTGCCATTACTACAAAGTCAGTAGGGTGGCTTGAGTAGTTGATTGACAAACAATGGATGTTGCTAGAACACAGGGAAGTGAGCTTGTAGTCACAGTGACTCCACAACAAATTTGATACACAATTTGTTGAGAGATTCAGCAAAATATAGAAAATCCATGAGAAATAAAACTTCATTTTTGTAGGCAAAAGTCACAGCAAATGTTCATAAGTGCGTATTGTAAAAATGACATGCATGTCATGAGCATATACCATCAAAATCAGAGAAAAAGTAGGAGCTCAGAGAGACCCTGCTGCCTGCTCAGAAGCGTTTGTCAATCTTGTCAATTTCTTGCTACAATGTCAGATTTAAGTTGATCCAAATTAATGCTATTTGACTTCCTGTAGATAATGTTCCTACAAACATGATGCGCTTTTGGCAAATTCAGCGAACAGAACATTAACATATGGTCAGAAATGAGATGATCTAACACTTTCACTTAGACAAAAAAGAGTTACCCGCCCCTGCAGCCAGCAAGACGTGCTCTGAAGAGCTCCCGGGTGATTTAAGGCTTCGGGCGTCTATACTTGTGCCTAAGTCCCTAAAATTACACCGGAGGTGCAAATAGATACCCAAACTGCAAAGCTGGCACCTTGTGCGTTATGGGGATATCTGTGGCTCAATGGAGAATGAAAATTGGCCTGTTCCGTCAACCACGAGGTACGAAGCAAGTCGGCCATGTTGCCGGGTACAACCCGTTCTCGAGATGGTCACCGGGTGTGTATACAGGCTATCGGCTCTTTTCGACGATACTCATTCTAAGCACCATAACTATTCTATCAAGGAACATTATTTGTATTCATACCCTCTTACTATCAGGGGATATTGAGTCTAATCCTGGTCCACCAACGAAACACGGTGATGTTAATTCAGTGTCTGTCGGTGAACTTTCCATTATGAAGGAGGACCTTTTACGTGAGATTCGCTCAATGAAAAGTGAGCTTGCCCGCGACATTAGAGATGTAAAATCAGATACCAGAAAGCTGAACGCGTCGGTGAGCGAAATTCAGGATGACCTACAGAACATAAAGTCTCAACAGAACATTCTACGTTTGGATTTAGACGCTGTGAACGAGAGACTGATTACCCTTGAGCACAGTGATATCCATTCTACGTCTCAACTGAAACATGATCTTGTAGAGATTCAGGATAGTATGGAACGTATGGACCAGTACAATCGACGCAATAACATCTTGATCCATGGAGTCAGTGAACTGCCAGACGAACCGCTGTGTGACTATAAGGTCCTTGTATGCGATTTTCTTAATAAACACAGTACCGATTCTCAGTTATGCACTGGCGATATACTCGACTCGCATAGAATCGGGATCCCTTCAACTAAAGCTAAACGTCCAAGACCCCTTATTGTGAAATTCAAATCTACAAACCCCAAAATACTAGCCCTTAAGTGTCGCGATATGCTGAAGACTAAGGGTTATGGAATATCTAGTGACTTAACAACTAACCAGCGCAAAACAATCGCAGATCTGAGACAACGAAATAAACATGGGTATTACAGGAAGGGAAAATTGGTTGTTGTGGATCGTCGTCCCCCCAACACATCACCTGAATTGTCAGCCAGAGAATATACAACCGAAGATGATACTACCCCCGGAGTGCGTTTGCACTCTACTAACGACCACGACAGCAATACGACCTAGGGGTGTGGCCGACCCACGTCACAACGCCAGGCTATCAATATTATACTTAACTGTCTTTTCTGGAATATTGCAGGTTTTAATAACAAAAGTAAGGATGATGACTTTATTTCATTCATACGTGAGTTCGATATTGTAGGGTTATCGGAAACTTGGACTATTGGATTTGATTATTTATCAGTATTTCATGACTATAAGTGTTATTCTATTGATGCTGTAAAAACATCTACATCTGGAAGACCATCTGGTGGTGTTATTCTGTTGATAAGGAAGTATTTAGATTTACATGTTAAATTTTCTAGAATTATTGATAATGCGGTATTTATTTTATTTGACAAATCTGTATTCGGGCTAGACAAAGATGTACTCTTGTCTGTAGTTTATGTGAATCCACCAGGTTCCCCATGGTATGACTCTAAACATTTCTCCTGTGGACTGTCATTTTATTTTGAAGCCTTACTGTCACTGATGTGTGAATTGCATGACCCGAATATCATCATTGGAGGTGATCTGAACGCAAGAACAGGTGAAGAACAAGACAGTGTCGAGGATACCATAGCAAATACAATTGGTGACGATAACATGAACATTATATTCGACACAGTGTCTATTAGACGTCGCTCTTGCGATAAACTTGTCAACCCATCTGGCAAAAAACTACTGAACTGGTGTGCCGTTTTGAACTTGTTCATTATGAATGGTCGTTGTGGCCTAGATTCTGATATTGGTGACTTCACATTTCTAAGTCACTCTGGCAAAAGTGTAATTGATTATGTTATTGCTTCGTCATCCCTGTTCCATGTTTGTAAACAATTCAGCATCTTAACGCGGTCGGACTGTGATCATTTACCGCTAACCTGCCAATTTCAATCATGTGACTTTCCCGCAAAACCCGTGCAGGACCTGTATGCACGTGAATCTACGGACGATTTCCGCTTTGTCTGGGATGATAACAAAGCCGAACTTTTTAGAGAAAATTTATTGTCAGAAAAAATTGTTGAGATGCTACATGAGTGTTCCGATCTTGTCTTTGACAACATCTTTGCTGCTGTTGATTTGTTCACTAAAGCTATTAATGAAGCTGGTAGATGTATGAAGCGTAGAAATTTTTCAGGTAATGTTACTTCCCGACCATGGTACGATGCTGAATGTAAATATTTTCGTGCTGAAAGGGAAAGGTTACTGCTTGTTTTCAGAAGGTGTAGAGATGATCAAGCTCTCAATGAATATTTAAGTGCTAAAAATAAATTCACTTCTGTGACAAGAGACAAGAAACGTTCCTATTATGATAAGGTTGCTCGGTCGTTGACTGATAATCTGGACAAGAGTAAGTCATTTTGGAATATTCTTAAAAGGCTTTCTGGTTCTTTGCCTGTCAGACCTAATATTTCTTTGCAGGAGTGGTTTGACTATTTTAGTGATATATATATGGCGGCTAGTTCTTTGGACTCTGAAAGTGAAGAAACTATCCATGATCCTGAGATCTCTGATCATAATACTGCTGATATTCTAGATTCTCCAATATCAGTTGATGAGGTGTTAAAGGCAATTGATAATCTTAAATCTTCTAAGTCAGCTGGGGACGACAAGCTAATTGCAGAGTTCTTCAAATATTCTTGTGATGTTGTTGTTCCATATATCACTATTCTTTTTAATAAATTATTCGATGAAGGTTTATTTCCAGAGGAGTGGTCGGTAGGTGTAATAGTTCCCATTCATAAGAAAGGTGACTTAAATGAAGTTTCTAATTACAGAGGTATAACGGTACTCAGTGTCTTCAGTAAGTTATATATTTCTATTATCAAGGATAGGCTTCAGTTCTGGTGTGACGCTTTTGATAATATTGCGGAGTCACAGGCAGGGTTTAGAGTTGGATATTCCACCATTGATAATATTTTTATTTTGAATTCCATTACACAAAGAATTTTGGCGAAAAAGGGTAGACTATATGCTTTTTTTGTTGATTTCTCCAAAGCGTTTGATTTGGTTAACAGGTCAAAATTATGGTCAGTATTGAGTAGAAAGGGCGTATCTCCTAAAATGTTAAAGAGTGTAAGATCAATTTATGAATGTGTCAAGTCTTGTGTTAAATCAAATGATGCGTTTTCGGAAATGTTTCATTGTAATATTGGCGTTCGACAGGGTTGCGTTCTCAGTCCCCTCCTGTTTTCCATGTTCATTAATGAATTGGTAGAAAAAATTGAGTGTGACTGCTATCCTGGTATCCAACTTCATCCCGAATTAACACAACTGTTTCTTCTCTTGTTTGCAGATGACGTAATTCTTCTATCTGATACTATTTATGGTCTGCAAAAACGTATCAACGTTCTAGAACATCATTGTATTGATTATAATCTTACAATTAATCTGGATAAATCCAAAATTGTTGTCTTTAGAAAAGGTGGTCATCTTTCTAAGAAAGAAAAATGGTTTCTAGGTGGCTCTTTAATTGATTGTGTCGCTTCATATAAATATTTGGGTGTACAGTTCTCTTCAACCCTAGCTTGGTGTAAGCACTTTAACAATTCTATTTTACAATCAAAAAAGGCTTTGTTTAGTATAATCCGGTCTCTAACAAATCTACACCCTTTGCAACATCATGTCTTTTTTAAGATTTTTGACTCTAAAGTAACTCCTATTCTCCTTTATGGGGCTGAAGTGTGGGGATTAGATTGTAACATCACCTCTAACTTGGAGAAAGTACATACTTTAGCGTGTAAACATTTACTTGGTGTTAAATCTTCCACCTCCAACCAGGTTGTTCGTGGGGAATGTGGCAGATATCCACTGTTTATTTATGCGTACAAGCGCTGCATTAAATACTGGTATAAACTGCTGAATATGCCAGTTACCCGTTTTCCCAAAAAGTGTTATAATCTTATGTTGCTTGATGCTTCTCATGGTAAACTTAATTGGGTCTCAAAACTTAGGCTTTTATTGAATAGTACGGGTTTCGGATATGTATGGGAAAGACAGTATATTACTCATTTCGATGCCTTTCTTTCTGAATTTATGTCTAGGACAAAGGATATGTACCTACAAGGCTGGCATGAATCATTAACTTCAAGTTCTAAAAGTTACTCTTATTCCTTATATAAACAGATATTCCGTGTTGAACCGTATTTGAGCTGCATTCATATTGAAAAGTTCCGTATTGCTCTTGCACAGTTTCGCTGTAGCTCTCATCAATTGAATATTGAAACTGGTAGATATATCAGTAAGCCTAGGCAGCAGAGGTTATGTCACATGTGTTCTGATAACCACATTGAAGACGAATATCATTTTTTGTTAATATGTTCTGCCTATGACCATCTTCGCTCTTTATACATCCCACCGAACTATTACGCCTATCCATCGTTGCACAAATTTAACACTTTGATGTCTGTAGAAAACTATATTCTAATAAGAAACCTGGGCATGTACATATACCATGCAAATAAGTTGCGCTATAGCCGCTTGTTGGCTGTATGATTGTATGATTGTATTGTATTAAGGGCCGATGGCCTACATACACCTGAATAAAGAAATTGAAATTGACAAAAAAGTCTTCGTTTGACCTTGAAATCAGTAAGTCAAGAGTATGACCTGACTTGTGGGTTGGTCCAAGAACATGCTGTCTTAGATCAAAGTCTTTGAGTCACTAAAGTCTGTAAATGTGATGTCTCATTGTTACCACAGTCCTCAAAGTGCACACTGAAGTCACCAAGTCGGGCAATACTGTGGTTCAAGCACACAGTGCATTGCAGAAAGTCCAAAGATCTGTTAGAAAAACAGAATATGGAGCTTTGTTTTTAGCTGAAGCTGGGGGTCTGCAAATAAGAATGAGGGTTGCAACTTTGCTTTGGCTTGCAATTTGACACTGTAGGGCTTCGATAGATATGTAATTTGTTACATTTGAATATGGACTTGGTTCACCTCTCCTACAACAAGGCAAACCTGTGGCCTTTACAAGCAGATCTCTCACAGAAACAGAGCACAGGATATGCCCAGATTGAAAAAGAGATGCTAGCCGTCGTTTATGGATTGGAGAAATTCCACCTATACACTTATGGACGTAAGGTAAAAGTGGTCACATATCACAAACCTCTAGTAACCATGGTACAGAAACCACTGTCCAAGGCACCACGCAGACTACAGAACTTGTTAATTCAAGCTCAGAAGTATGATTTCAAACTTTCGTACAAGCCAGGCAAGGAGCTTGAGCTTGTTGCCCCTCATTCAAGAGCACCACTTTCTGAAACCAGTGTAACATTGGACAAGGTTCAGAATGTTCATAATCTCCTGTACTAAATGCAAATTGAATTATTTCAATGAAGGTTTTATTTACTTTTTTTATAACAAAGTGTAACTTGAAAGTCGCAGACTAATTATAATGTTTTAATGTTAACAATCTTGAATGAGGAGGAATGTCGCGTATTACTGGAATCACGCAATTTGTATGTAAATTAATGCTCCCCAGAGTGGAAGTAAGTCACCGCTCTTTGCCCCAAGGCATCTTAGGATGATCTGTTATGACCGAAAGGCATGTTTGTTTATTCTGATTAACATCCGATTAATCAATATCATCTTCAAGTCAGTTGAACCCAAAAACACCATATCCCCCCTGAAAATAAAGACTGCAGGTGGAGAAGAAATAGCCTAACTAGGCCAGACTCTCCCCCCTGAAAATAAAGACAGAGGATGTAGAAGAAATAGCCTAACGAGGCCAGACTCCCTCTTATAATTTAAGACTGAGGGTGTGCAAGAAATAGTCTAAATCTTCCCTGGGGAACGTTTGGCCTAGGCTATTTTCTCGCCAGGGAAAGCTTAGACTAGAGAACAAATGGCCTGCTACACCAGCCCCTGTGTCCCTTAGTACAGATGTGGAAGATATTTTATTGTAAACATAGTATATATTATTACAAAATTACAATCTTTTTAGCTATATTGTTATCAGCATATCAAGGTTTAAGCCTTTAGAGTTTGGCCTTAGTGAATCCCATTAGATAACTGCCCAAGCCATGACGCTTCTTAATTGGTCACAGTAACTGCCTGCACATTTCAAATCATTCTGCACTGCTTCTTTCAACTAACAAGACAGAGTTGACGAATGGACAGATAATGTAGTAATTGAGTGAAGTCACTGTTCAAAGCACACCCTTGTACCACCCACAGGAGTGTAAAATTCAACTTCAAGCCATCGGAAATAAACGTTCTCACTCCCAGCAGAAGCGTTATCATATATTGATCCATGTACACCCTGCTACACAGAGTAAGATGTTGCATGCTCTACTGACCACGTCCTCAAACTATTTTAGGGACCGGTCATTTATTACAGGTGGGGGTGGGCCGGGTTTTTTTCTCTTTGGATTGTCTATAAAAATGTGGCCCTCCTCAACTCGTCACAATTTTTTTCATGGCCCTTTTAATTTAAGCATATTTTTTTTCATGATTTTTTTTTTTTATATTTCCAAAAGAGAAACTTCTTTAAGTAACGCTTACAAAAATGTTGAAAAAAAAAAAAGATTTACCCTTCCATTGATGGGTTTAACATGATATCTGATAATGGTCTATAGTGTTTTAAAATCAGTTTTATTAGAACTTTTTTTTTTACATCAACTGTATATCAAAATAGGTTTTGAATACTATTGCTTATAATACACACATATGTTTATATGTGTAAATTCTATCTTTAATTTTATCTTACTTTTAAGGCTCATTTTTTATCTATTTTTAGAATTCAAATCACAATGTCTTTTTTATCTTTAAATAACAAAATAGGTTAGCACTGAGGAAGAGAAGGAATTTTTTTATGGATGATCAACTTCTTTATTGAATTTACTTTCAACAGAGATAAAAAGAGCTAAGATATTGCACTAGTTAAAATTCCATCAAAATACATATCTTGCCCAAATTATTCCACTGAAAACTTGAAACAATGAACTCATAAATTGATAAAACCATGGAAGGACCAGGTTGGGAGATAAACTCTTGACATAATGATTTCTTTTAAAGCAAAAAAATTTTTTTTAAATCTATCTACAAACACTTTCAGAGTATAGGACCAAATAATGTAAGATGTCAAATCTTTACTTTATAGGAATTAAATTATCAAGTTTCATATTATTTAAACTGTTTGTGTATGAGTTTGATTAAAACAAATTTAACCGTCTACATTAAGTTTGTAGCACAAGAAATATATAGAATTTTGAAGGTACATTACATAAGGATAATAAAGGCACATCTAGGTTTCACAGAAATTAGATATGTTACATTTGTTACATGTTACATCATATTTAAACAATAAAGTGTAAAACCCAAAAAGTATGGAAGCTTAAGTATGAATATAGCAAATATTCCCAATTTTTGGAATATCAACATTGGAATTTATTTGTCTAAATATGCATTTAGATATTTTTCATAAGTTTGGCTATATTAACAAATTTTCACAAATCAAGCCATCTGCTAAAGTGTTACGGTTTCATAACTTTTTACCATTGAGAACGATTAATACAATCATTCAGATATTAATAATTTGACTAGCTGTTTTAACTTTATGAGTCTAAGTTATCAAATATGCATCTTTGTTGTATAAAAATATAGCAAACACCTGTTAACTGCTTGTGTAAACTCTCAGTCCAACAGAACTACTTTTCTACTTTTTGTTCTACAAGAATAAAGAACAATGAATCGAGCAGTGAATTCATGGTGATTTTTTTTCATATAAGCATGTGTTTTTAAGAATATAAACCAGTCTTGCTCATATTCTGGAATTTTTTTCATTTGATAAGGCTTTATGATATTGTTTCAGCCCCACTTTCAATTGCTAAAGAAGGATGGTTTTATAACTGTCTATTTCAAAATGACCCTCTCCAACCTTTCATATTTTTTTTCATGACCCTCCCCTGGTGGCTGTATATTTTTTTCTGACCCTCCCCCCCCGCAATAAATAATCCAAAGTGTACTATAACAACTTATAAGAAGAGGATAAGTGAACCTTGGTGATGAATAGTATACTTACAAAACAAGATGTCAATGAGAGCTTTCTTCACCAAAAATCAACTGTTCGGCTTCTTGCGGCTAATTTTGTGCCTTTTTTCGTCATGAACTTCTGGTAAAAGGTATGGTGGATACAACTTATTGCATGTTTTACAATATTTAATTGGATATCAGTTATCATAACGATTAAGGTAACTGATTTGTGAACATAACTTTGTGTCTGACAAGTGAAACAAGTCAATGTTTTGATAAAGTGATTATATTTTGTGACCTCATTTGATACAGGCATGATGAACTGTGTTGCAAGTCATAACATAGATTAATAAGTTGTCACGCAAACATGTTAGGCAAGCCAATAATCAAACATGGGCTAATATGCATCTACCTGTTGGATTACAGCTGAATGAGCCTCGGTTAGTTCATCAAAGGACCAGTTTACCCGTAAAAATCTCAAAAGGCAGAAAAGCTAAAAGGGAGAATTAAATAATTCACTGTCATGTTTGTCAACCCTGACTAAGCAATGCGCTGGTCCATTCACACAATTGAGTGTGGGGTGAGATCAGAGTTTTGTGTTCCCTTCTTTTTTTAATAATTTAAAACGTTACATTTCATCCGAATAGAGGTTATTCATATGACAGGATCTGATAATCCGGTTTGGTGATATTCAGCTGTGTAAACATAGAATGAGAATTCACAAAAGGAGAATGTACAAATTATTATTTTGATAACTTGCTTGATAACTGTGTTAGTACGTTACTGCACCGTAACATTGTACTCCTGCAATGCAGAAGATGTAAATCCATAGAACTTGTACTCTAGTTACCTAGTTAGTTATTTAGCAAATATGTACATAATGAAGTAAGTAGATATAAAAGGGGGTTTTTGGGCCATGGGAAATTTTTAATGTATTTCTAATGTATGAAATATATTAAAACTTCCTTTTTAGACACAGGGGGGGTTTTGGGCCATGGGAAATTTTTAATGTATTTCTAATGTATGAAATATATTAAAAACTTCCTTTTTAGACACACGTATTTTTTAATGTACATCTCATCTCTCACTGGGGATTGTGGACAGTATCCGATGGTACGATTAATAATTCTTCTTTAACAAAGCCCCTCCCTGGTCCATTTTGTAAGCAATAAAGTGTGGGTTCATCTCTTTTAGAAACATATCGACTAATTTTATATATTTTAAGAGACCATATGGGATCTGTTGCTCTAAATCTTTGATCACCTTCGAGTTCACCCGGTTGAAATAAATATCTTACGTTAACTCTATCGGGTATTATTTTTTCATCTCTTAATAAAGGTGCAGAAGATTCAGCTACAACTGATTTCAATTTGATAGCTTTTATAGGTTTCTTATTTATAAGTCGAGTCTCTTCATTATTTATTGCTGATATAACCTCAGGCAATCTGGTTACCCACTCGGTAGACCTTGTTTTTGGGTTCTTTAATTCCTGAGCATACTGATACCGGAATAAGCGTTCGGATAGTGTCTTATTAAATCTCTCTACGAGGGCTTGACTTCTGTGCGCTTCTTTTTCACCTCTTCTAATTCTAACGTTATGTTTTGATAAAAGTTGCGTTACATCTCCCATAAACTCACGCCCAGGATCTACTTGAAATGTACTCGGCCAGTTCAAAGGACTTCTTCTATATATTTTCTCTAAAGCTTTAGCTACTTCTGTGGAATTCTTAGTAGTTAATGCCTCTGCTTCCTTATATCGACTGGCAACGTCTACCACAGTTAACGCATACTTATAAGTCTTTCTTTTTACTCGGTCGTGAGGTAGAAATAGTAGGTCTGCTTGATGAACTTCATTTGGTATGGATATATCAAATTTTTGCCTTGGTACGTATTTAGGTGGAGGTAAATATATTTGCCAAATGGCTTGTTTCATTAACCAATTCTTCGCTTCTGCCTTAGTGACCTTTGCAGCCTTGGCGAGTTTATCTACAGCTGCTAGGCCTTTCCAATACCCCTGGGGGCTATAATAAATCTTTTGCATCTTCTTTGAAGAAGACATTTCTTATATAAGAAGGATTATGTTCTTAAATACCCATATGCGTATGTATTTACACCATCATCGGCAATCCATCTTTTTGTATCTAATGGAGATAATGATGTCTTTTTAAGCCGCATTGCGTACATGTTATGCCCTTCACTTCTCAAAGTATTCATTTCATGTTTAAAAGTCTTCTTATCGAATAATGCCTCTTTATACTGCTCAAGGTTGGTATTATTCTTTACTACATACCTTTTAATTCCTTTAGCTTTCTTTATTTCTGCTTTAGATTTTTTAATACAATACATCATCGGTCTTAATCCGACGTATTCAGAAATAGGAACACCCGAACATTCATCCTTAAATTTACCTAAAACCTTCTTATTTTTTATGCTGTGCAATGGGTGGGCCTTATCAAAATCACTAGTATCGTACAAGTCAATTTTTTCTTTCATGTCCTCATAAACATCATCGGTTTGTATCTCTAATAACAAAGAATCTGTATCGGTATATAAAACTTCGCATTTATTTCCATATTGTTTCTTCATCTCATTATAATAAAAGTCATACATTAAGTGTTTCGATAAGTCTAATATACTCATACCAACGTATATTGGTTTGTTCAATTTTACTTTTGCCTTGTTCATATGAACAGCGGCTAAATCGTGGTCAAAGATTCTAAACTCATTAAAAGCAGGATTAGCAATAGCCTTTCTTAATGGTTCTTCTTCTTCATTTGTCCTGAATAATCTTACGTTTATTCTATTCCTCACATTTTCCATAGTTTTGCCGTATACAGAATTATTCATTAATTTGTAAAGGTTTTTCTCAAAATCACTAGTAGCTTTCGTCCTCAAATCTGTATTCATTCTAATATACGGCTCCATCCAAGGGCTCTGATCGAATTCAAGGATTCTGTGTATTTTAGTTAACTTCATACCCAATGAAAGATATAATTGGAGACTTCTGTAATGAATTACGTATTTACTTTTATTCATTAAGTTGGGCACTAATTTCTCTACATCGGGCATTTTTTCTCCGTTTAATAAGTTATTTTGATAATCGGAGAACCATTCTTGTTTCACCTTAAGTCTTTCAGGGGCCAATGGATAGGTATTATGATTAATATGGATCTCTTTCGAGTATTCTAAATCTACTTCGAGAATTAAACCCTTCTTCGAATCTTTAGGTATATTCATAATATCGAGATTCTTGTATTCTACCCACTTAAACCCACCCGTAGGTAAATATTGACTCATCGCCCATCCGTAAAGGTTATTCGCGTCTAAGTAAAGTATGTGACTCGATGGCTTACTCGGATCATATCCCTCTACATATTTATTGTTAGCCTTGGCATGTCTCTTGGACACCATGGATATTCCCCCTCTAAGCCTTTTCTCAATAAACAAGTGCATGTCATAGTCGGTTAGTAGCTCTAGTTTTACTCCGGTTTTAAAAAGTAAAGCGTCCCAGGATAGCCCTGGACCCGTGAAATAATGTGCGGGATCTAACCCATATTGTTTCGAGCAAGTCATTCTGAAAGTTTCGAATATATCGGCCAGTAATAATACATCAGTTTTTAGGTACAGATCGTGATAATCGCCTAAATTTTTACACCCGAATGAATTCCACACATTTTTAGCGTGATTATAATCATCATCGCTTATATGACTTTCGGATAAATTGTTATAGAAACATTCAATAGGTGGTAGTTCGGTTTCTTCAAACCTATCCCAATTTTCCATATACGAGTATGGATATACTCTTTTTTTCAATAATAAATGTCGCGTGAGTTCTTGAGTATATTGTTCAGTTATAGGGAAGTTACTATTAGCCTTTACCAAAGAATCTAACGACATTAGAAGAAACTGGCAACTATCTATAAAACGAAGGCCACCTAAAGAAAATGATATATATCTTTCCATATTATTAGGTATACATTTTATATTGCCATCAACCTTAGAAATAGCCTGCATAATAAGGTTTGCATCATAAAATTTCAGATTGTGAATTACTATGGGAATTACAAGCTTTTTAGGATCTATTTTAAGTCGTAAGTTGCAGTTGCTATGAGCCGCACCACGATAGTTTCCCGTAATATGACAGTGATCGCGTACTTTTTTCCACTTTTTATTATTATTATTAAACCACTTACCACAAATCCAACAATTTCTAGCCTTATTAAATTGACTCGATTCCTCCTCAGTCATATCCATAGGTTTTATATCTTTTAATTGTTTCCTAATTTTGTCTTCAACTTCCTGAAGACGTATTAAGAATGTCTCCGCTGCATTTGGTCCCCTATAAATGACTGGCTTCATCACTGTTCCATCACTTCTCACACCAACAAATCCAAACCCGCACGCGTCATGTTCTTCTATTTTATGAGTAAAACTTTGATTATTATTACTGGGCTGTACATTAGGAACTTTTTTATTGATACTCTCAAAATCTGCGTAAATAACCCAAGGAGCGGGCATCTGGTTTTGATAATTTTTAAAACGTAGTATTTTATCCTCCTCCTCAGGCATATCAATTTTAACAGCAGTCTTACTGACACTCCTGCAGTCAGCTTTATGTTGTTGCAGTAGGTCCTCTCTAGAATACCCATGAAGACATCTTTCACAAAAATATTTTTTCTCCTTATGTTTAGATTGATCGAATAGAAGTCTATTTAAATTCTTTATCCACATATAATGATATTTAATGTCTTCCTTATCAATTTTGTATTTTTTCTTATCCTTATTAATTTTGTATTTTCTAACCTTATCAATTGCGTCTTCTTCTTCTTCTTCTAATAGAAACAGATTAATTCTATCAATATCTTCATCAGCGGAACTAATCCTATGAATAATGACACCATCATTTTCTTTATTATTCCCAAATATATTAATAGCCAAATTGTTCATTTTTTCTACCCTCGTAATTTGTGAAATTGGAGTAGGAGTGTCTATACCATCAAAATTAAGCCCATCATTAATAGGATATGATGATACCCTATCGGAGTGTGAACCCGCTGGAAATAAGGCAGATTTCAAAGCCCATCTTGAACAGTTGTCATCCTTATTCTTTACATTAATAATGGCCTTTTTATTTTTATAATATGTGGGTAAATCTATATAGGACCCACCTTTCAATGGATTATATTTCGCTACGTCTAACCACATTTTTTCGATATGATCTACAACCCACCCAGACCCTTGATGCGTAAATTTTTCCAATCTTTCTTTTATCACTTCTTGGCATTCGGATAAAGATGTAGGAATATCACTCGAGTCGGTTAATACCATCTGTTCAGTTCTAAAAAAACCATGCATAACAGTTTTCCCACCGGTTTTCCCATCATGCTTACTGAGCTGAACTTTAACCGCTAACTGACATTTAATATTAGTCAAATTTTCTAATTCCTCGGTTAATTTTTCTCCCACAGGCTTTTCCGTATTTTTGAATACTATTAATAGATCCTTGTAATCAAGATCCATTACCCAACTACGTAAATAATTCCCAAAAGCTTTTGTTAAATAAAACACATCAGGTTTGATATTAGATTTGATATCAAATTCAGGTTCAATTTGAGTTTTAGGTTCAGGTTCAATTTGAGCTTCAGTTTGAGTTTCAGTTTTAGGTTCAATTATAGGTTCAATTATAGGTTCAGTTTTAGGTTCAATTATAGGTTCAATTATAGGTTCATTTTTAATAAAAGTTTTAATTTTAGTCTTAATATTTTTCATACGATTAAGGGTACGTTCTTTGGCGGCAACAGATTTTCTTTTTATAAAAGATTTTGCTAACCCCAAAAAACGTGACACATATCCGATAATTCTACGACTCGATCCCATTTTATTATAATCTAGAAAAAAAAATTTCAAAAAATAAATTTTTCCCTAAAAATAATTTTCATACAATGAAGTATCTATTACCTGTTAAAATTGACAGTTCTCTATGTTATCTGCAATTTTCTAATTTTTTAGAAAATTATCTTCTAATTATATTATTTTACCATAATTCATCTATATTTTTTTCCTCTTCATCATCTTCTTCTTGTTGGAGTTGATTTTCCTCTTCAATATCTTCACCTTCAGTAAATCTTTTATAACTCTTCTTAGCCTCGAGAATCTCATCTGGGGTTAATTGTACAATTCTACTACTAGGAAGTCTATCATCTCCTCCAAATATTGGAGTCCAGACTATTTCTATTGCTTTCATCTTAATACTCGCACCATAAGTTTTCTGACCATGAGTTCCCCAATAAACACTATCTAATAAAACAACTATTGTTGCTTTACCTCGATGATAATTCTTTGTATTTTGATTATTCAACAAAGATAGAGGAGATATTCTTTTATTTCCAATCCATATTTTAGTATTATTTTTTATATTACTAACACCACCTTTGCCTGTTGTATGTAATTTAATATAAGTTCTTTGTGGTTTAGTCATATCTATTTTAGTATCACCATCTCGATCATTTTTTGTATAAGCATAATCATAAATTGGTTTTACAGCAAGGGATGGATCTTTCTTAGATGTCGCACATAGAACAGCACTACGACTGGGTCCAGGTAACAGAGGTTTCTTATCAGAAATAGAATCAAAGTATTTCATATGTTCAAAAACTCTTTTCCAAATATTATCAAAGATAAGTTTAATATTTTTCTCTTCTTCAGTAGGGTTTGACATGGTTTCTGTAGATGTCATAGGATAACAAACTTGATATCCATCAATATTATTTAAGTTTTTATCAGAATCCATTGAGATTGGCCATACACCATTAAGTCCCCATAACTGTTGAGTGGGCAATTGAATATAAACATTTTGTTCTATATTTGTATCACTATTTTTATCACAATATTTAATGCCTGATTCATACCAACTAAAAGTCGAACCACCATCTTTCGAAGAGCTATGTTTTTTTTTTGGTGTACTGATTATAAGATTATCCCAATCGATATGCTGAATATTGCTAGATTTGAAGGTAATATATTTGGCTGCCATTTTATTATAATCAAGAAAAAAATATTTTCAAAAAATAAATTTTTTTCCCAAAAATAATTTTTAATGGAGTAAATCCAATGAGGATTCTCATTGGATATAACCCAAATAAATCTATAAAGATACCTCATCTTCGAGGCGCTCCGATAATTCATAATAGAATAAACCTTTATTGATATGATGATTTTTTATGCCCAACAATTCAGCAATTTCCTCGTAGCTTTTGTCAATATTAAGTATTTTATAAGCATGAACTAAACATACACCTATCAATCCTAGGCTATCCTTGCCTCTTATAGTTAAATTTAACTTATCACATATATCAGTATATTTTTCTGCGGTTAATAATTGTAAGCATAGTCTCAAATTATATCGGCGTAATTTCTTACAGAGTTTCCTTTTTTTATGACTAGGGGCATTACAATTATTAAGTATTTTATATTCAAACCCGCAATCTACACATCTGTAGTCATCGATTATATTCCTGTGAATACAAGTTTCGGGGTCTATACCCGTAAACTGGCAACAATTCTCACAAAACTCTTTCCCTTTATACATTATTACTTCCTTATGAGGGCATACTTCTTCTTTCGAAGGGGGCATTTTATTATACTAAATAAATTTTTTAAAATTTTTTATAATATATTATGAATGCCTTAAAGGCTTTTATAAACGAGTATGATAAGTCCAGTCATACCTAAAATAACGAATGCTATTTCTCCCTCCATTTGATTACTCGAAGGAGTATAAAAATCTTCCAGAGTTGGTTGAGGTTCTAATGGTTGCAAGGGCTTACCAAATCTAATATGATATTCACGCATCGCCTCATCCACATCTTTAAAAGTTTGAATAGAATGATATTGTCTTTTTAGTTGCTCATTTAAGAAATCGAGTCTCTCAGTTCTTTGTTTCTCCCATTCAACTTTAGCAGTTGATAAGTCCTCTAAAGCTTTTTCATGTTTTTCTTTCTCAGCCTTATCCAGTCTTGAAAATAGATAGTTACTTCCGGAGAAGGCCAAAGCGTTAACTATTGCGCCAACCGCCATTACTACAAAAGTTGCCATTTTATAAATAATGTATTATATCCTTAAGGAGTTAATCACTCAGTGAGTGATAGCCTCTAAAGAGGCATTAACTTAGTGAGTTATATCATTGGGAATATATTTATTTTTTACTAGAAAATCTTTAAGTATCATTGCTCCCCAGATATAAACCGACACCATTCCAATATCTTGGGGAAGGAAATCTAATTTTGGTGTACTCATTTTAAATGCCATTTTGCCTAATTTTACCGAACCTGCAGCTAGGCCAGTTACTATTGTGGCATGGTAAAGAGAATTTATGATATTCTTTTCTTCGCTCATATTTATATATCATAAACCTTTTTCTTAAAGGGGTTTTTATCATAACTGTTATCAGTAGATGGCTTACTCAATTTAGTGTAGACAATTATTGCACCTATACCTAGAATTCCTATTAGGATGGGAAGTGCTATATTACCGTGATTTATAACTCGAGTCTCTTTTGCCTCACGCTTTAATTTTTTAACCATGGCACCCTTCTTACCCGCTTCTACCTTTTTAGGATTTTTTGTGACTGTGAGTTTTTGTTCATCGCTAAGTTTAGTATCCCCAATAGCTTTTGTGGCACGTTTTAATTTTTTAACCACCTTCTTATCTACCTTTTTAGTGACTTGTTGAGGTTCATCGCTAAGTTGAACATCCTCATTGGTCTCCGATATCTCTGGGTTCGAAGATGGTATCTCCGACATTTCTGGATTCGATATTTCTGGGTTCGACATCTTTATTATTAAAACTTATATTCTTAAAATCAACATGCTTAGCAGTTGTAATCATCATTGTAATGGGAGCCAGGTACATTCCACACTTAGAATAAAGGTCACAACAAATTTTACTCGTAGCAATATCGATGAATGGGTCTTCATTAAGCTCTTGGAATAGCTGTGTTTTACTATCAGGAGTGATATTGAAGAAGTGACTCATAGCGTTGGAATATAAATGTAGGAAATATTTCCCTAAAGTTCTTACCATAGTCGCGCCCAGCCTACGTTCATATTTCTCATATTCTTCTATTATTTCTTCATCAGTCATACCGCTTATTATCTCAGTAGAAATTTTTTTATCCACAAATTTCCCACCTCCCAATACAGCATTTGTTAGTTTGTTTCTCTTATCCTCAATCATTTCTTGGGGATATATAGAGGATATCTCCCCCACGATTTCGCTTAATTCCATTTTATATATTATGCGGTAAATTCTTAACGCAATAATGCCCGCGAGTAGTGCAAAACCTGAACATATCAGTACGCCTGCAAAACATATCAACAATAACATTATGCCTGCGAGTAGTGCAAATAGTGCAAACCCTATAAACATATCAACAATAACACAAGTGTCAACATTTATATTTAAAATTTTATGCCTTAATTATAAAAGAGATGGCCTCGGAGATACTACCTAAAGATCCGCATTGCGCTATCATTTGCGGAAAGACTGGATGCGGAAAAACTAAATTCATGTTAGACCTTATAGAAACGTATTATTACGAAAATTTTGAACACATTATTATTATTTGCCCAACCATTAATGATAACGAAACTTATATGTCTAAATTGTGGGTAAATAATGATTCAAATGTACATAAAATTCTTCCAGGGCAACGACTTAACGATTGTTTGAAATATTTTCACGAGAAATTCAAGAATGAACCTACCTTGTTCATAATAGATGACTGCAGTGCTGAAAGGGACTTAACTCGAAAGAAAGCCGAATTATCTAAGCTAGCATTCTCAGGCAGGCATACTAAACATAGCGTTTGGATTCTTTCCCAGAAATATAATTCTATACTCACAGATTTCAGAGAGCAAATTCGCTGGATTTGCTTATTCAAGTGTAAGGATAAAGATAATTTTGATGATTGTTTACGAGAGAACTATGTTATTGAAAGTAAATCCGAAATAGAAAAGGTTAGAAAACAGCTGAACAGGAAATACTCCAAATTTATCTTATGCACCGACACACCACCATGGTATAAAGTGCTAGATTAGCTTGCTTTTGCTTGATTTTGCTAAAGTTTGCTTGGATTTTGCTAAAGTTTGCTAAAAAAATTTCAAACACAATTGCGTTTGAAATTATTTTAACTAGCTAACTAATAAATAGCTGATTCAAATCTACCATTATTGATAATTAATTTAGCATCCATAATGACGTACACGTAAGCCTTTATTAGTCCAGCTGTTTCTGCTTTTTTAGTTATTGCTATCGTCATTCCTTCACTACCATTCTCAATTCGCCTACCAGAACCGGGTAATTCATCGTCATCAGTTGTCCTAAGATCGAGCCATAGAGCATGCTTGTCGGTTAAGAACTTACCAATAGCCATATCCGTAAGACAAAGATCTTTCATCACCATATTCGCTAATGGGTTACGTTTTATGCTGGGAAGTTTCTTAATTTCATCCCATAAGTTATATTTACGCATATCTTGACTGTACAACTGGTTTGGTACTCCTTCAATAGTCATTTGCACGTTATTAATTTTAGGATTGTAAAATGATTCGGTTATTCTACCAAACTCTGGGGTGGGCTCTTTAAATAACATCAAAACTCCTTTCATAGACTTGGCCGGTACATTGATATTAATATTCCACACCGTATCACTTTTATTCAAAGGTATCATGCGGTGCCGAAGTACGCGATCATAGTGTATTGGTATGGAACTATTATACATCGAATAGATTTCACTGGCTAATTCTGACTCCTTGACTTTATCAAATTCCAAAGCAATATTCTTAATTTCATACTTAGTGTTGTCCTCTCCTATAATTACATTCTTATAATCATTAAATGTCAATTCATATTCTAATCTATCTCCCAATGCAGCTTGATAGAAAGGCATGTGAGTCTCTAACAATTCAAAATCTAGAGGAATATAAAAGCGATTTCCTAGGTTATCGGCTATGGCTTTGTCTTCTACAATGGAAGCATCACCAAGACCCGACCCCATTCTTAACCTGGTGACATTTCGATTCGTAGTTGTGTCAATACCTTGATAATGTAAACTGCCTCTTTCTTGTGTAATTCTCCAAAGATCTACGTAAGTGTAATATATATCGCTATCATCTATAGACAATACTTCATTACTACTTATCTTAACGGTTGTTTTCTTCACAATGGAGCGGCCAATATTCTGTACAATGCTACTGTTCTCATCTTTATCACCCTCCGATGTTAGGAATAAATCGAAAGCCAATCTGACCGTACCCGGGACTATGACATCATGACTTCCAAGATTAGGAAAGCGAATTAATAGTTGTTCGTTCTGATCAATAGTACTCGGATTGTTACTTACCCTAACACTGGACCTTTCTCCTTTTATACCATAGGGCTCTCTAAAATTACGCGATGGATTGAGTTTCTGACCGTAGTTAGACATTTTATTAATACATATTTATATGTTTAAAGGAAAAACATATATTTATAAAATGGACGACTTCAATCCTTTTGATGACAGAGATGTCGAAGATTACAGAGATGAATCTTATGAAATGGACAATCTCAATGACAGCATTGCTTCCGAAAGTTCAATCCCGAGACAGGGATTATCGCCTAATGTGACTAGTTTACAAGATGAACTAAGAGATCCAAGAACAAGATTGCTTAAATCATCCGTGGATAATTTTTATAATGAAGTTGGTGAACCTAGTGGGGGTAGAGATTATTCTAAATTCATGATAGATCCAGATGGAAAGCTTAAACTTAAAAGTCATCCCGAAGTGGACTTATATTACCAGAGAGGTGAGAATAGGTGAGGTGAGTTGGTGTTTAACGCCGCTTTCAAGATTATTTCACTTATATCGCGGCTGCTAGTATTAGTGCAGGGAGAAAGCCCGCAACACCATTGTGGCTATGCATTGCGGTGAAACCTGCGAGCATCGGCTGGAACTAGCGAACCATGGGTGGTACTGCGCTGAATTTCAGTGTAGCATTGCACCCAAACCTGACTGCGTGTAGAACGGTTCTCTACTGCAGACAAAGTTGCCGAGCCCCTGGCGGGATTCGAACCACGGACCTCCTCATCCAAAGAGAGGTGAGAATACAGGTAGGGCAAAGCCTGTAGAAAGTTTACGCCAAAAACTGGGGGTAAGGGGTATTCGCAAAGAATTAGGGTTTTCAGATTATAAGATTAGACCAAAACTTCCCGAAAGGACTCGAAAAAAACTTAATAACCAATTGGCACAGTTGGATGAAGCAGAAACTTCTTTCAGCGAAAACCCAATACAAGCCACCAATGAAGCTATTAATGCAATAGACAATGTCCTGCAAACTATAAATGACCCACCTTTAAATACTGAGGGATTAGAATTTAGTATTAGAGAGTTGAGGGGACTCGATCGAGCTATGAAAACCCAAAGAGGAGAACTAACTCATAACTTAGCTCAACTAACACACCTGGATGAAGAAATAGAACGCGAAAAAACTAAATTAACTCAGGCGGAAGGCCCAGAAGAAACCGAACGCATTAAAGGAAGAATAAGGGATTTGGAACTCGAAAGGTCAGCTAGGTTAGAAGCTGCATCAGCAAATAAAAGCGCCCTAAGTTCACAAAATCAACGTATAAAGCAGACTTTTAGCCAACTCTTAGACAAAGATAAATCGTTAGGCGAGCGTCTTAAGATATTATTCCGAGAACAAGGTATAACAATAGCTTCTATTATAGCAGCGATAGGGGCTATAATTGCAGCGATAGTAGAAAAAGTAACAGGAAGAGGTGGGCCAGTGCCCCCTAATAATAAACCTCCTAATAATAATAAACCTCCTAATAATAATAAACCTCCTAATAAGATTAAAGAGCGGTTACAATATATAGGTAAAGCATTAGCTAAATTAGCGGGGAAGGCTGCAGCGGCTTTACCAGGAATAATAGGAAGTATTTTATCTTGGCTTTTAACCTTCTTGTCCAAAACAGCGACTTGGTTAAGTCAAAATATATGGGCATTAATGGTAGCTATCGGAGGTATAATAATTATTTTTATCAAACGGAGGTTATAAAAGCTAAGATCTCCAAATCATAACTAGCCCTATTATTACTCCACTTAATATAATTATACGTTTTTTATAATTATGGTTTTTGAGTACCTCTGGTTTTGGTTCATGGCTTTTCTTATATGTTAAATCACTCATTGGTTTCCGCGGGATGTTGTGCTTTAATTTACTCTTAGATTTTGGTTCTTGGCCTTTCTTATATACCCACATACTCTCAGGTAATGGGTTAAAACTATGCCCTGGTTTAATCTTAGGTAATGGGTGGGGTTGGTGGTGTTCTACATTCTTACCTAAATTTCTATCTGGGGTCGCAATTACAATTTTATTGTTATACCCTTCCGATTTACCTACTCTTAGTTTCATATCGCTAGGAATCATGAGCAAGTCATAGCCTATAACATAATCTACTTTAGAACTGGCATCTTGTAATACGTCTTCATATCTTTGTTTAGAACTGGGGATATCTACTGGGCTAGCAATGGCGTCTTCTACATCAGCCTTGAACTGTTTCTGAGCATCGAATGCAGTGCCGCCCCCAGTAATAGGGGTTCTAGTTTGCCCTTGGGCACCTAATAAAGCCCAGACATACGTTCTAATAGAATCGCTCAATCTTTGAACACCCGGTTTAGTGAACCCAACTGATACATCCAAAACAAAGGTTTCCCAATGCTCTTGAACTTGTTTTATATATGAAACCACCCATTTACCCTGGTCTATATATCTTGGTTTTTTACCCAAATTCATTACTCCCTTAAGCGCATTTTGTGATTCTACATCAATAAAAGTGCACCTATCAGGCTTATAATTGTAGTGGGTCATATCCTGTTTATTAGAATTAACGTCTGGCATAAACGTGTATCCCATTCCATTATTTCCCCCTCGGGGACGCCAATCAGTATTTCTTGATACGTTAAATTCACGACAGATATCTTCATATTTTGTGACAGTATACGGATTATTATTGGCTTCCCATGATTTCTCATGAGGTAAGGGTACCTCCATCACTTTTAAAATACGCCTAATTTGATAATATACGTGAAAAAAATATATTGCCTTAGTTAACCCTCTCTTCGAACAGAGATGATCTGTATAAGATATACTACACCCTGTCGTAGCACACCACACAGCAAAATGAAGTTGGTTTTGCCAAAATTGCATGGGGTTATTATTCCATTGTTTTATTTCATCTTCATTAGAAATAATAACCTTATAATCTTCGAATATATCGGGAAATCTTGCCTCAAAATTAGAGCCCTTAGCATCTACCCATATCGATTGAGTTGTAAGGTTTATTTTTTTATTATTTTTGGTAGATTTGGGGTCAAAATTAGGATGGCGAAAACTAAACCAAACATTACGGTTAACTATGTCCTTCCCCTGACCATAGTCAGCGTATACACCACCAGCTTCATAACTTACCTTATCGTTATATTTGTAGGCTGCCATTTTGTAGGCTTCCATTTTTATTATTTAAGGACTTAACTTTTAACTAATAAAATGTCGAAGCAAGAAATATATTTAACTATCTCCAACTTTAAGAATGGACAAACTTTCGAACTTGCAAGAGCTCTAGACAATGCCGATGGAGAGATGCGAGTAGGATTATGCGAAATTTTATACTATCCTAATTGGTATAACATAAGTGAGGGGAATAATGAGTTTACAAAAGGGGACACAACTATAACTATTCCGGATGGTTATTATAATGTTTGTATGCTAAATGATTACTTTAAAGAGCATGGTTGTAAAGTATCGATTAATACGGCTAATGGAAAACTAACAATAGAAAAGATTGGAGATGGGGGAGTTACCTTATCAAAACAATTGGCTAAAACTTTGGGGTTTGATTCTCCCATAGATATTACTGACATTCATCATGCAAACTCTTTACCTAAATTGGCGCCATACAAAGAACTTTGCGTTCATTTAGACTGTATTAGCACTAGCGATAATATTTTCGGAGAAAAACCATCGTCCATATTGAGAATTGTACCTGTGGAGAATGAAACTTTAAATAGTGGAAAGTACGTTTCATTTAGTAATCTTCAGTATAAAAGACTTAAGCTTGGGCAAATACCTAACTTGACAATCTCAATATTAGACACAGAAAACCAACTTATAAATATGGGTTACATGACTCTAACATTACATTTCTTGGGTTAAAAGAATAAATAATTAATAATAAAGATGACGGATTCTGGCGGACCTAGAAATGAAAGTTGTAAAAAAGTAGTTTCCAGTACAAATCTTTTTAATAATGCTGGGAAAGAAAACAGTGAATACATTATTCAATATAAAGATGGAAAATACCAACTGGTTGAAAATAAAAATAGAGGAGAAAAACTTAGTGAATTGGAGGATGTTATACTTAATGGACAGGAATCTGGTTATATTGATGGGGTATATACAATTTATAAAGACATAGACAACCCAATATACACGATTTGCCACTTACCTAGGTGGTTGTTAAATATTAAGGTTACCCCGAGAAATACAATACTGGGTACAAAGCACAATCTTCTAAGAAAGATTACAAATGAAGGCCTTGCGATGGTATCTTATAAACCTCCGTCTTCGAGAAGTGTTGTAGTTTTGCCTTTATACCTCAGTAGCCATATCCCCATAGTAACATTGAAAATAAATACTCAAATACCTATTGTTCGTGATAAAGTATTTCTATCTCTTGTAGATGAACTTGAATCAAATTTTGGTAACTATTTTTTATTAGAATTAGTGTTAGAAGTGGGGTCTGGTGATTTTGTTACAGTTTTACCCGGACTGAACATTAAATGGAAAGGCTCAGGATATTGTTGGTTATATATAAGCAATTATACGAGGTCAGTGTGGGGGATTAACTTCGGGGGTAGTGACTATATGCCTAATAGTAACTTCTCTAAATTTGAATTCAAAATAGTTGGAGATTCGATTGAGTTTAATAAAATTTACTTACAACCTGATGTATCATTTGTAGGGTTAACGTCTGCTAATCACGATTTTGATCCACGATTAGCTATTAATGCCAATAGCTATTAATGCCCGGTATAATCGAATTAAAAGAATAAATAATAATTAATAAAGATGACAGATTCAAGTGGGCCACATCAAACAATTGACAGATGTTTGAGTGCGGGTATAGCGGACCTGCCGGATGTTGAAAATTTTGACTTGCCAGGAGAAGTAGGTAAAATATATGCCCTTCAACTAACTAATTTTGGAGTTTATAAAAGAAAAGAAGTTGATCCAGGAGGAGGTTCTTTAGATATTTTTAAAGGTGATGGTGTTGAGGATAAAACTTATGGCTTTTTATTTAAAAATGGCAATTATAATAAGAAGGAATTAAGCGATTAACTACAGACCTTAGGCGAATTAAAAGATGTCGATATTACAGCTCTCGAGACATTGTCTGAACCAAAGAAGGTAATACAATATTACACCAATAATCCAGGAAAAATTATGTATATCGTAGAACCTAAATGGGAATTAGATATTTATCTAAATCCGATGAATACAATTATTGGAAGGCGGCACTTCCTCAGAAAAATCATAAACAGTGGGAGTGCATTAGTATCTTATTCACCAAACAAAAAGAATAGCGTCAAAGTTGTTGATGAAAATGGGGAGTATGGTTTAGCTAAAAATGATACTTTCAAACCCAATGCCCCGGCTTTTCTATCAGGTTTTGAAGAATTTACTGAAAAGAATTACGGTGAATATATTTATATAGCTATAAATTTAGGTACTGTACCCGATGAGGTTACGTTCTAAACTTAAAAAACATGAAGATATATGTATTATCACAAATTCTAAATTAAATACCATTTCAAGCCTTATTTCTAAAGCTTTAGATGATGCCTGTATCTCTAATGAAGAATTTAATCTTATTACAGCTGAACATTCAAACTTTTATGAAATGATAAGGCAAATTAAATCTCAAAAGATTGACAGAGAAAATATTATAGAAATGTTTAAGAAAGACTAACTCTTATATAAAATAATCATATCCAAAGTTGGATATGAATATGCAATAAAATATGTATTAAAGTATATAATAAAATATATAATAAAATTATAGAAAATTTTTGCAAATTTTTGCAAAATCCCCTTTTCTGGCTTTACTTGCCAGACCTCCCTGGGGCCAACTCTTTCTCATCTTTCTCTTTCTCCTCTTTCTCCCAGGGAGGTTTTCCCCGCCTCTTTTTTTTTGTTGCGAGACGGGTAGGGGTGTCAGGTCCCTTATAATTGCCCATCACCTCATAAATACCACAGAGGTTATGCGGGGTTTGAACCCACATTGCAACAAACCGCTGGTCAGACGGAATGTTTGCGTGCTATACCACATAGCTATCAGGACCTGACGTATAAAGCAGCACAAACAGATATATTTATATTTACTATCGTAGAAATGAAATTTTTTGGTCTCAATTGATAACATAATACTATACAAACTAAATACAACCCTAATTTTGATGTAATTTTGATGTAAAACTGCTTATAATGCGTATTATCGGCGAACAATTAATATTGATTTTCAATTGTTGTGCAATAACCGCAACCGGAAACCAGTTCCATGAAACCAGTTTTGTGATATTTTACGACCGCTTTATTGATAAATGTTTCTGTCTGAAATGTGCAAATCAATACAGGCAGGCAACATCTGGTTGTTGCTAAAGTGTTGTCCACGATCCCCAGTGAGATGTACGGTAAAAAATACGTGTGGCTAAAAAGGAGGTTTCTAATGTAATTTATACAATAAAAATTTCCTGTGGTCCAGACCCCCATCATTTTTTAATGTACGAAGTACATTAAAAAATACGTGTGTCTAAAAAGGAAGTTTTTTAATATATTTCATACATCAGAAATACATTAAAAATTTCCCATGGCCCAAAACCCCCCCTGTGTCTAAAAAGGAAGTTTTAATATATTTCATACATTAGAAATACATTAAAAATTTCCCATGGCCCAAAACCCCCCTTTTATATCTACTAAATACTCAAATGTTTCTTACGACCAGAAAATCAAACACAGCAACTGTTATGGTTAAACCAATGACAATGCAAATACTGTGTTTATGAAATTGGTTAAGTTTCATGATTGCATTAAAGTCTAGTTAATCTAACAGAAATTTTAGGTAAACCATCAACTTCTTGCAAGAGAGAATTTTGTTTTTCAGAGAAGAGGTGTGTATGATTGACAAAACAAGTCTAGAAAATCTAATAGGTGCAATATGTAAAATATCAGTAGTTCTGTTCGCTGTTTTTAAATCCTTGTCAAAAAAGTATGTTGGTTAGTTTCATGGTTGGTTTGTTTTCAAATAGATGATGCACGATAGGACTATTTATCTCTGAAAGGTTGTAACAGTGTCATGGATTCATGTGAACCTATACTTGTCATTGTTATTTCAGCAATATACTGATGACTTAAATTTATGCAACACCATTACTAACTGTACACTAAAAACCAATGCCATGCCACCATTGTACTTTTACTTGTAGAAAGGTGGGCGCTTAATATTTCACACAATTATTTTTCAGAATAATTAATGGAAACTGGGCATTTGATTATTTTCCAAATGTGAAAAAAGAAACATATTCATTTTGTCATAAAATGTTGGCTTGCTTCAGGTTCCAAACTGCATTTTATATTTAACCATTTCCCAAGTTTCTATTCACAAGCCAAATAAGACAATCATGAATATCTTTTCAACATATTCCACATCTACATTCAACTCAACTGATTTTAATTGATACCTTTAATTTCCTCTTTGCCATCCAAATCATCCGGGGAGACACCAGATGAATTTCTACAACTCTGTTCACAACACTCTCCACGTTATTCCTGTAAGAACAGTGTCTGGATTCATATTCTCATTTACAGCTAAAAGCTTGTGCTTCACTGTTTCTCACAGGTATCAATCTCCCCTTCTCTGTGGTCCGCTGCCTCATTCGTGAGGATGCATGTCTGTATCGGTAGATGTCCACAGACACACGTGGTAGTAGACCTGTAGAGTGTGGTATGTCCTAGCATCCGATGAAGGTGAGAGATAATGCACATTGACAGGAGCAAGGGCTGAGCAGCCTCTTCACAAAATTGCCTATACCTCAATTAAAAAATACCCTTATTTTGGTGCAACTTCTTTGTGTTGTTCACTTATCTGGTATCCAATTTGAGTGAGACTTAATCCCATTGTCAGCATCCATAAATACTAGTCTGAAGACTAACCACTGACATCTCAGTGATTTGCCAATGCGGTTCCCTCTTGACATACCTTCAGGGGTTAAAGTCAGAAGCTAATCCAGCGCAGTACCTGTCGCTTCTGCGGATGTCATGTTGTCCAGATATGAATGCAATGTAGCAATCTGGGTCATCCTGTTCAGGTGGCTGCATTGATTACAAATACATGTGTGCTGACTTGGTATACATATCATGTCCATTTGAAGCAGATGAAGATGGATATTTGGTATTTGATGGTCAGCTGGGAAGATTACATGGCATGGTTGGTGGTATATCACATCAGCAGCAGGTAGATCACCGGCCTGTTCCTTGCATACTTTCTGGATGGTAGTTTGTAATTTCAAACACCCTACGGGATGGACCTCTTTCCTTCAAAACGAGCATACTGTTCACAGAACAGACAATGTTCAGTAAACAAGAAGCTTGAGCATTTTTTCCTCACTCAAAACGCAGAACTGCTGGCAAAGACTGCTGAGGACATTTGGGTTGGTATATATGTCTTCCTGCTTTTTTCATGTACCCTTTGTCCTGCCTGAACAAATCTTCTCTGAGTCTTCTCTATCTGTACTTGCTTGATTAATTCCATCGCAACCTGTGATCCTCAACTGACAATTGTCTTAACATCAAGCTCCAGGTTGCATAAGACACATTTGTCCATTATGGATGTCTTTAAATTGTCTGTAAGAAGAATTATTTGAACATATAAATCAGGTAACTATTAAAATTGAAAGTATGAAAATATATCATTACATTTAATGAAAATGGCATCTGCATTATCTGCAGTGACCTTGTGGGTAACCATTGCAATGAAGACATATAACTATTTCATTGAAATCATTTGCAAAAATCATTTGAATATATATTTCAAATGTAATTACCTACCATAATGATAAAATACTACTACATTTAATGAAAATCATCTGCATTTGTCTTTGAAAGCTGTAACATTAAGGGGACATGAATAAAAATCTAAAATCTAAATTTTCCAACCTCTTGAAATAGCATGTAGATACAACATGAGTCCTCCTCTGACAGTAAACATCCATTTTCAAAAGACAGACACTGAAACACGTGATAGATGATTCCATATAATATTTTCATGCAAAAAAACCCCTCTTATTTCTCTGTAATCTTATATTTGTTCCAAGTTTACTGTAATTACTAATTAATTAAAAGGTTAACAAAAATTATGAAACGGCACAATCTTTATTGAAATGTATTTTTTTTACATTACCAAACATTAATATTATATACAGATGTCATTACCATCACTGTTACAATATTAAAGATACTTTATTCAATTCCATTTGATTGTGCTTAGAATTGAATTAATGTGATGTCAAAAAAATTATTTTTGAAACACAGTCATACGACAAAAAGATATGGTGAAGAGTTGGGTTTTAACCATTTTAAAACATTTCGATAATTTTTTCTGAATTAAGAATCACTATCAAAGAATTGTAAGGAGATGAAGTTACAAATCCTGCATTTCACATAATTGCTGGAAGTGGTCGCTACGAGTATGATGAGAAATGTTATAGAAAATCTTAAACTATACAAAATATTTTACAGAACTTTATATATTATCATGATTAACCTTGATTAGCTGTGATGGCATCACCATCACAAATAGTCATTATTGACACATAGAATTTGTGATGGAAATGACAAGTTTGTAATGTTGAAGATATTTTTGTGATGTATATGACAAAATTTAATTTAAATGAAGTTATCATGCAAGACCTTCTCAACCAAGATAATGAGGAAACGTAGCACCTGTGTCCCTGAAGTGTCAAAACAAAGATACCTTGCTTGAAACGTATGAGAATTGTGGGGAGTTTGGTAATGACAACAATCAAACATATACTGAGTGCTCCTTATAGTATTGAGAGTTAATGCATTATAATATTTTTCAGCTTTACTTTTATTTTAACATTTTCAGGTTCAGAGCTATGAAATTTCATACTTTGTTTGGGACATGATGCAAAGAGCATATCCTTTTGAGTAATTACATCTTGAATACACTGTACATATTTGTACATTTTTATTAAGGATAAGTAGATGTGAAGTTACTGATTTTCATCTATTGGCGTTTCAAATTTATGTTAAGTGAATCCCTTGATTGTGAAATGACCTGAATCACATACATTTAAATTATAATTACTTTCATTAAGAACATGAATTTCTCGTTAGCGCCACTGAGACAGGGGTAAGGGGATAATGGGAAAACCGCGGAGAGAACTTCTATAATGTCTGTCATGTTCAGGCCCAATTTTAGAGAAAAAAAACAACTTTTTTTGGTCTTTATTTCAATGTTTGTATGAAAAAATAGAATATTATAAGTTTCATGAGGCATCTGACCCTTTTCTGCAGATTGAGAAAAAAACTCACTGAAGGTAAAACACAGGCACTAATGACTTGAGCTAGCAAATCCCCCCCCCCCCCCCCCCCCCCCCCCCCACTCTCGAAATTGGTGCTACGGGCCTGATGTTAGAGAGCTATCTCCAGATAAAGATATCTGTAACATATTTTCAGAAATAAATTTATATTATAATCATATTTTGATGTACATTTACAAGAAAATGTGTCAATAAAATATCTCCAAGTCATAATCTAAAACAATAGGCCCTAGTCTATAAACTAATAAAGCCTTTTATCATATCTTGAATAATTGTAAAAAAAAACCATCCAGGTGTTTGAATAAGAAACAATCAATTTACACATTATCCAGAAGGTGCATTCATATTCACATCCAAGAAAAAAGTTCTGATTAGGCCTACTCCGTAAAACCGTACGAGCTGGTAGCGTTCGTCAAGTTAAAACATGTTTTGAAAGACTGTTCGATCAATTTTGACAAATATTTCAGACAGCATCCAATGAAATGACAGAATCGATGAAATGGCGGGAATTTTCAACTTGTATCAACTTTGACCTTAGTTGACCTGAGAAAAGGTCAATATTCTGACCAATGGAATACTTTGGCCTTTAATTTCGCGGGTAATCGGCTGTGGACGTAGTAACTTCTGCTTTATTGTAGTAAAGATTATAGTTATATCTAAATGTTTTGATAATCAACCTGTCCCCATTTGGATAAATAATTGAAGTAGTAAACAAACATGGCTACAGAACTCGAAGATCGAGGGAATGGTGCACGAGAGGATAGGTAAGTGGATCGAGCCGGAGATATCACTCGTGTATTTTCGGAGAATTGGACTTGATGAAACAACGTCATCGTTATTTAACACAATTGTTATTTATATTGAATGTCTTTTAAATAAGAACGTAAATGAAGACAGCTCATATCATATTTACAATTCGTATATATCTTAACCTATAAAGTAGCTCCTCATTTCGATACTTATTGCTTCATGTGCTTGTAAGATGAACTCCCGCGCGCGTCATCTTGGAGTAGCCTAGTTTTCATTTTCATTTGTAGATATATTGATTATATTTATACCATTAGTGATATATTCCTTTAACTACTGAAAAGATATTTTTGTAACAAAAAACTGTCGTTTGCGAGAGAAAAATCGATTCAACAGTCAATCGTATCTGTGAGTCTAGAGTAGCCTCCCTTTATTAGTCCAACTTTACAGTCTTGAGGAGCACTTCACAATCGTAAGACTTCATTGTTTTTATTTCTCGTATATTTCATCTTGATCGTGAGAAGTGCGTGACAAAGGTGTGTGAACTTAAATGGCATGTATTCATATTTTCAGTGTTAGTTTTAAGGAAATTAAAAATTATAAATTACATTGCTATCTCTTACTCAATCAATCGAGTAAATTTATTCATTTTGAGATAATCATATCCAACATTTGATATCCCTATATTTGTTAAACGCTCTATTTACATTTAATAGAAACAAAATATTCAAAAGATCTAACAAACTTATAGTACAAGAAAACTCTAGGAAATAGATTAATCTATTTAAATTCGGTGAAAATGATGCTTTGTCTGACCAATTGACTTTGTTGCCGAAACAACTGTGATTTGAATTTTGGTAAAGGAGTACTGCATTTTGCTATAATGCACAAATTTACCAACCTTTTTCAACCCCGAAGAGATTTCCTCAGAGATCTGAAGGACTGAGAAATTATTAATCATGTGAACAAGTGCTAGATTTATGTGATATTAAAAGTATTTCAAAATGTGACCTAAATCTCGGTAATGTATTGAATGAACAAGAATAACATATTCAGTTACTAGCACTTGAGAAATTAGGTTTGTGTTATATTATTAAAAACATGTTTTTCACATCTCATAACTATTTCATTGAAGGGAGTGCTCAGAATCTGCAAGCAATATGCCCCAGGCCAATCAACTTGATGCAGACTTTCTGAAACTATGTGACGAACTCAAAATTACAGAAGATGTTCGGAAGAAAGCTCTCTTCCAGTTGAAGAGTCTACTCACAGGTGGAAATCTGGAAGATTTAAATGTGAGTTAAATGAGATTTACAATTAACCACAGCCATTTTAACAATTTATGTATAGTAAAATAGAAGTTGAAGATTTCTTGTTTCTTGTGGTGTTCACTATAAACAGGGATAGAAATGATATTTTTTAAGTGTGCCTCAAGGCACCCGATGTAAAATATGTGTGTGCCCTGAACAAAGGGAGTGTCACTAACAACGTCCTCTTGCGATTGTATCTCTGACAGATATTTGTTTTGATTTCGACTAAAAAAGATTTAATAAATTTGAAATTTTGTCAAACAAACAATTTAAATAGGTAACACAACCTTGGAAAAATCCTTCTTAGCACTTGCAGAAAGGTGTTAAAAGCAAAGATTTTGACATTCTTATTAATTTATAATTAAACTTTCTGATTCTAAGCGATTTGTTTGGACATGCCCACAAGGCACAGCAGTTGATTTTATCCGCGCCCTATGAAATTTACCCGTGTTTTCGGCACGGAAATGAAGGAAATTTCAAACCCTGATGAAACTAAATATTTTGTAGGATTCAGATTGACATTCAGATATCCAACAAAATGTTAAACCAATACATTCACAATATATCTAAATATATTTTGGATCGTCATCTGATCTGAATATCATAGAACTCAAATATCCAACAAAATACTAAACTCATACATTATTGTACAGAAAATTGTGTAAGTTTCCTAAGGTTGAGTACAGAAACAAATGAATAATGATTTCAGTATATTCTTCTTTGCAGAATGCTGACACTGATCTGTTTACGTGTGCACTGTACATGGCTCTGGTTGACTCGAGGTAATCTTTGTCATCTTATATGCACTACTGTTACACCAGTTAATCTTCGTCATCTTATATGCACTACTGTTACACAAGTTAGACAGTTACATTATCAAGTCAGATTGAGCGACACAGAAATTCTTATTGATTTAGTTGTAAAATCAATAACTTTCAAAGTGCCTTTGGTAAGATTTGACGCAAATTGAATCTAATAGTGTATAGTGAATCTTATCTAATTTCTACTGGCTTAGGACTACAGAACAAAGGTAGATTTTGCCATTGGGCCATTTTGGGGCTTTCAGTATTTTTTTTTCAAAAATTTTGAATAGGCCATTCTCCTTTGTAGCAATAGTAACATTTTTAGTTTTAATGGGCCATTTCTTCATCTAATGTGCTAAATGGTCCATGGCCCCTGCTTTTCTCAATCTCTGAAAACCTATTAACGAATGCGTGTTGTATGTTTCAGAATGCCCTATGGACCTCTCGATCCCCAGCTGCAGTGTGGATATCTGGACGCTCCGAGCGTTACCGTATCAAGTCTTCTCCGACATACCAACCTCAAGTAAGAACCGGGGATATGTATATACATCACTTATAAAAGATGAGCTCTGACCGCTAATCTAAGTATATATGTATATACACATATCCAGTTCTTTGCTCATCTTAGTGATCAGGCTCATGTGATATTGATATATTCAACATAATCAGAATTGATGACATCCAAATTCAATGTTGATATCAAAATTCAGTGTAGTTGATATCATGAATAAAAGTACCTACTTGATGACATTCAACCCAGTCCATTCATGAAATCGATGTAGTGAGAGTTATATGAAGGAGAAAAATGTATTTCCTGTCCTTTGTCCAGCTAGAGACAGCTGTTGCAAACAAAATGACTAAAGGCTAGATATTGTAAAACAACACTAAAGAAAAACCGTCAGCTTAAAAGGGGCAATAGCAGTTTTTTTATGTGAAAAAAGTGATGTCACGAAAATCAATATAAATGCTACCAATTGCTATTAACCCTTTATAGTAAATCAAAAAACAGTTCTCAAACAAACATTACATGTTCAATTAACCTACGCGAATGATTTCCCTACCACACAAGTTCATAACATCGTGGAGTTTTTGTCAGTGATAGCAACAGGTACTCTGCCAGTATACACAGACTTGTGGATGTTAGGGCTAGGATTAGTCAGTTCATAACATCATAACAATCTTTCATAACATCGTGGAGTTTTCGTCAGTGATAGCAACAGGTACTCTGCCAGTATACACAGACTTGTGGATGTTAGGGCTAGGATTAGTCAGTTCATAACATCATAACAATCGTTCATAACATCGTGGAGTTTTTGTCAGTGATAGCAACAGGTACTCTGCCAGTATACACAGACTTGTGGATGTTAGGGCTAGGATTAGTCAGTTCATAACATCATAACAATCGTTCATAACATCGTGGAGTTTTTGTCAGTGATAGCAACAGGTACTCTGCCAGTATACACAGACTTGTGGATGTTAGGGCTAGGATTAGTCAGTTCATAACATCATAACAATCGTTCATAACATCGTGGAGTTTTCGTCAGTGATAGCAACAGGTACTCTGCCAGTATACACAGACTTGTGGATGTTAAGGCTAGGATTAGTCAGTTCATAACATCATAACAATCGTTCATAACATAGTGGCGTTTTTGTCAGTGATGGCAACAGGTACTCTGCCAGTATACACAGACTTGTGGATGTTAGGGCTAGGATTAGTCAGTTCATAACATCATAACAATTGTTCATAACATAGTGGAGTTTTTGTCAGTGATAGCAACAGGTACTCTGCCAGTATACACAGACTTGTGGATGTTAGGGCTAGGATTAGTCAGTTCATAACATCATAACAATTGTTCATAACATAATGGCGTTTTTGTAGGGCACCAGTATGCACAGACTTGTGGATGTATTTGAAGTAGATGCAGGAGCCACACTGTGTTATAACATACTGTTACAACTGAATGTTGATTAAAAAGAACAAGGCAACTTTTCATGAACATACATTGAATAAAAGATGAATTTAGTACAGGTCTTCTTCACCTGAAGTTCAGCTGATATGCAGATGAATATAACAACAGCTTGAAGAATTAACATTAATATATTTCTCTTACATAAAGCAGAACCCTGGCTATGACTTGAAAGGTGAAATTAAATCATTCACTTCTCCTAGTAGGCCTTAGTATAAGAATGTAAATCCCATTGTTAGCTCAGAATTGTTACGTATTGGTTCACGAGTCTGAGAATGCCGTTAATGCGTGAAATATTTCTGAATCGGCACTAAACAACAAGTCGCTCGGTAGTCTAGTAAGTAATCACAAGTGTTATGTCTGCAGTATCACAGCGTTCTTCAAGCTGATGCACCTCCTGAAGGAGAGCTGTACCTTGAGCGACGCTGTGCAGCACCACCTACTGGCGGTGGAGAAGAACTACTGTATCGTGTCCGCTCTCTTCTACACCTTTGAAAGGTAACACAATCATCCATACCAGCTGTCTGTCTGAAATTCAATTAAAGTAATCAAAAGTTAACAAACCTTTGGCCTTGTGTAATAATCCATATATGACGCTTTAAGTGCCTTTGAGACAAAGACAATTGAAAAGAGAGGGTGGTCATTAAAATGGCTTGCCTTATAACCCCAAAACTGTTAAACAAAAAAAGATTCTGCCATCTAAATATGTTCAAAATTAATAAGCATTTAAAGTTTTTGAATTTTCCATATCAAATAGAATGTCCTATATGCAAGAGGTATTTTTGAAATGCAGAATCTAGACTAATGGAAGAAAGAGTATAATGCCTAGCTTTGTCATACAGGGAAAGTTATGAAACGGGAGCGCTATTTCTCATTGGAATTACAAATGAGTTTAGGGGGCTCTTACAACGAGAGGGCGCTTATTGCTTGCAGTACAGTATTACAGCACATTGATGGTTGAGTCTTGTCACTCTCTTTTCTAGCTGGTCCGTTTCAATTGTTGTAGTATAATTTCTAAATAATTACTTTGATAGCTACTGTAGTGTCGTGACTGTCGTCCAAGGCTATCTTTTCTCTCTCCTGCTGTCTGTTACTTAAATAGCAGAATTAAATATTTAGCTTTTACGAGCCACCAGAGCTGAAGTTTTTAGGGTAGACTCAGTTTGATGGTCCATATTGGAAACTCAGTATATATCAATAAACCAAAGGGAGATAATCAACAGCTTAGAAATGAAATAACTTGGTTTCAGATTATGCAGACATGTGTTCCGTGAAGACCCCAAGATGGACGAAGACTCAAACGAGTAGGTGCAATCTAATACTCATACTAATTGTTATGGACACAAACAAATTGAAGCTGTGGGTCTCCCGTACACAGTTTAGTGGTAATATTAGCTCATTTATTGAGTGACTCGCTTAAATCTTCTCGGATTCATGAGACTTTGTGGTAGCAAATTCCTGAACTCTGCACGTTCTATTTGTTGATTTGTCATTGAGGTGTCGGTTTACATCCGTAGAATGAGCTTATGAATTCTTAATCTGTTAAAACATTACATTCTTAATATTCTGTTGAATGTCAAATTACTTGATACCAGAGGACATTTATCATCCTGCACCTTCAGCCATGTTAAAAACACTTGTTTTGTCCGATCACCTGAGTCAGGCAGCATGAGGCCAAGCTTGTACATGTATTGTAGACCCAAGAGATAGAAATCAGCTGGTTGAGTAGCTCATTGTGTCTATTTATCAAAAAGAAGAGTCTATTGTGCCCACATCACAACTACACATGTTGAAAGAGGGGAGCTTTCGCTTACTTGATAGCCACTCCACATTATAGAGATTGGACATCATTTTTAGTTTACTTGGAACTTTACTGTGACCTCTGATAATATATGCACAAAAGGATCATTATCCCTGCACAATGAAGTTGCCATGGAAACATAACATAAAATTTGTTTTCGGCATAAAACACAAAACCTGCAAGACATACAAAACTTGGTATATAAATCAGGCATCATGTGTAGTTATATATAAGCCTTGTTGGGTTTTCCTTTTCTTGGTTCCATGGAAATGTAACTTCGACTCAGAAAGTGTAATACTTTGCTCAATGAAACTTAGTATGTGTATCAGTCAGCATGTTAAGATGTTCCTGTTTTATTACTGAAGGTGGAACGAATTGAAAAGCAATTCACAGCATTGTCACTTACAATGTGAAACAATTATCTGGTGAAGATTACACAAAATACCAAATAATAGATAAAGCATAGTCTTAGATGAATTTTTATATATTAGTACTACTGGAATTTAGATGTCTCTGTTTGGTACTCCTGATGATATTTGGAAAGTTCAAGGTCTGCGTTTGCAGTTTCCATATCCTCCATGAGACCCTTGTCAACAACACGGTAGTCTTTAGTAAACGAGTCCAGATTGCTGTAGTCTTAGTAGCCTCCATTCAGCAGGTTATTCTTAGAGGCATTGTAACACTGTAGTATTTTAAATAAATTTACTGTTGGACAGATCTAGGTAAATGCAATAACAACCAGTCAATCTCATTGAATTGTGTTCAAACTTATCACTCTTCCCTCACTGTCTTTCTGATTAGGGCATGTCTGATGACATTTTCAATCAAGCCAATACTTTCATAAGTGACATGGCTTAAGCACGCCATTGGCATGACTTGATATGTAATCAGGACTTGAAAATTTGAACTTTAATCTTTCTCCCCCTGAGGCCCATAAACGGCTAATAAATGATTTAGAAACGTGTACGGTCTTGGTCCAGGGAATCATACCAGTCAGCATGTCTGTCTGGAACCACAGTTATTTGAGTAAGCTATGCATGGACATTGTCTTGTGATGTTAGTTAAGATGTTAGTCAAGATGTTAGTTGTGATGTCAGGCTGTCCAGAGGACCCTATTTGCTTTAAATTGATTGATGTAGAAATAAATAGCATATACTTTTTTCAGAGAAAATGTGTATTTCCGAGAGAACGTCATGCCGTCGCTACCAGAGACGGAGGGAGTGTCATTCAGGAAGAAATTGTGTTGGATACTCTTCCTTCACGCCAAAAGTGAGCTCAGTTGAATTGTCTTGTTTAGTCGATAGTTCATCCCTCCATGACGCAAAATGTAAATCTATCAAGCTTAAGTAACTTCTTATCAGCTATAATATTTGAGTTTGTTTTTATCCCTTTTAAGTTACTAGGGGCAGCAACATTAGTTTTTATCCCAATGGTATGTAAAAATGTGGGATATAGTCATCACCCTCTCCATCTGTCCTTCTGTAGTCATTTCGTATTTCATAGGATATTTCTGTAACTTTGCATGAATGTTACTTACCTACTGGAGTCATGCCTTTTGATATTTTCAGAATTCTGAAATTATTATTTTTTTCTGTTCCCATGGAAATGTATTGAATAAGAAATATAAACAGGGATGGCGTAGCTTCTGAGACAGAACCCTGTCATCTCTTTCAGAAACTTTGCATATGCATAACCTACTACTGAAGTGGTGCCTTTGATATTTTCAGGTTTCTTAATTTTTTCTAGTGATTCCATGGAAATTAGCTGAATATAGACTCTGTAGACGGATAGCTTCATTTCCAGAGGAAAATGAAAAAATTCCTTGTCATTCTGAAAGTTTGAATCTTAACTCAATAGTTTCATTGGAAACTCTGATTTATAAATACAAAGATATTCATGTTAATGAAGAATAAGTGACAGTTTTTTTGGTTTTAATGTTAAAGGTTGAATAATATTTGAATTATGATGTTGCAAGGGACTCAAATGAGGGATTTAAATTTTCAGTACAATAAACATTTTTGTTTGATACAGATTAGTTACAGCAGATATTTTGAAATCTGTCAGGGGTTTAACATTGAATACGTTAATTTGTATAAGTTTTTTTGAATTTATTTCATCCTGGAAACACTGCACTATCCAAAACATTGGCAGTTTTCCTTATCAATGCACTGTTTTTGAAGGTGCCTATTGATATAGTACTATTGCAAAGCTGACTATCACTGTCCGTCAATAGTTCAATGTATAGTTACATCCCCACTGTTTCCATCCCTAGATCACTTGCTGGTTTACACCCAGGATCTGAACAATTATACAAGCAGCTATGATATAGGTAAAATGCTCTAGAAAGCGGCGTTAAACCCCAAATCACCTCAATGCTCCTGACTATCACGATCCATCGATAGTTCAATGTATAGTTACATCTCTATCATTGCAGATCACTTTTTAGTTGACACCCTTCATCTGAACAATAGCAGGATTACATCTCTAACTCTGATTTATCGACTGTTTAATGCATCGTTACATCTCATTGCAGATCACTTTTTAGTTGACACCCAGGACCTCAACCACGCTGTTCTACTCCTGCTCTGCTGCCTGGAGTTCGTGCTGCGGACCACGCCTTCGTTTCTCCTCAACTCTCCCTATGGTATGGTAATATGCCAAGATGGTGAAGAAAAACCCCAAACTGCACCACTGTTGCTCATAACATCCATTAACCATTAAGCGCTATGCTCATTTTCACCTAAGTTTTCTTTGATGTCAGGAGACACCTAACTCATCCCATCACAGGGTAAAACTTATACACTGACACTCCACTCCCTTACCCTGGGTTATAATCTCACTCTAAGCTATGTGCTGTGACCTATGACCTATGAAATTTCTAAAATCAGTCAACTGATGAAAACTTATTTTTTCATTTAAGGCACCTAGTTGACCCGTGTTGCATCCCTGCAAAAATCATAAAGATCCCTCAACACAGAGTCATTTGAAGTTCATCGCACCTACTTGGATAAAATGTGAATAAAATTTCATGGGAAAATGTGTATGATTTGCTCCAATGAATGATTTCAGTTTGTTTATCTATGTACATCACCATTTTGCAGAAGAGGGAAAGTCGACTGAAGTTTGAAAGGTTTCTAAAAGTATTTGATAAGTTGAATTGTTGGTCACAGCATGTTGCTTTAAGCAGGGTTGTAACCCAGGGTAAGAGAGGGGAGTGTCAGTGTGGAAGGCCTTATAACTCACCTTGGTAAATGGATAAACAAGAATTTCTATCTGGTATGTATGTAAACAGGTATATCTATAGGACTGTCCCTTTAGATCATTTTTTAAATGAGCAACAACTCTTATTAATCAAGAAGTGTGAAGAATGTGAAGCTGAGAATAAGATCCTCTCTTCTCATGGAAACACTTGACAAGAACATTGACGGTTGTGAAGAGTTTAAATAAGTTTGACACTGCTTGTAGCAGTCAGCAAAGGTAACCTTCATATCAGCTGTGAGAGCAACCACATGGTGTCAGCTAACATGTCCATCTTTTACATTTACAATCTTTCTCGCTGTACATATACTGGTAATTTTCAATCATCAACAAAAGTGTTGATATGGAAAGGGTCTACGCTTATTGCAGACATAATCCGTATTGGCTGTGTGCAGACCACTGAGAACAGAACGACGGACATGCTCCTGAAACTCTCTGAACAGGTCAAGACTAGCATTGAGGAAGTAAGCAGTTCTTCTTCTTTATTGTCTGCTATTTAACATGTTGTTTGTTTATGATAAAAGGTGAAGCAATCTCATGGATTCTTCGTCTCGTGATGCTTGTCAAATCTGAAATGATGTGTGTACTAGGACTGTTTGGTTTCCTGATAATGAATGCAGTGTAAGGGAGATAACTCCTCAGAGGTTGACATACTACAATGCTGTCAGCCAGACAAGGGCTGCTTACTTGTACAGGCTTGGAATATTGAAGATTTTAGATTATAGGATCTTTTCAGATGCATTTGACTAGCTAAATTTTATTTTGACGAGCACCTACTAGTAAGAATGTTTAGTGCAATGATAGGATTAATTTTCAACCCATCTTTTTGGTTTTGCCCAGGTACAAGAAATTCAACAGAACTGCACAGAACCATTCTTCCTTCGTTTACCCCATGTTGAGGGAGATCTTGATGTAAGTAGGCCTGTCAGCTTGTCTACTTTCCTACATACATATATATATGTATATATAAAGTTTCTTTAAGCCTATTTATCAAGGTAATCACTGTCATAGTCCAGTTTTTATGAGTGTACTTGTGTGCTGGAGAACTTGATCTCCAATCAGAAAGTTATCTGTCTTCTTTGTCCACATTTTGTTAGTGAAAGGTTGTCTTTGGAGTTTGTCTGTAGCTTCTTCGTGACAATCTATTGTGAAATGATTCTACTGATGTCCCACCTAGTCTGTAGCAGGGTGTGCACATATAATGTCAGTGTTTTATGACAATGCAGGTGGAGCGTCTTATTGACCAGTACGAAGAGCGGTACAAGAAAGATGGCAGCATCAACGAGATGTTGTTTCTCCGTCATGAAGCACATCTGGTCCCGACAGATTGTAACAAGAACAGGTCAGTGGCTGTAGCAACAGATTGTAACAAGAACAGGTCAGTGGCTGTAGCAACAAATTGTAACAAGGACAGGTCAGTGGCTGTAGCAACAGATTGTAACAAGAACAGGTCAGTGGCTGTAGCAACAGATTGTAACAAGAACAGGTCAGTGGCTGTAGCAACAGATTGTAACAAGAACAGGTCAGTGGCTGTAGCAACAGATTGTCCATGGATAAGATAGTGCTGCACATGTGTTACTGGATTCAGAGCGCCGCACACATCTTGAATCCAGAGTGCCGCACATGTTTTCAGTTGAATCCAGAGTGGCGCACATGTTTTCAGTTGAATCAAGAGTGCCCCACATGTTTTCAGTTAAATCCAGAGCGTCACACGTTTTTAGTTGAATCCAGAGTGGCGCACATGTTTTTAGTTGAATCCAGAGTGGCGCACATGTTTTTAGTTGAATCCAGAGTGTCACATATGTTTTTAGTTGAATCCAGAGTGGCGCACATGTTTTTAGTTGAATCCAGAGTGTCTCACATGTTTTTAGTTGAATCCAGAGCGGCGCACATGTTGATTTGAATCAAGAGTGTCACATATGTTTTTTTACGTGATCTTCAAATGATGTCAAGTCTACGTTGAGTTGAGTATTTTACAGTCATGTCTTTAACAAGTTATGTCTTTATTTTTGTATGAGTGAATTTGTCAAATTGATTATTTTCAGAACTAGTCTTGAAAACGGTAGCAGAGCGGAACCCCAACAATTCATGACCCCAGTCAGGTAAAATATTACATTATAATGTTTAGATTATTATAGAATGCCTAGAATTGTATTTATGAAGTCAAGTAGCATTAATAAAAGGACATTTTTATGGGTCATCAACTTCATTATTCTTCTGATAGTGACGTTTCAGTATAGCTTCTTATACCGTTTTCAAGCAGGATAAGGAGCTATACCAAAAATTGCTATCAGTAAATAAAGAAGTTGTTAATCCATAACAAAAATTCTTGTCATTCTTAAAGGCACTATTGTACGCAGGTTTTCCCTCAATTTTATAGTTCATGCATTTTAATGAATTGTTGCATTGTTGCATTGAAAACTTCAAGTCAGTTAGAATTAACTTCATTGTCTGAATATATGCATATTTTTCCAAATAATGTGTATGTTAGATTGCCTGAGTGCAAATGGGAAGTTATATCTAGACATAATATGAGTACATTATTTAGGTTAATGAAATACTTGTGAGAGTTAGTGCCTTTAAGTCTTTTATTCATGGCTTCCGAAATTCTGTGGTATATAATAAAATCATTTATGTTGAGAAATTGCCTTTAAGAGAGTAACAATTACAAAGGCAATGAAAAAGAAGAGTAACATCTAGTTACTGTCATTATATGAATATAAAGATATAAAACCTTATAAAAATGCCTTTCATTTCTTCCCTGAATATTAAGCATGTATGCAACCATAGGATGACATTTTCAAACAGCTAGGAAACACATTTTATATGTTGCGGAGTCTCACAAGTACTATATACATTTTTTACACAGCATATTTGAAAGACTTGGACATATGCAGCTTGAAGAAACAAATAGCTAATGACTTTATATTCTTCATTTTCACTTCACTGTAAAGTGCTTTAAATATTGCCTGTCTTGATTGATCCATTGCAATTGTTCATGTATATGTCTATTTTATTTTCAGGGCTGCAATATCAAGTGTGCAACAGCTGAAGAACATATTGTGCAATGCAAATGACACGCCCAGTGCTAAACTCCTCTCTTACTTCAAGGTAAGTCATGTGTGTTTGTACACTCAGCTGGCTAGTAGATGTAATGAAAGAAAGAGAGGTTATGGCCTTTGACATAGAGAATATAAACAAGAGTTTTGGGAACTCCTATACTTAATTATAACTATTAAATCAATAACTTATGGTTAAACATTCTCCTTCAATGTTTGATGTTAAGGTTAAGTCACATCTTAAATGAGTCTTCTTAATGATATTACTGTCTACACTGCACATTCACTTTTAATGTAGAGTGTCTGGCGACATGATGCATTTTTTAACTTGACAAAAATACCTCTTTGATGTGTATATCATATTTCAGAACTGTTCAAATGACCCAACGACCTCTATATCTGAGCGGGTAACTGATCTCCGCGCTTCATTCACCTCAAAGTTCCTGGAACTCTCCCAGTCAAGTCAGACCACAATAGCAGACCAGCGCTTCCTCATGGCCGTGCGGCTCTACTATAGAGTCATGGAGTCCATGCTTGATATGGTGAGTTGCTTTATAAACCATCATCGCACTGCCATATGCTTCAACTGGGATAGATACGCTCAAGCTACTCTGACGACTGGCTGGCAGAGTGAGGTTGAAAGCATTTGACTGCACAGGTAGAGTGTCTGATTCTCCCCTGAATGTCCTAGTTTTTAATCCCCCTGGTTCTTGATTTTTGTATTTTCAATCCTGAAGTAGAGGATCTTTTAATCACTTGTAGACAGTTTTGCAGAAATCGGTTTATTTGCTGGACATATCCAGTTGGGAAACCAGTTTGATTGATAAGAAAATTGACTGGTCAGACATTTGTAAAGTTGATTATAAATCAGAGAAACACTCAAATGGGCCTAAATTGCATAATAATCATTAAATAAAGGCAAATCACCCTTCTTGTGCCCGTCATAATTGATAATGAAAACATGATCCAGATATCATATAGAATTAATTATTTTCACCAAATGTAAATAAAGGCAAACAGTCGCCCAATGATAATTTCCAGTGTCTTTACTCGCGTCAACAATAAGGAGTTTTAAACAAACCCGAACTTTTAGAGAATTGTTATGATTTCCTGCTTGAGAAATCATGTTACTGTTTATTATTATGAAATATCCATATTGATTCATTATATTGTAAATAGATACCAAACAATTATTTGTAAAGATACAATGACGAGAGGAGTTGTTAAGTGGTACAGTGATTCATGAATTAGTTGCCTGTTAGTTTGACTCTTCTTACAAAATTCAATCTTGATAAATTATGATTACATATCATAAAATACAATAATTCAAAGCTGATCAACATAAAATGCATGAACAGTATAGTTCATATTTATTAAAAGAATAAATAATAACAGCATAGGTAAAATTATCAAGAAAGAAGTTGACGCTGTTATGTTATGGACACTATGAAGAGAAACACTGTTTAAGATTTCAATCGTATGTCCTTGACGACATGCCAAGTTATGAATATGCTCTCATGTTCATATCATTTTTTCGATGTAGTTTCTTAAAATTTTCTTTGAATAAATGTTGGAATGCACAAGATACTTTTTTTGTAAATAAATTGTCAGAAAATGTGAAATAAAAGTGTCATATTTAGACAATGCATAAGGCCGCAGTAAAATGTTTTCTTATAACTATCACGTCCATCTTTTTTGACGAATTTACTTCTGGGACATGTTTTTGCACATATAAGTTCATATTTTGAGCCCAAATTGATTAATTGGACCATGTTTTGAACACACAGTGAAATGCTCTGCAATTTGTAGAGAATAAGTTTATTTTGAGTCCAACAAACCATGCAGCTTTCTATCTCTTAATGAATTTGGCAACATAAATATCAAGCAGGTGGCTGGTGTGCAGGTTACTGTTTTAGGAATTGGCCTAACCTCCTTTAACATTCATTGCACTGCATTATGAGATTTAAAATATAAAATGTAACAAATGTTGTTTCAGGAGCAAGAACGTTTATCGACCAACGACTTCTCGAAGCTGCTGTGGTCGGAGAGCTTCCATCGGTCGCTGCTGGCTGCTTCAGTAGAAATTGTGCTCATGACCTACGGATTGTCCAGTAAGTTGTGCAGTCACCGCGATTCTCTTGCTGTCAGGTCAATGCATTACATGTAGTTATTTCCCTAATACTAAATAGTGAAGGACACAGTTACCCAAATGAAGATTTGTGTTTATTGCATTGAAATATCTTTTTGCTTAGTGCCATTGAGACAGCAAAATGATGATGTCAGCTGAACCAAAAATTCAACATATTTAGCGTGTTTGGCCATTGGTAAGATGTCAGTGTTTTTAGATTGTCAGAAGTTGCCGAGTCAAAACATAAATTAATTTGAAAAAAACACCATGCCCTCACTCAGAATTGCATTTGTTCTCCTTGGTAATTTGTTTCTCTGCTAATTGTTAATATGTACATATATGCTTACATCTCACCACGTTGTTACCACTGCTTTTTCTTTGCTCCTCTTTAGCAAGCAAGTAAGCTATCTTGAATGTTCTTCAATAGCTTCAAAATTATAACCAAGGATCCAAACTTGTTGTCTAGAATAGTTACATGTAAGCACTTAATGGAAGACTTAACTCTTTGTCTGTTGTTATAAATCCTCTCTCCTGCAGTTTGATAAAACCTTTCGATCATTATTACACATTAGTCAAAGAATGCTTTAGTAACTAACGGTCTCAGTAACTAAAGAAGCACAAACTCAGTCCTGTTTGTTTCTTGTCCCCCAGGCAGCCCGAGTGGTTCGGACAGTTTAGTGACAGAGTCCGCGTTCTGTTTCCCCTGGGTGCTCCAGGTCTTTCAGCTGCAAGCCTTCGACTTCTTCAAGGTGCTCGAGAGCTACATCAAGGCCGAGCCAGAACTCACTCGCGAAATTATCAAGGTTAGACAGTCTATCAAAAAGACCTGGTGCTTTTCTACAAAGCAGTAGTAAAGTCAATTGTAGCTCATTTTTTTAATATTGGTTACATCCGATTGTAGCCTTATAATCAATTGTAACACATCCGTTGTAGCCTTATAATCAATTGTAACACATCCGATTGTAGCCTTATAATCAATTGTAACACATCCGTTGTAGCCTTATAATCAATTGTAACACATCCCATTGTAGCCTTATAATCAATTGTAACACATCCCATTGTAGCCTTATAGTCAATTGTAACACATCCCATTGTAGCCTTATAATCAATTGTAACACATCCCATTGTAGCTTCATAATCAATTGTAACACATCCGTTGTAGCCTTATAATCAATTGTAACACATCCGATTGTAGCCTTATAATCAATTGTAACACATCCCATTGTAGCCTTATAATCAATTGTAACACATCCGATTGTAGCCTTATAATCAATTGCAAGTGTTTTGTGAACAGGACTCAGAATCCAGATGGGCTGATGGCATTGATCGTTCATTCATATTTTATGCTAAGTTTGTAATATTATAGTACAAAATTCCTTTTAAGAATTTCTTGAGGTCCAAAAATTTCCTATTGAGTAGAATTTCCCAGCTTTCAAATGTTTTACCGTGTTCAGCAGATAACCCCTCAATATGATAAAAATGAAAATTTGATTTGAAGTGTTGGAAGGAAATATTTTTTTATTTCAGCATCTTCAGTGGGTGGAGAACCGCATCTTGGAGAGCTTAGCATGGATGGAGGTGAGTAAAGATGTGCTCAGATGAAATTAACCCCCCAACCCCTTTCTGTTCTTAGAAGTGGTTCAGTGGCTGTAGACACTGATGTGTGACAGGAGTGATAGTTGAATCAATTGCATGTTTAGACATAGACTGGGACACCCCCAGATCATCTTCCTACGCAGAGCTTGACTATTGCTAGTCTCGAACTGTCCAAGTTAACCCTTGCTGCCGAGATAAGACTTTAGAGCTAGCACAGGAAAGTCTTGTGTCGGCAGCAAGGGTTAACTTGGACAGTTCGAGACTGGCAATAATTAAGCTTTGCGTAGGAAGATGCCCCCAGATCTGTATCAAGAACCTCATTCTACTCTATGTTCCAATTAAGAAAATTGAACCCAACACTTGTGTCTCAGATCTAAGTTGTGATCAGTAGAGGTCATGTGAGGTGACCTTTCATTTCCTGCTTCAATGAGGTACAGGTGGTGGGTTTATCTGATTTTAATGAGATGTCTTCATTCATGAACATCTATTTCTAGGGATCCTCTCTGTACAGTGCCGTGGAGTTGTCTGACGTAACGATGACCCAGCCAGCATCGCCCCGTCCTGGGGATCCGCCACCTCAACCCCCTCACAGTAGTGCTGCTCAGATGTAAGCACAGTCATTACATAGACAGGGGAGACATTTGAAGAATAATGTTTGGGAAGTTGTAAGAAATATTGATCTGAGATGAACAAATTTAAGATATATATATATATTGAGCAAATATCTTCAATTATAAATATAAAATGAAACTTAACGATTGTCAAAGAAACATATGCAAATATCACTGTCTGAAACATAATGGACTTCACCTGGGCTAGATTCTATTGTTTACAATGTAAAATCTTCGAACTAAATAAATTTGAAGACCTGACAAGCTACAGACAAGGAGTCTCTCTTCAGCAGTATGTATCACATAAAATATGTCTCTGCTATCAGGTTCCTGTCACCCATGCACCCTCGAGGGGGAGTGCAAACCCCAACCCCCACCAAGCTACCTCCGTCTCCTTCAGCTGCGTCCTCCTCTCCCAGCCGTGCGGGTCAGTCGCCCGGTACAGATGTCCGTACGCCTCGCCGGTCACAGTCACTCAACCTTTTCTTCAGTAAAGGTGTGTAACAAGTCAGCAATAACCAATAAACAAATAACCAATAAACAAATAACCAATAAACAAATAACCAATAAACAAATGAGCTGGTAGTATGGAGAAAAGAAGAACTTAACTGATTAATTTTTTATTACTTACATCAATATATACATGTATCAAATATCAAGTAATTGCTAAATTTCAGTTTGGTCTAAAAAGTGGAATCTAAGACATAGCCAAAACATTAAAGAAATATCCCTGTTATTTTCAGTTGGCAGGACAGGCTACCACAGACTGCAGAAGCTCTGTACGGCTCTCCATGTTCCTAGAGATCTGGTGAGTACATGTCGCCTTGGCAAAAGTCAAAGATTGTTTCAGGGTGATTTCCATTATACGTCATTTATGACCTCATGATTCAGCTGATGAAGATATTACTGTAAAGCAGCTTGTTTCCTTAATATATTTATGTGATTCAAAAGTGATAGAATGTCAAAATGTCAAGCAACCAAAATATCACCCATATGAAAAGGTTTCCTGAGTATAAAAAATCAAACATTTAACTTTGTTTTCTCAATAAAACACCCCTCAAAGTGTCCCTTCTAATACTGTAAATCATTTGCAGCAACACAAGATCTGGACATGCTTTGAGTTTTGTATCACCAACAAGCCTGGGCTCATGAGAAACCGACATATAGACCAGGTAAACAATATACTCTACAGAAAAATGATGTAGAAATTATTTTCCCCGCAGAATGAGGGATAATGAAACCGGCTCCGTTCGTCAGTCAGTTCATTTGTCTTTCGCTCCCATCATCTGTTTAACAGTTCTCCTTTCTGCGGGAGATAAAGACTTTCTGCTTGTTTGTTTCAGTTGTCAAAGTTTGTGTAGCCAAATTTTGTTCATGTTAGAACCTAAATAAAGGTATTGTTTTGAAATTAATAGTTTATGCTCAGCAGGCCTATCAAACTAAGTAAAGTGCGTGTAAGCAACCTAGCTGGAACTCTAAGCTGTATGAATAAATCATTTATTAGTAATATTATAAGATCAGATTTGTTTATGCCATTGCCCAATGTCCATTGTCCTTTCTTTTGTGCATCTGGCATCATTAACAACCCAAAGCTTAACTTTCATGGGAGGCACCTTGCACTATCTTTGTGTTTTGCCCGTCCTCTCAAATATGGGTGTTGCCGTTCATCTACCCTGAAATATTTTATCTATATTCTATATGCAAGAAAAGGCACTAAAGCTCTGTTAAGACTGTTAAGCTACGAGCCAATGGCTCTTTATATGTTTATGTAAATCGAGATATTGACCTGCATTGACGTGGTGTTGCAGATGTTGATGTGTTCCCTGTACGGGATCTGTAAGGTGGTGGAGAGGGAGATCAAGTTCAAGACCATCGTACAGATGTACCGTGAAGTGTTCACCGTGGATCAGGCAGTAAGTTGCAGAGATAAATCTAGGAAAATTAAGTTCCCGCACTTCTAAAACATTTGAGGGGGAGTGATCACGCAAAATAATTACATGTCCCGCTAATTAGTGTATTATGTGCGCAATAAAAAAATATTATTTACATGAAATGATATTAAAAAGTCAAATTCTCTTTACTGAAAATCGTAACACGTATCGATATAACGTTTCACTGTAAACATCCGGTCATTAATAATGTAACGATAGCGGCAACAGCCAATGGAAAGAAGGTTCTTTTACTTAGTTACATCGTTTCCCAATCATATTTCTTGTTTCAAAATTGTTTCTGCCGATGTCATTCGTTTTACTTCGTTTTCTCACGGAAATAAATTATGTTAAACATGGGCGCATGCGTGGTGTTTACTTTCTGTCTGACTTCCGACTACCGAACGTTAGCAGACGACCCATGTGGTTTGATTTGTCAATATCCTGTCGTGTCGAATTGCGGTCATTTCAAAGTTTCAATGGCGCAAAAGAGAAGAATTACTGACTTTTTTGTGCGTGGCATTCAAGTTGACAATAATGAGGAAGAAATTGTAGTTGAAACAAACGATGATTCATGAATATATCGGTTTTATTCAGTGTTCGCGGTAGGTTTTTGTACAGTGCGTGCAAAAATGAAATAATAAATTTTCAATTCAAATATTTCGCGTTTTTGTTAATGGAGTTTTTATTTCAATAAAACAATTACTAGTAAAGCTAATAAATCAAGTTTAGACATCAAAGTTTAACCTACCATATACGGTTTAGTTTTGATGATGAAACACATGCAGCCACATGCCTGTGTAAGTAAATAGCTGCCGTTCCAAACTTCGTAATATTATACAGCATGAGACTTGATAATAATCACTTGTAAACATTGCTCTGATTGGATGAAACGAACGACTTCCGGGGGATTCCATCGATATAGTAAACAATGATGAATGTGTCACTTTAGTTTTAGTTTAGTTATTCAATAAACGATTTCCCCAAACAGCAAAGACGGTGACTTAATTAAAAACGTAAGATTAGTAACTGAATACAGTGTTTTAATTAAACAAACTCAGTGTTATTACACAAATTAAACTAAACCAGTTATCTGTACCAAGATGCACAACGTCATGATATTCTAATATCCATTACTGACCATACCCACAGGAACACAAACTCAAATTAAAACCTTTGCGTAATGTTGTATAGTAAATACACATTACAGATTCTTTTTGAAAGTTACTTAAGTCTTTTAACATAGCAACTTCAATTAAAACTCGAAAACGAGAAATAACTTCAAAATCTTTCTCTCTCAAGTTAAACGTCACGAGGCATTCCAACTGCTAAGCAGACGACGTTAAAATGTTTATTATCCAATCAAAGCTCCTGTTACAATGACGCATTTCAAAGCACCATCTGCCTACACACTTTTTTTAGCAATGGGATTTCCAGGTTTCGATTTATTTTTGTCAGGACATCGTAATCAGAAAATCAGCTTAGAACGTTTTTTTTTAACATTATGAAAAAATATAAACTTAAGTGTATAATTATATGTGCGTGCAAAACACGCATTTACAAAATATTTCGCGTGTATATAAGATTTTTATGCGTAAAAAACGCAGGTTTATGCGTTAACGCGAACACTGTTTATTGGATCTATTCAAAACATGGACTGTTTTGTGATTGTAGCAGATATATTAGATTGTTTAAATCAGCTGTACAAATGTAACAGGTTCTGTATAGTTTGGCAGGTAGAAGGAGTAACATTGCTCGAATGGTGTTTGTCATTAGCGTAAATAACTCTCTTCACAAGAGACAGTCAACAACAATATTCAGATGGAGTTGAATCAAATTCAGACTGTACAATTATGGTGAATTAATGAAACACTGACATTTGACTTGTCTTGCCTGATAACATAACATCAGAAATCAAACAAGCTAGTTCAAACTAATTTTGATTAAAATGTGTTATTTTGCAATGCAAATGTTTTATCATAGGATCAGTGACATTACTCTTAGCCATTCATTTATTTCAATGTTGCACATCAATCACATTGTTTCAGGTTTACAAAAGTGCTTTTATCCACGGAAATGAGTTCGACTCCATCATTGCTTTTTACAACAAGGTCTTTATGCAGAACATGAAGACCTACATCCTACAGTTCTCCAACAACAAACAGGTGGTGAGTAGTTTATATATCCTACAGTTCTATAACAACAAACAGGTGGTGAGTACTTTATATCAACGTTAGTGTCATGCGTAAAAATGATATCATCAGGGTATATATATCCATGCAAGTTTTTACATTTGCTTGATTGCCTCATATCTGTGAATTGAGTGGAATTGGTTGATGTCTTTTTAGGTCCCTGGCTAGAAGACTGTGGCCCAACCCTAGATAGATACATCTTAGGCATGATTATAATGATATTCTATGGAGGTCTCCATAACTCAAACATTTATGTAAAAGTAAAACTTGATTCATCTTTGAATTAAAACTGTAGCACGATTTATTCTGCAGACTCCCACTCTGTCTCCGGTACCCAGACAGTTGACGTCGCCTCACAAATCTTCTCCAGTATTCAGGTCAGTATTCAGATCAGTGGACTGACCCAGCCCTACCCGAGCTTGTCTATTTCTCCTATATTTACAAGCTGTGCTGCCTATCATCATCTTTGCCAGCTCGCCAGCTTACTGCAGTTGAACTCTTGCAGCCAAGGGTGTTCCACTCAAACCATAAATTTGCTGTAGGTTTCACTTGTGATAGGACTGGTAAAACTTATGATTTAGGCTCAATGTATTTTTTCGAAGTTTCTTGAAGTCACCTAACTACAATTGGTTAAAATCTTTGACACTGTCTTAAATATTAGTCAAACATGCTTCATGATGTAACAATACTGAGTGACATTCTTGATGTACATGAAGGCCTTGAAAATATTCATGCTAATCTTTATGTTAGAACAGAACTTATGTAAGAAAATAAGAACTCTTTGCGTCTTGTGTACTGCTCCATGTCAAGTGCCTGTATTGTCACTTATAGTTAGCGCCGATCACAGGTCAGTTCCATATCACATGATGTCTCCTCAGTGATTGGTCAGTCTCATCTCATCTCACCAGTTTTCTTATATCCAATCCCGCCAATGGCTTCCTTTATGTTGCTGATAAGGTGGGGTGGGAAGATCACCTGAGATCAAACTGCTACAATTTGAATTAAGACTTGATTTCAATGAGGTTGCTAATAGGCTGGAGTGAATGGTCACCATTATTTGGTATTTGCTAAAGCATTATATGAATGTAGAGTTTGATATGATTTTAATGAGATTGCTGAGAAGCTTGAGTGAAAGGTCACCATTTTGGGTATAAGCTAAAGCAAAATAACACTGCTAAGTTTTAAACAGATTTTAATGGGATTTCATAAGGCTGAAATGAAAAGTTGCCATTGTGGGGTATGCTTAAATAAAAGTAAGAAATTTAGGTTTGATATTATTTTAATGAGGTTGCTGAAAGGCTGGAGTAAAAGGTCACCATCATGGGGTATGTGCTAAAGCATAGGATGAATATTAAGTTCAAACTGATTTTAAAGAGAATGCTTGCTGCTTGGGTTAACAATGTTTTTCACTTCTTGTCTTTATTGACAGTGTTCCTGGGAGGAAGCGCTTCTTCGTGTCCCCCCTGAAAGAGTCCCCCTTCAAGGCCCCGCCCTCCCCCTCTCACCTGACACCCCGCAGTTCTCTTCTCTACAGCTTCGGCGAGGGCCTTGGGGTGAGTTAGATTACCTGTGTACTAGACAAAAAATTTCTAATCTAAAATTGAATCATTTATTTTAATTCAATACTACTAATAAAAAATTTATTACCAACTACTTCAAGGTAGAGATAAAGAATTGAGAAATTCAAATTTCTATTTGAATTCTGTTCATAATTTACTTTCTGGTTAATTTTGCTTTGTACTTGAACTATAACTTACTTTCTTGAACTTAAGTAAAGAAATGTAACAAATATTTCAGAAATTCTTTTAGTTACTAGGTTGTTTAAAATGTGCTTGTGTTTTAAGAGCACAGTTAATAATTCAAAACTGCATTTACAGTCAGAGAAGCTACGGAATATAACAGAGAGTCTGTCTGCGTATAGGCGGCAGTCGTCCGGACACACCCCCAAGAGTCTGAAGCGGCTGCGTTTTGATCAACTGCCAGCAGACGATGATCAGTGAGTGATTTTGGTGAAATCTTATTCATTATTCTGTCACAAAAGGATCAATAAAATCATTGCAAATTCCTTTTAAACGCACAATATTCTTACTTCAAAGAGACATTGAGCTTTTCCTTTCTGCCATTGGGAGCATATGTTACTTTTATTATCATGAATTAAATGTTTTCCTTTAATTTATTTTTCATCAATCTGCAAAAGTTCAAAATTATGAACTATTCTTATCAATACATCAACTTTAGGTCAGTACCAGAGAAAATGCCCAAAGTTGTCAAGAAACTGCCGATGGATGTGTCCCCTCACAAGATGGATGTGTCCCCTCACAAGACTCTCGGACAGAGAAGGTATGCGTTTGCTGTGGATGAACAGATTACTGTAAAATCATTTATTTTCGCGCAAACATAAAAAATGACTGATTCGCTGGGTTTAATTTTCGCGCATATCGACTAAGCAATATCAAAAATTTGGTGGGCAAAACTACATGCACCGTGCAGCAAAGATTACACTGAAACTAGTAGTAATTAACTTATAAAAACAATTATATTATTCAAAAAGTCAATGATCAAAATTGTTTTTATTAATGGTCATTACATGTCTTCAAGTTTTGAAGTGGTAACGATACCTGTTGCCAAGTTTTCCCGGAAGTAAACATTTGCAACGGTTTACTTTGATCTCTAACTCCAAACAATAGTGTTTGAATGATGTGACTTCTCGAAAATATACCGAACCGAGAGTCCTGTACAGCAATACGCACCGTATCGAAGCTCAAGAGTACCGCAATCAAAACATCAGGACACGCATATTGGCGATCAAGAGTGGATTCCGCCAGGCCGGATTATTGTGATGACTGTGTTTGCACAACAAACAACGTGCATATCGGCGTACACACTTGTGAGAGGTCTAATTAGTGACTCATCATTAATGAACGAACCAAACTTTCCTGTGAGTAATGAAATGTATCAACCAAATTATTTGTCTGTTATTGGTTTCCTTCACGTTCATAACCATAATATTTCGCGATGTTTTATTATTCGCGCATTATGGCTTTGCGTGAAAAGCGCGAAAATTAAACCCACGGGAAATATTATGATTTTACAGTAGATTTGAATCCCTCCAGGAAGAGCACTTCTATCATCAAAGTGTTCTTCAACAGGTTCATCCTCCTTCACAAATCATTGAATTCAGTCTGTGTTATATATTTATCTTTATGAATCATAATTATTTCATCATGATCTCAACTATTTAAGTTTTGACTTAAATTATGAAAAAGGCATTCTCTCTCGACAGAGGTAGCTCCGTTATTAATTCTTTCACAACTTCTGTCCTATATTTCACCAAATGCTGCATGTATGGATAACATTTTCGTTGTCAAGGAGGCCTTGCATTAATGCAGTTGTGAAATCAGACCAATGCCCTCTGCAAAGGAGACTCATAGTGCAAAGAACATATTCAAATAAAGTTTAGCTTTCTGGAAACATGCGGAAATTATAGTCATTTTGAGTGATAACTTTTAAAACGACATCGCTACTGTTTGATTGCATCCAATCAGGCTTGTACATTTTCAGACCGAGAAACGCTCATATTAGGAATGAGGTTGAGTAAAAATTTATGACGGAGCTACCTCTGTCGGGTGAGAAAGAAAAAAGGTTGCTTGGGAAGAACTTGGGTAAACTAGCCTCTGTTAGCTCTATGGTAAAATAACATTTGTTTAGATACCAGTAACTTTAACTAATTCGTCCAGTATGTTTGGTTTAATTCCTTCCGTTGTCATGCGAAGATTTGTGTAGTTTGTTTGGCACATAGTGTTCCAAGGAGAGAAGAACACTTAATTTGGGCTGCACGAAGTCAGCCAGGTAAATCTCCAATCTTCAACTTCAATTCTACTAATTCGGTATGTCTTTTCTTTTCAGTGTTGACATCTCTGAAGGCAGCAAGAGGGATTAAGATTATCAACTATGCAATTCTGTTGCTTGTCTTCCTTCTTACTTGTTTTGTTTATCAAATGAGGCCTGTTTACAATTTATTGTTAAGTTATTGAATTCTAGCAAATGTTTTAATGCCTCTTTGGTTAAAAATTTCATGCATATGATTTGCATGACTATTTGAGAGGTTAGACTCTTCTGTCACATGTGAGACAAAGATATATTATGTAAGAAATCATTACAGTTACCTTGGGCTAGTTTAAATGATATTAAGTTTTAATTGTTGTACATGAAGGGTAGTATAATCTTAGAATTGTGTGAGTGAATTTTATTTGAAAAAATTCTCCCAAAAAGATTTTAAGTAAATATGTTGGTTTTTATCTATTTTGCAACTGTTTATTTTATTATTTCATGTTCTTCCATTTCAAAAACAAGTTTTCATAAAATATTATGAAGTATACTAGAAAATTAGATTAAAGATTGAAATCTTATTAGGAAAATGTTTAAAGGAGGAAATTAGAATATGATGTTATTTTCATGATTATTATTTAGTCTTCATGTTAACCTTCCTACAAGGTATGCAATGGAAAAACATCCATCGTTGGTCAATACCCTTTCTATTTCATTGGTATCATTCCAGAATGCAGAACGGTTAAAGCAACTTTTCATTCAGAGGGAAAAGGTTTTGACACCTTTATAACCTTGATGTGATGTCTTCCTTAGAATACAAAGTTCCAACATGGTGAAATTATTTGCAGACATATTGACCAATGTTGAAATTGATTATAAATGTGTATACAGTCTGTATCATAACAATCAATATGGGCATTACCTATTAACTAGTTATGTTAATTAGTCTTTAACCTTAAGATATAACTAATGCAGTGGTTGATGAACTTAACAAACAATGGCTTCATTTCTTATTCTATTATAAAATTATCAATTGTCAACCTTTCCCAAAAAGCAAGGTTTTTTACTTTGTGAACATAGGCATATTTTGTTACCAGTTTTTGTGTGTACTGGACTATTATTGCTCTTATGTTATTTTGAACTGTTGAATCATTCTTGATCTGGAATATTAACATGTTATCAAATCATCATATCCCTTATGTATTTTCAATGAAATCTTTCTCCTCTAGCTTTTATAAGAATGGTGAATAAATTCATTTTGTGAATTTATTATGCTTTTCAATTTATGTAATTTTCTATGAAATTAGTAAGCAACCAAACTTATACTTTGGTCTTTTTCTTCACCACACTATATAACTTGTGCCAGTTGAAATAAGCTCCTAATTCAAGCAATGCTTCATATTTTCTGTACAAGCTCTTATTTCTACTGCACTTACTTTTAACAGCAGAACATTCAGGAGTTCTATTGAAGTTAACTTATAACCTGAGAGAACACTCAGGACAATGCATCCATTTCACAAATTTTGACCAAATGCAGCAAGGTTTGAAGTAGTCAGCGATGGACACTGGTGCAAGTTTTAGATGTGGAGTGGGAGTGGGGGAGAGGGGGTACAATGACTATAGGGGCAGTTTATCCCTCTAACCACAATTGATCTCATTAAGCAGGGATTAAACATCCTGCAGGTATTATTATCATTAGGTTCTGAATGTTAACAAGTTTATTTCAAGCAAAATACTGATAATCATCTCTACTTATTTGACGAAACTATCCTTCAAATGAAGAAACAGAACAAGGGCAATATTTCCAAAAATAATAATTTCTTGCTTCTCTTTCTCGAACTCCACTTAGATTATACACTGAAGGCACACACCAAACTTAGTTATAACGCTTTCTGAAAAAGGAAAACTAGATTATTATTGTCCAAAGTTGCATTAATACATACTGGGACTTACAATGTTCACAAAAAAGCAAAAAACACAATGTGTAGCCTATACAGTTATGACGTAAAATAAAAAACATTCATTTTGAATTAATGTAAAAATAAAAAAAACATTTACAACAACATTTTTGTGAACAAATGCTGTCACACACATGTACATTCGGTAACCGTACATTCGCTCCTTGGGTCGTTACACAAACATTCTCAAAACAAACACCCTGCACCACCCTTGCACACGCGCACACACACATAAGAAAGGTAGTAAAAGTCAGGAAAAAGGACCTATCATGGGCTTTCCATCGAACGGGAGCAGCAGAGAGCCTGCTGCCCGAGAGAATGGCCAAGTGGGAGAGCTTTAGCCTGATTTAGAGGGCAGGAGCTTTAGCCTGATTTAGAGGGCAGGAGCTTTAGCCTGATTTAGAGGGCAGGAGCTTTAGCCTGATGGAGGGGCCCTTCTCTTATTCACCCAATATATCACAGATATTCACTTGCTCATTAGACCTGAAAGGTTAGATGAGCTCATGGCATGGCCATTTAACATTTTCAACCTCTCCTTGTAAATTGCTGCTGTATCAAATAATGATAATAATAATATTCAGAACACTTAAACTGCGTTTCTCTTTTATAAATATCCTGCTCAAAGCACACAAAGAGAGTCTAATATGTTCAGAGGAAAGAGTTCATTTGAAAGCTAGTGTGAAAAAGTGTTTTCTAAAGCTTTTGAAAGTCTAAAGGAGTGAATGTTTTTTGAAAGAACGTTCCATTCTTTTGCAGCAGGTAAGGAAAATGAGCGTTCTCTATATTTTTCAATTTTTACTTTTGGTACGAAAAAAAAGCTGATTTCTGAGCTTAGTGATCTGTGAGGGAGATAAGACTGAAGTAGTCCTCTGAGTTATCCTGGAGCTGTGTTAGTTAGGGTTAGAGCATAAAGCTGATTTCTGAGCTTAGTGATCTGTGAGGGAGATAAGACTGAAGTAGTCCTCTGAGTTATCCTGGAGCTGTGTTAGTTAGGGTTAGAGCATAAAGCTGATTTCTGAGCTTAGTGATCTGTGAGGGAGATAAGACTGAAGTAGTCCTCTGAGTTATCCTGGAGCTGTGTTAGTTAGGGTTAGAGCATAAAGCTGATTTCTGAGCTTAGTGATCTGTGAGGGAGATAAGGCTGAAGTAGTCCTCTGAGTTATCCTGGAGCTGTGTTAGTTAGGGTTAGAGCATAAAGCTGATTTCTGAGCTTAGTGATCTGTGAGGGAGATAAGACTGAAGTAGTCCTCTGAGTTATCCTGGAGCTGTGTTAGTTAGGGTTAGAGCATAAAGCTGATTTCTGAGCTTAGTGATCTGTGAGGGAGATAAGACTGAAGTAGTCCTCCTGAGTTATCCTGGAGCTGTGTTAGTTAGGGTTAGAGCATAAAGCTGATTTCTGAGCTTAGTGATCTGTGAGGGAGAAAAGGCTGAAGAAGTCCTCCTGAGTTATCCTGGAGCTGTGTTAGTCCTCCACTGGTAGGAGAGAGAGAGAGAGGAGCTTGAAGGGGATGCCGTACTGGACTGGCAGCCAGCGGAGCAGGGAGATGAAGTGGTGTCTTGAAGTGAGAGTTGTGATTCGAGCAGCAGTTTTCTGGACTCGCTGAGTCTTGTTATGCAGGCTGGAGACCCCACCAGGAGACATTACAATAATCAATCCTTTACATCACTTGACTCAGACAAAGCGTTGCAGCTGCATACTTTGTGAGGAATGGTCTCACTCTACCTATATTCCCCAGATTGAAGATGCATGTCATGGTGGTTAATTATTCTAATACCAAAATTTGAGAATATCATCTTTGTAGGTTTGAGACAATGACGTATAAATTCTATTGTCTTGAATCATGATCTGTGGTATCTGATATTGTTTTATGGACTTTCTGCCAATTTTGTGTGACATCTTGTCAAATGCACTGAAGTTTGGTAATGCTGGACAAGCTACAGACCCCATGGCTCTATTGTTTTCTGCTTTCTATCTTAGGATTAATACTAAGATTTTAAAAAAATTTCAACCTTTTTTTCGCACAAGCCATTTTCCCACCAGCAATCAGATCATTGTTTACTAACCACAAAACTAAACAAGCATTTCAAATGCATGAATATATCTTGACAAAACAGTAATGGTTCTTTAGCTTGAGGGCTCATCTTGACCGTGAGGTTTGGGCATGGTTAACGTAACGCAAATTTTACCTTAAAGGGTTTTAACCAGAAGGTGTTAAATCCCAGACATCTAGCTCGACTTGGCAACTGAAACAGTCCATCTTACCTCATCTCGAGATACCGGTTGATTAAGTGTAGCGTCGATATCCTGTGCTGCTTCGCCGGGCACCTGACATAACAATTATCACTACTACCGGTGTCATGATTGAGACATTTGTCGTATGTGTCTTTCCACTTTCCACTTTCTACTAGCCTGGTCGTGGCTGGTTAAACCATATTTTGTAACCTCCCATCGAATGCCACGGTTTCGTTCATTAGATATATAGAGAATCCCACCCAAGTGTCTTCTGATATCAAATATATCAATTATCAACACGAGTTGATAAAAGTTACAAATATCGGAGGCTTGCCGAGGATATTTTACTTTTATCAACGAGTGTTGATATATTTGATATCAGAAGACACGAGGGTGAGATTCTATTTATCATCAAAAATCATTTTTTCATTTTAATTCCGTGAAAAATGTGTATTTATGAACACTGCAATACTCTAAGACTCTCAGTGGAGTGGTGTCATGGCATTGTGACGTCATCATGTTTATGACGTCATAGCATTGTGATGTCATTACTTGATGGTGTAAAACAATTGTGATGTCATGAACTTGACTGTAATAGGGCATTGTTCAAAATCTACTGTCAAAAAGATATCTCCTAGTAGGAGATATCGCTTGATCTTCCACAAGCGATATCTCCTGTGAAACAAAGTTTTGGATGATAAATATATATACACACGTACCTTGCCAATAATTTGACAAATTCATTGTTTGGTAAGCTTGTACTAACCCTTGTATTCCTGAGTGGTTTATAGAATGTTAGTCATGTCACTAACAATGTGCGAGTGTTGATGTAGCTCAGGACACCAATACGGGTTGTAGAGGGATTTACCACACGCATTTGTGTTTCTCTTCCTCACGCTAGCAGCATATTATCAAGTTCTACTTGTGAATAGTCAAGATCTTATGCGACGTTGATTTTTTTACCCTCTTGTATATACGAATGTCATATACAAGCAATAGTAGATTGTGGTAGTGGGAAGTTTGTCACACTCGACTGCTATGATGGCAGTGTGATGAACTGACTTCTTCCTCAAGGACGAGGGGAGGAGTAGAAAACGTCTACATACTATACTACGAGAAAGCTGAGGAACTAATCTCCGTGTGGGTAATACGCAGTGCCGATTACGTCCCTTACTGGAACCCCGTCTTCTCCTTGTAAGTTGTCTGTCCCCCATCCAATCCTCGAATTATACTTACAGTCACCGCAAATGCACACATGTCCATATTTTTATACTTGTAACCTGGATCCCGTTGTACATAATACTATGTTAGCTTATTGCAAAGTTAAAGAATGGCCCTTTAGTTAACCCTTTGTTAAGTTGTTTTATGCAACGACCCCCTGCTGGATATCAAACTCTCAGTCATTAGGTCAACTGGATGCTGACGGAGGCTGATTACAGCCAAAACACTTCTTATACTTGGTTCTCCTAGTCAAAGTGAGCTTGAGGGAGACAGCAACTGTATTAACTGTTGTACCATACTAACCCATTGTGATATTTTCGACAAACAATTATTGGTCTAAAACATTGACATCACTCTCTTTTGATGAAATCGATAAAACATTAAACAATTATTGAATTTCAAGTGAGGTTGATCCAATGATTTATCGGCCTTGGACATGTGATATTCACTTAAGCGATGTGTGATTATCATACGAATGGATTATTTTCGTCTTTCTGATTGGCCTATTTGGTCACATGACAGCAATGACGGCAAGCGTTGTCAACCTGTGTGGATCGCGAGAGGTTGATATAACAATCCAAACACCCCCGGTGGATAAAAATAGATATCGAAAATCCCGGTCTACCAGAAATAGCAGAAGAATGGTAATTTAAGACCTATTTCATATAATAAAACAATTACAGACTTCAGACCCGGTTGATCCAATGATTTATCGACCATGGACGTGTGATATTCACCTCGGCTTCGTCTCTGTGAATATCACATGTCCAAGGTCGATAAATCATTAGATCAACCTCTCTTGAAGTCAATAATTATTTAATATCACATCTCCAAGGTCGATAAATCATTGGATCAACCGAGTCTGAAGTCTACAATTGTTTTATTATATGAAAAAGGTGTTAAATTACCATTACCATTCTTCTGGTATTTCCGGTAGACCGGGATTTCCGAAAGCTTTTTTTATCCACCGGAGGTGTTTGGATTGTTCTATCAACCTCTCGCGATTCACACAGGTTGACATCGCTTGACGTCATTGCTGTTGTGTGACCAATTAGACCAATCAAAAAGACGGAAATACTCCATTCATATAATAAAAAACCTTCTATCACTTACGTCTATACTACAATTTAATCATTTGAGCTTATGCTTACGCCAGACAACAACGTATATTCTCGTATGCACATTTTTAAATGATAGCTCAGTTCCTGAATTTAACTTACCTCCGGCAAGGCACAGAGATACGGAAGCACGTACCCTAGTGCCACAGTCAAATTTTTTTATCTCCTAATTAGGAGATAGTAACGCCTAATTTGGAGATAAGTAACCCCTAATTAGGACTTAGTTAACACCTAATTAGGAGATAACTAAGTCCTACTTAGGACAAAGCTATTTCCCAATTAGGACTTAATGATGATCTAATTAGGACATAACTATCACCCAATTAGGAGATAACTATGTCCTACTTAGGAGATACTAATTCCTAATTAGGTGATAATTATCTCCTAATTAGGTGATAACTATCTCCTTTTTAGGAGTCGGTATGTTCTAATCAGGACTTAATATCTCCTAATTAGGACTTAATATCTTAAGGATCATTAAGTCCTACTAAGTGATGGTATGTCCTAATAAGGGGATAACAATTTTTTACTGTGGCACTAGGATGCTTCCGTACAGAGATGCCTCTTCAGCCCTCCATTATCTAAAATAACTTTGCACCTGAGGGCTTGTTGCTCAACTCAATCAAACAGATATAAGTCAACCTCAAACTCAGTTGTTAATAGCCATAAACTGCCCGGTTCACAAGCCAGGAAAATCAATCTAGATATCTGGTCAGTGACACGCCATACGAGGGGTAGGTGTTTCGACATAATTTTTTTTAGACCTTTCCTGGGGGAGGGTGTCCCGTTAGAAGTTCGCTTCGAGCAAGTGTCTTGGTGTAGTTTATTATATGTATCTTTCAACCTTTTGAACTTGGTTCTGGCATGTTTCCGTATAATGATCTCATCATGGAAGCATCAAACATATCCAAATCAGCGTAAATATCACACAATGTTTCCGATACACTATATTCAAGTCAATGTTATAGTGTATGAGATAGGTAAAACTTCAGTGGAAAGCATTGTGGAAGCTAATGAACACATACACGTGATTTAAAACCACATCCACCCATTAACGCGTCTACCACGGTTACATTTTCCAAAAGGTTTTCTTTGTGAAACACAACCTATTATGTTCAGGCGACTCTAACATACTTATTGTATGATTTTCACTTTCTCAAATATGATGCCAAACGTTCACATTCAATACGGAATGGTCTCACAGGTGTCAGATCTAAACAGATCTAAACTGGTCTAAACAGGTCTAAACAGATATAAACAGATCATAAACAACGCAAGCGTGAGTGCCTGGACAGTTTGATTTTGTAAGGCTATAATGGTGTGTCTTACATTGCAAACCCCGTCACAATTTGAATCAAACAATCCAAATTGAGTGTTAATTGATACTTCAATGAATAACTGCCAGCAATACCATTATACAAGAGGTCAAAGGTTACACTCCAATGTGTCAGTGTGCTAGAATAAGCGCTGTGATGTTGCTGCAGCTGATGAGTCCTATATAGGAAATTTTTTTAAAAATGGACAAAGAAAATATAGTTTGCAGACTCCCTACATGTATATATTTCTTTTATCAAATTCCTTCTTATTGATCAATGAAATTATTTGAGAAAATTGCAAAATTGCCCGTTTAAGTGTAAGGCTAATAATAATGCCCTGACCTGTATATTAACTCCGCTCGGAAAAAGAACTTGCAAGTTTGTATTCAATAACCGCACATAGGGACAATACCATAATAATTATAGGTATTCGCGTTAGAGATTAATGAAACAAATTTAGATTCCATGCATGTAGTGCTATATTCTTAGACTGTATGGCCCGAGCGTGGCCGCGATCAAGGACATATTAGTTAGAATAGCGATATACGCTGTTCAGATCGGTAATATCAAGATAGAGTAAAGCGTGAAGCCCACCTGGATTACAGACGTCTGAACGGTGAACGTGAATTTACACAGCGAAACATGAATCTCCGCTGACAACTAAGGTCCGTCATCACGTTTGACTTGGTGAAGTATGTATATTGTTACCTGACACTGGTCTGAAAAACTTATTGGGACCAATCCATCTTATCAACCGGCGCACATACTTAACTACATTCATCTGTTGAAGTTTTAGTCATACCGGTCCGTATAGTAGTACGGTTAGTGTCATTTTGATCTGTACACATACATCTTCTCTCGCAAACACTACTAAGGTACAAGTTCATAATTAAGGGCTTATCGTACTTGTGCCATTTTTTTCAATAGAAAAATGAATCCTTCAAATAAGATACCCAATAGCGTAAATCAGTTTTGTTAATTAACTTTTAATGTTGAAATTTCTAATGTTTTCGCAGCATCAAATACCATAAATGATATTCACATGAGTAATTACGGCAACTTTATGTATGTGTATATGACAGCTGGTACAAAATCTAATTTGTCATTGATGTAATGGCCTACATATTTAATGTTGACAAAAACGATTTTCAATTCCCTTTTGACCGTAATAAATTGACCGTCATTTATCTAACATTTATATATAATATATATATATATAATATGTCTGTTATATAGACTAGTTTTTTCAAGTGTGGTACCAAATGCAAATTAAATGACCAACTAATGACCTAGTTTGACATTATTGTATTTCCATCAATGTAACTATAAACTTAATTGTTCCAACCCTTTTGTTTTAGGAGAAGCATTTATATAGGCTGATGTAGCCTGTTTGCTGATCCTTTATCTGTTGCTTAATTTTTCTTCTATTGCACAATATGTTGTATCTTTATTGGAAATAAAATACTGTATAAATCATATGTCCGAGTTCCCTCCCCTCTGCTATTGACCCATGGTATACAAAACTGCTCAAACAAATAATACAAAGATGTGTCATACAAAATCATATCGGTTGTTCAACTGGGGTCCCTCAGTTCGGTTTGTAAACAGTAAAAATTGTAGGTGAATGCCTCAGTGACGCGTATTATCTATATACTTAATGCCTTTCGACACCATGTATTAAATACCTACTGGACTCGCAGAACCATGCATTATCATAGGTGACAATTAAGGTAGGTCCACTGTATTTGTAGGGCTATGAAATCACCATGACATGTATATCATTATTTTACAAAAACGATTGAAACTTGCTGTACGTGTAACATTGTTCTGTTTATCAATCGTAAGACCAAAAGGTCAAATGTGGTTCTGACACATTACCGTATTCCGGCGCCTGGGCGTCTGTCATTCGTGAACTTTTCACATTTTCTATTTTCCAGAAGATTGGCTGCGGTAGATAAAAGTTAAAAGAGAATCATTGTATCAAATTCATTACAACATATTTGTAACATTATGTTAACCATTGTTTGTTAGAACTTGACCTCACTTCAAATATTTGCTCTAGAGGGTTTAAAACCCTTCAATCCATACAAAAAAGGCTTGAAATCTTAAATTGTTTGGATGCATTGGTTGGATGCCGAAGTGATTTATAAATTTCATAGTCTACTCTAACTGACGAGAGCGTGACAGGAGTGTAAATTTACGTAACACTTCTTCACATACGATGATAATGTTTTAATGTTATGATATCTATCCGGTAATGAATATTATGTGTTACATCTTAAAAGAGTTGTTAAGGTTACATACCTGCATTTCGACAGCGGGTTGATTTATCTCCTAAAATGAATGGGACGTCTATTCTATGAAAAACGGTATTTTATATATAGACGCGAGGGTAGTGCAGCACTCTTTGTCAAAAACGGTGACTGGCAAAACTGTCCAACGGCACGTAACTCCATGTTGACGGGTTCGTTTCTATCACCTTTTATCTTTGCGAGTTCTGAGCATTCTTGATATCTTTCTGTGTTAGAAGATAAACAACAATCATCTATGACTTTCATATATTATCAATTACCTATGTCGAAATTGGGAACGTGCAGTACCGATTCACGAAACCTTATTTGAAAGAACCTGAGCAATGTTGACAACATGATATAGAAGGAAATAATATATATATATATATATATATATATATATACTGGGCGTAGTTCGAACAGTACATGTTACTCATCCGTACAGCGACATATTATAAACCGTACATTTCAAATCACAAAATATTTTTGGTTGATAATTAAGATATGTTGTATTTAACAAAATAATAACATGGATCTTTACTTTAAGCTCATTAGCTTAGTTTATTTCTATCTCATTACGCTTGATATGTACGACGAGCTTATGACATGACATGACAAAACACCCTGAGCTTTGATTGTAACATTAACTGAAGTTAAGTCCTAAAAGCCAAATTGCATCTTCTTCTCCAGAATGAAAATGCCTTCTATACAGACTCCTAACCGAATGGGGATAATGAAATAGTTCGTAAGTCGACCAATAGCCCGTCAAACATCTAAGTTCTAGTTTTATGAGCAGCTGCTTGTCATGTGCAAATGAAGGTAAGTTCGACCTCTCAGTGCAAAAGATCCCTAGTCAAAATACTGCTGTCAGCCATTATAACATCACCTTTTAACTGTACGATGCGAGGAAGATACAATTAGATACATCAATTAGTTTAGAATTATGATGCCCTTAAGTAAAGTCATGTTCAGAATTGTTTCTATTACATTGATGTACACTTCTCTTGTTGCCTACGACCATCCTACGATTATCTATCTGTATACTAGATAGAATTTCTCTTTATCTATACAGAGTCGCCTGTAAGAAATGACACATCACAAAGATGTGGACGGGGGATACGCCTGGTTGATCCTCGCAGCGGCCTTCACTGTGATGTTGATGGTGGGGATGATGGCGTATTCTGCTGGTGTGATCAACATCGCTCTCTTAGAGGAGATAGACGCCGACATAGCCAGAACGTCTTGGGTAGGGGCGACTCTCCTTGGCACTTTCACTCTGACAGGTGCGTGAATATCGAATATACTCTGTGAGTGGCATTTCAGAAGTTGGCATGATGAAGAAATATAAAATTTATGGATAGACAACTTCTTTATTGTAAAGGCATGCGACGCTTCGGTGTAGATACTAACACATCAAGCAAGTGACGTTAGTATCTGTACCGAAACGTTGCATCTCTTTGCAATAAAGAAGTTGTTAATCCATAAATATCCTATTTCTTCAATATCAAATATGTTAGTACCAATTAGTGAAACAATTAATATTTTGCACACATTTTCCTACCCTTAATCCCTCCTGAAGAAGGAGTGAACATATATTCAACGTCGAGAATTTCACAATACAAAAGATTCTCCACTTCTAAATGCCCTTCAAAGATTTAAATATGGCACTGTGGAGCAAGTTAAAGCTTGCATGGTGTCCTAGAACCAGGTCGTGTCACCCCCTTTTCGACACATTTACTCTGACAGGTGCGTGAATATCAATTATGATATGATATGTTATAACTCTCTAAACACTAAAGGTTATATTCTACGAAAACCCGACCGTTCATGACAATGGCAATTTCTTTACATGATAAAAATCTACTCGAGATATTTTAATGAATTGTTAACTTTCTATAATTTCAGTGTGTGGTTTCGATGGACCCGCAAGAAAGGTTTAGCTTGTAAATGAATTTGGTATTGGAAAGTTCATAATGAGTTTATGTGCCTGTAGTGATGTAAGTCCCGGGGTTGATACGTTTTAAAGTTTTCAATGAAAATGCAACTTATATATTTAATTTCCAGATTGGAACTCGATATATGCAAGGCTTAGCTTAACGCAGCTACTTTGTAGAACTTCTTAATGATAATAGTAATAAATAGAAGGCCATATATGTAAGTAAGAGATAGTCATTGAATATTACCCTACATGTTTTAGGTCCTTTGGCCGGATTTCTGACCAAAATATTGGGCTGTCGTATGTCCTGTTTTTCCGGGGGAATACTGCTCTTCATTGGTTTGGTAGCAGCTGCCTTCGTCAGTGACGTCACTGCTCTGATAGCAACGTACGGAGTTGTTGGAGGTAGGGCATGTTTGAGAACAATCACGTAAATCAAAAGTGAAAACATACTAACTGAAAAAATGTATTTCTGGAGACGTAGCACCTATAAACCATGAGCATTGGTTTGAAGTAAGAACTGATGAGTCAGTTCAGGTTGTATCAAACTGGAATTAAAGAGGAGACGTAGCACCTATAAACCATGAGAATTGAGAAAACATTTAATGCTAGATTAAGTTTAGTCGCATCGCAAGTTGCACGGTCAATATAGTATGGTGATGTATTGGAAGCTTTACAATTTGGTGTTGACATAAGCTTTCTGACGTTTTCACTTTGGTTTTCAGGACTCGGGATGGGCTTGGCCTTGAACTCATCCGTGGTGGTGCCGGGCTATTACTTCCGGTTAAAGAGGGGCGTGGCTTTCGGAGTCGCGGTTTCCGGTGCAGGGTTCGGTATGTTCGCAGGTGGCCCCCTTGTGCGCTACTTGATAGAGGAATATAAGCTCTCCGGGTGTTTCTTGGTCCTCGGTGCCATTCAGGCCAATATTTGCGTTGCAGCGTGTATTCTCAGGCCTTCAACTGCTCTAATCTCCAAGACGAGAGAGATAAACAATGAGGAAGGGATAACTTGGACTAAAGACAGTGATTCTGACAGTTCCCAACCTGACTACGAAGGGTGCTCATTTAATAGAAATGAAATTGAAAATTACTATGATAGTATGAAGCTAGAAGAGTGTTTGGATGGATCGAAAACAACGTATTTGAATAGTTTAGATAAGTCAGTGATAGAGACAGATTCTTTGTTAACTGGTGAATTGTATGTTCACCAGGAGGAAGAAAATTCGGCACATAATGACACTCAAACAAAGGAAGCTGTATGCACGAGACCATCAGCAGGTGCCCGTTCAAAGTGTAATGATTCATCATGTAGCGGGTTTGCTGTACAAACGTGGTGGAGGAGGGCCAGGAGAATCAGGATCAACAACAAATACGGCTTCCTCTGCTACAACCTCAGCGTTCTACTGTGGACTATGGGGGAAGCTGCGTGCTTGTTCCATCTTCCGAACTACGCAGCATCGAAAGGAAGCTCAAAGACCCAGGCAGCGAGTCTATTTACAGTCATGGGACTGGCTAGCATATTTTCACGCATTCTGGCTGGGTTCGCCGGAAATGACAGCTCTATTGGACCCTTGATCATACACACGGGGCTTCTGGGACTGGAAGGGACGGTAACTCTCCTCCTCCCATTGTTCTCCAACTCATACGGCAAGCAGCTGGTCTTCAGCGCAGTGTTCGGGGTGTACAGCGGAGGACCCAACTCCTTGATGAGCTTGATTACAATAACTCTTGTTGGTTTGAAGAACTTACCCTTGGGAATCGGCGTCGGCCATTTCTGCTGTGGTTTTGGTTTTCTTCTTGGACCACCTATTGCAAGTTAGTTTTTATAATTGTGTTTTATTCCCAAAGTTAATAGTCGCTCCAATCATCGTGTCCTTTATCTTTATATTCCCAAAGAGCTAAATCGAGTCATTTCCCTTGTAAACTGTGTTACAGGTAGAACACGTGAATACCGAATATGGACATTTAATTGTTCACGTGAACATTGAAAAATCTGCTAAACCGCCATCCGATGCGGATAGATTTATGACAAGAATGAGAACAGTTGAGGATGCAACAAATCTTTGATTGAATAAAAATAAGGGTGGAAGCCGAGTTGCCAAATTTCACTGTTTTTATGATAGATATGCGAAACATTTGGTTTGTTTTGGACGAAGTGAAGGAAATCTGTTAAAAATCTTAAGACATTAAACAGGGTATATCCATAAAGCATTTTCTGACTCGACAAGATGTCGATCTGTCAGTTCATATGCAAGTGACGTATCGCACTAAATGTGAATAAGGATATGATGACCGTGTATCATCTTTGTCTGTAAATAACCGTATCCTTCCTAAAAACTTGACCCCACCAAACATATAGACTCTGAACCCGAAGTTTCATTCCTTGAGCATGTATGTTCCATCGTGTTTCAGGTTTCATCTACACCGAGTCGGGCCGTTACGACTACACGTTTGTATTCGCAGGTAAACAGAATACATTACCCTTGAACGCTAGGAGAATAGCTATCATCGCTACGATCATTATCATTATCATTACCGTCACAACCCTCATCTCATAACATATGTTGTTAACACTAATTATAATTTTGTAACGATGTAATTAAGTGTTTGCAGTTCGTCACTCTGATATCAATATTTCTGCTTCTACTACAGGCGCTGTCCTTCTCTTTGCCTCCTTGTTTGGTCTAATGACCGGCTTTTTTGGAGGGGACGCCGAGGCTGCACCATTGGTTGACCTAGTGAAAGAAAAATAAGTGAATTCCCCGATAAACGAATCAAAACTCCATGCGTAAACAAATTACATTGGCAAACTATTGTATTGACACCTCTTTGAAATTAAACTAACATTGAAATTAAACTAACATTGAAATTAAACTAACATTGAAATTAAACTAACATTGAAATTAAGCTAACATTGAAATTAAACTAACATTGAAATTAAACTAACATTCCCATGGTTCATATTTGAACTGGCAAATGATCTTTGATACTTGCAGAAAGAATTTGAAAGATGTTAAACTTCTGGATTTTCAATTTAATTTTTTCCACAGAATTGTTTATAAAAAAAGAGAACTTTTTAAAATGAAACTTGTTGACAATGAAGTATGTAGTTTTTGTAAAGTGGATAATGAAACCTCATGTCATGTATTTTGTGAATGTGGGGTTACCCAGGCATTCTGGAGAGACCTAGAAAATTGGATATCCAAAACTATACAGACATTGAAAATAACAAAAATTCTGATTTGGTTTGGGATATTAGGTAATTACCCATTGTTACTTCATATATTACTCTCTGCAAAAAAAAAAATATACACTTGCATCTATACACATTTTTCAATCATAAGCATAGGGTATACCTGGCTGAACTATCGAAAGAAGTGGACGTAAAATTATCTAAGCTACAATCAAAACTAAATTTATATGAGAGTGAGTGCTACCATTCGTCATTTTAATATTGGCGTCACCTTGCGTGTCAATTTGAAATTTTACCTAGTCTACAGAAAGACGATAATTTTGAGGGGAACGGGACTTACTTCTAAGTTTCTACTTGATGTGTAACCACCTACATTATCTAGCTTATTGAGATTTTGTTTTACTCCATATCACTTCACATCCTGCTAATTGGCTCAACCATGACTCACAACACTTGACACGGTATCGAACACAGCGCGTCATGCGCTGAGAAAAGATGTTGTTAGCATAATCGGGTGACCTAAAACTTACATAATGAAATTGACACAACGAATTTGAAAGAAGTGATAGTGAATTTGATAATATGAGACTCTCAGAAATTGAACATTTCATTACAAAAACTACTTACTAAAAAAATACACCCGCTAATAAGTTAAAAACCAAATTTTTTTCTGACAGGGTTGAAAGAACATAACTGTGAATCAATAGTTGGAAGAACCATTGACAAGCTCAAGTCTGGATCTTAACGACAGTATGTGCTAGGTTTTCGATGATTTTCTCGATCTATATTTTATCTATTTTACGCACATTACAAAGTTAACATAACCCTAATTCTGTTTACCAGTCCAAAGTTTGTGTTTCTACAATGATTTGTATTTCAATTCAATAAAATGATGTATATCTTGATACTCGTTGTTGATTATAGTAACAAATCAAAATGATATAAAGTTAACAGTGACGCGGTTGCTGATTTTGTTCTCACGCCCACATCAGCTGCTTCTGACCTCGGTAGAATCATTCATGTTTCTCCGGGAAAAGCTCTTAACCGACGGCTTTACTTTTCTATGTTTGAGGACAGGAAAATGTCACGGAAACATTTCTAATAATATATATTCATCTATTTAACTATGATTAAAACACTATACAGGTTACTTTTCGAAATTTTGTACAAAAGATAGAACAATTTGAAGTGAATTCCGTCATCGGCACCTCAGTGTAGAAGTCTTGCTATGTAACAAACAAAATGGCGGATCCTACAGAACAGCCCCTTTAAATCTGCATCTGGAAAAATAACAAACTGTGTGTCCCTCTGACAAGAAGACAATAATTTGATATATAATTATAGTTTCTGAGCAAAGTCCTCTCTTTTTTAAATGGATCATGTACACGACAAAGTGAGTGCACTTTGTCCAAACGAACAGTTTCAATAGTATCTATGACATATGATAGCTACTGATAAAGCCTCTATCTGCAAAGTGCAGCGTGCTATGTGTAAGGCAGGAAGGGCATACACATAAACAGGTAAGACAAGAATGCACAGTCTAAACCAGTCGTGTGTAAAACATTATTCACGCTTGTATATTCTGCTTGCTAAGATGGCGTTCCACATTCAACCGTTCCCGACGACCGGATGAATTTCATTATCAATCCATCTGATATCTGGTCACTATGCCGATTCATACACAACCTCTCGTGAACGACCCTATGTTCGTGATTATCAATGATTGTCAAAACAACCATGGCTCTAAAGTGCTTTCAAATTTGTATATGAAATGTTAGGCCTGATCAAGAGGACATGGACCGCACACTTGTACATACCTAAGGTTGTATCATTTAAAGTTAAAGAAAAGATATTTCTGTTCCAGTTACTCCAAGTTGAATTCTCCCATTGTCCACCAAACACTCTGTGATATCTTATTACTTCCTGGTCTTGTTTATAACCTACATGTCTTATCGGTGTTCTACATAACACAGGCACAGCTACACGGGTAAATGGCCAACACTCGCCTACCTCCGCACTGCTCTGTATGCAAGCGCACCTTGAGGTATGGCGGACACGCCCCCTTTCTACTTCCCTGTCTCCACACCTTGTGCAGCGACTGCCTCGACCACGATGGGAACACCCTGAATTGTACCCATTGTTTTGAAACACACAGCAAACAGGAACACATCTTCCTGAAAGACGCCGTCACCACAGCCGCCATTCTCACGTCAACTGCACAAAACAACCCCTCGGAAATAAAATGCACCAACAAGAAGCATGGCGTAATGGCGGAGATCTGGTGCCGGGACTGTCAGGTGTTTTACTGCAAGAGGTGAGAATTGGTAATTGTTCAGTCGACAGTCAACTCCTGTCAAAGAACAATGGCAATATTTTTTGATAAAAGTTACTTGCATATACATATAGTGTATGAAAAATTGTTCTGGAAGTTTCTGAAATCTTTAATTAAGAAATATGTATTTATTTCATTGTAGCTGTCTGGCATCACACAACCAGATGAAGATGGCGAGGTATCACGACGCGGTCCGTGTGAAGTCCCTCGGTGAAGGCGAGTCCCTGAAGCTCACATACCAGTGCCCGGAACATGAGACCTATCCTCTGGATCTGTATGACACGACGTGTGAGATTCTCGTGTGCTCTAAATGTACACGTGCGGAGCACAAGCAATGCACGTGTGAGGAAATAGACGGATCGACGCTCGAGAACGCGAAGGAAGTTCTCTTTGACAGCAAGAAACATGTGGACGAACGTTTGAAACAAGTGAAGGTGGCTTCTGACCTGCTGCTTAAAGAAAGTTCAGAAGCTCATTCCAGACAGGAGATCATGAAAAAAACGATTAAATGTCAGTTTGAATCCTTAAGATCGTTGTTGAACAGACGGGAGCAAGACTTGATCAACGAACTGGAGTCTTCGGGCTGCTCTAGGTTGGACTCTTTCAGCAGAGTACTGGACCTCTTGAGGGAGAAGCTTTTCGCGGTTCACAACTACATGAGCCGGTTATCAGTCTTAGGGGACGGCGCTGAGCTGCTCACTTTGGCATCCAGCGTTAAAACGAGGGCAGATGAATGTCTAGCCGAGGACTTGCCAAACATTCAGGTACACTTTCTGCGGTATAATTCATTTTGTAGGAATCCACGACAGCTTATGCTGTAAAGTGCTTTCATATCTATTTGTGGCGGTTGTCCGGTGACACGTCCTGAACTTCAACTTTCTTTTTGAAGTTTGAAAATAAGGTCACGGTAACTAAAATCGGCTGTTGCCTGCGTATTTTCCCAATATAAACTGTCAACTGCAACTGCTTTTGATCCATCGCGTTAACAAGAATGCGACGTACACTCATACGCACGCCTCTGAATACAATACAGCCCGTTCCGCTTTGTGGTAGGCGACAAATGTTGACAAATTGCAATTAAAAAGAATCTAACAATGTCTTTACGTAATTCTTTTAACTTCGGATCATCATTAAGATAATATATATGATTTGATTTCACGCGTAGTATCACCCATGGTTGGCTAGTTCCAGCCGAAGCTAGCAGGTTTCACCGCATTAAAAAGCCTCAAAAGCGCTGCGGGCTTTCTTCCTGCAATAATACTAGCGGCCGCGATATAAGTAAAACACTCTTAAAAGCGGCGTTAAACCCCAACTCACCTCACCTCTTGATTTCACCTATAAAGTGTATGACTCTACGTGTAACCATATTTCTAGTGAATTAGTAATTCTCTGCGCGGTTGATATAATGTTTGAAATTTTTAGCAACCTTGTGCAAACATTGTGCAAACTGAAATGGAGAAAGTTATCCTTTCAATGCTTGGGTTTATAAGGTTGATATTTGGTTTGAGGAATTGGGAATGTACATGTTTTATTGGTAAACCGGTGACTTGTGTTATGATCAACTCGTCTTTGGTTATTAATGATTATTACTCGCCCGTGTAAGATACCGCAGTGTAATATTTATACAGCGATATTAAACTAGTGTAATACCGCTCCCCATATGACGTCATAATATTGTGTGGTTGTGACGTCACAATCTTTGCACCGTCGTCTCAATGGCGGCCAAGTCGCGAAAATGCTTCGTACAGTAATAATGCTTAATTACTGAGGTCAAGTAATAAACAGAATACTAAACTTCTTTCGATTTAATACTATTTTTATTAAACTCGTTAATGATTTGGTATCAAACTCGCTTTCGCTCGTTTTATACTTATTCATTAACTCGTTTAATAAAAATGGAAGGTCATTTAGTATCCTCTATGTATCCAATGTTGGTCGTTTACCGTTTCATTTTCTACTGCCTTTTCCGTTTTGCAAATCATTCTTAACTTACAATAGATAAAACATAAACGCAAAATAAATCGCCCTTTCGGTAAATACATTGGTAATTGTAACTGTTTGTTCAAATGAATATTAAGATTGATCAGAAGTCTGCTTTCAGATACCACGTTTAAAAGTTACTCTTGATGCGGGGCAGATCGAGGAATTGACCAATCAGATTTCGAGATGTGGCTCTGTTGGGACAGAGAAACCACAACCCAAAAGGAAAAGAAGAGTTGATTATGAAAATCTGGAAATTGGACACTTACCAGTCGAAGGTATTATATTCATATTGAAAAATCATTTGATAACACTAGGTTTTTAAAAATGAACAGTCGTATATACACTCAACTTTATTTTTAAAAAGAAATTCATGTTTTTTCATGTTTTATTGTTGTGCAACTAGACTATTGCAAATTGAGGGAAAACTTTCCATATTAAAAATCAATATGAAAATCTCCAATCGTAAATGCTCGTTTTTATTTATATACACTTTATCTATCAATTTTCGATATATCGTGTCGCTGCGTTCAGACGGTATGAAGAGGAAAGACGAGTTCGAATTTCGATGAAATAAATATTTGGAAACCTGTATTCCTGGAAACACGGGTTTTTAAATCAAACTGGGTTGTAAGTAGAAGGCTTATCATAAAGTGTCCATATCAGGCCAAGTTGGTTATTCGTAGAATCATACAGTTTATAGGTGAGTTCAAGAAGGTTATATGTAGAATCTCACCGTGTATAGGTGAGGTCAAGATAGTTATATGTAAATCATACAGTATACAGGTGAGGTCAAGATAGTTATATGTAGAATCATACAGTGTATAGGTGACGTCAAGATAGTTATATGTAGAATCATACAGTGTAAAGGTGAGGTCAAGAAGGTTTTTTCTAGAATCATACAGTGTATAGGTGCGGTCAAGTTGGTTATATGTAGAAGCATACAGTGTATATGTGACGTCAAGTTGGTTTATATGTAGAATCATACAGTGTATAGGTGGCGTCAAGATAGTTATATGTAGAAGCATACAGTGTATAGATGACGTCAAGATAGTTATATGTAGAATCATACAGTGTATGGGTGACGTCAAGATAGTTATATGTAGAATCATACAGTATACAGGTGAGGTCAAGAAGGTTATATGTAGAATCATACAGTGTATAGGTGGCGTCAAGATAGTTATATGTAGAATCATAAAGTGTATAGGTGGCGTCAAGATAGTTATATGTAGAATCATACAGTGTATAGGTGGCGTCGAGATAGTTATATGTAGAATCATACAGTGTATAGATGGCGTCAAGATGGTTACATGTAGAATCATACAGTGTATAGGTGGCGTCAAGATAGTTATATGTAGAATCATAAAGTGTATAGGTGGCGTCAAGATAGTTATATGTAGAATCATACAGTGTATAGGTGGCGTCAAGATAGTTATATGTAGAATCATACAGTGTATAGGTGGCGTCAAGATGGTTACATGTAGAATCATACAGTGTAAAGCTGAGGTTATACGTGATATTATATGTAGAACCATACAGTGTATAGGTGACGTCAAGATAGTTATATGTAGAATCATACAGTATACAGGTGAGGTCAAGATAGTTATATGTAGAATCAAACAATGTATAGGTGGCGTCAAGATAGTTATATGTAGAATCATACAGTGTATAGGTGGCGTCAAGATAGTTATATGTAGAATCATACAGTGTATAGGTGGCGTCAAGATATTTATATGTAGAATCATACAGTGTAAAGGTGGCGTCAAGATAGTCATATGTAGAATCATACAGTGTATAGGTGAGGTCAAGAAGGTTATATGTAGAAGCATACAGTGTATAGGTGCGGTCAAGTTGGTTATATGTAGAAGCATACAGTGTATAGGTGACGTCAAGATAGTTATATGTAGAATCATACAGAGTAAAGGTGCGGTCAAGTTGGTTATATGTAGAACCATACAGTGTATAGGTGACGTCAATATAGTTATATGTCGAATCATACAGTATACAGGTGAGGTCAAGATAGTTATATGTAGAATCATACAATGTATAGGTGCCGTCAAGATAGTTATATGTAGAATCATACAGTGTATAGGTGACGTCAAGATAGTTATATGTAAATCATACAGTATACAGGTGAGGTCAAGATGGTTATATGTAGAAGCATACAGTGTATAGGTGACGTCAAGATAGTTATATGTAGAATCATACAGTGTATAGGTGACGTCAAGATATTTATATGTAGAATCATACAGTGTAAAGGTGAGGTCAAGAAGGATATATGTAGAATCATACAGTGTATAGGTGACGTCAAGATAGTTATATGTAAATCATACAGTGTATAGGTGGCGTCAAGATAGTTATATGTAGAATCATACAGTGTAAAGGTGGCGTCAAGAAGGTTTTTTCTAGAATCATACAGTGTATAGGTGCGGTCAAGTTGGTTATATGTAGAAGCATACAGTGTATAGGTGACGTCAAGATAGTTATATGTAGAATCATACAGTGTATAGGTGAGGTCAAGTTGGTTATATGTTGAATCATACAGTGTATAGGTGAGGTCAAGAAGGTTATATGTAGAATCATACAGTGTATAGGTGACGTCAATATAGTTATATGTAAATCATACAGTGTATAGGTGGCGTCAAGATGGTTATATGTAGACTCATACAGTGTATAGGTGAAGTCAAGAAGGTTATATGTAGAATCATACAGTTTATAGGTGAGGTCAAGATAGTTATATGTAGAAGCATACGGTGTATAGATGACGTCAAGATAGTTATATGTAGAATCATACAGTGTATAGGTGAGGTCAAGAAGGTTATATGTAGAATCATACAGTGTACAGGTGAGGTCAAGATAGTTATATGTAGAATCATACAGTGTATACGTGAGGTCAAGATAGTTATATGTAGAATCATACAGTGTATACGTGAGGTCAAGATAGTTATATGTAGACTCATACAGTGTATAGGTGAGGTCAAGATAGTTATATGTAGACTCATACAGTGTATAAGTGAGGTCAAGATGGTTATATGTAGAATATTACAGTGTATAGGTGACGTCAAGATAGTTATATGTAGAATCATACAGTGTAAAGGTGAGGTCAAGAAGGTTATATGTAGAATCATACAGTGTATAGGTGAGGTCAAGATAGTTATATGTAGAATCATACAGTGTAAAGGTGAGGTCAAGATAGTTATATGTAGAATCATACAGTGTATACGTAAGGTCAAGATAGTTATATGTAGAATCATACAGTGTATACGTGAGGTCAAGATAGTTATATGTAGACTCATACAGTGTACAGGTGAGGTCAAGATAGTTATATGTAGACTCATGCAGTGTATAGGTGAGGTCAATATAGTTATATGTAGATATGTAGAATCATACAGTGTATAGGTGAGGTCAAGATAGTTATATGTAGAATCATACAGTGTAAAGGTGAGGTCAAGATAGTTATATGTAGAATCATACAGTGTATACGTGAGTTCAAGATAGTTATATGTAGAATCAAACAGTGTATACGTGAGGTCAAGATAGTTATATGTAGACTCATACAGTGTATAGGTGAGGTCAAGATAGTTATATGTAGAATCATACAGTATACAGGTGAGGTCAAGATAGTTATATGTAGAATCATACAGTGTATAGGTGACGTCAAGATAGTTATATGTAGAACCATACAGTGTATAGGTGGCGTCAAGATAGTTATATGTAGAATCATACAGTGTATAGGTGGCGTCAAGATAGTTATATGTAGACTCATACAGTGTATAGGTGGCGTCAAGATAGTTATATGTAGAATCATACAGTATACAGGTGAGGTCAAGATAGTTATATGTAGAATCATACAGTGTATAGGTGGCGTCAAGATAGTTATATGTAGAATCATACAGTGTATTGGTGGCGTCAAGATAGTTATATGTAGAATAATACAGTGTATAGGTGGCGTCAAGATAGTTATATGTAGAATCAAAAAGTTTATAGGTGACGTCAAGATAGTTATATGTAGACTCATACAGTGTATAGGTGAGTTCAAGTTGGTTATATGTAGAATCATACAGTGTAAAGGTGAGGTCAAGATGGTGATATGTAGAATCATACAGTGTATAGGTGAGGTCAAGATAGTTATATGTAGAATCATACAGTGTATAGGTGGCGTCAAGATGGTTATATGTAGACTCATACAGTGTATAGGTGAGGTCAAGATAGTTATATGTAGAATCATACAGTATACAGGTGAGGTCAAGATAGTTATATGTAGAATCATACAGTTTATAGGTGACGTCAAGATAGTTATATGTAGAATCATACAGTGTATACGTGAGGTCAAGATAGTTATATGTAGACTCATACAGAATACAGGTGAGGTCAAGAAGGTTATATGTAGAATCATACAGTGTATAGGTGAGGTCAAGATAGTTATATGTAGAATCATACAGTGTATAGGTGAGGTCAAGATAGTTATATGTAGAATCATACAGTGTATAGGTGGCGTCAAGATAGTTATATGTAGAATCATACAGTATACAGGTGAGGTCAAGAAGGTTATATGTAGAATCATACAGTGTATAGGTGAGGTCAAGATAGTTATATGTAGAATCATACAGTATACAGGTGAGGTCAAGAAGGTTATATGTAGAATCATACAGTGTATAGGTGAGGTCAAGATAGTTATATGTAGACTCATACAGTGTATAGGTGAGGTCAAGATAGTTATATGTAGAATCATACAGTATACAGGTGAGGTCAAGATAGTTATATGTAGAATCATACAGTTTATAGGTGACGTCAAGATAGTTATATGTAGAATCATACAGTGTATAGGTGAGGTCAAGATAGTTATATGTAGACTCATACAGTGTATAGGTGAGGTCAAGATAGTTATATGTAGAATCATACAGTGTATAGGTGAGGTCAAGATAGTTATATGTAGACTCATGCAGTGTATAGGTGAGGTCAAGATAATTATATGTAGATATGTAGAATCATACAGTGTATAGGTGAGGTCAAGATAGTTATATGTAGAATCATACAGTGTAAAGGTGAGGTCAAGATAGTTATATGTAGAATCATACAGTGTATAGGTGACGTCAAGATAGTTATATGTAAATCATACAGTGTATAGGTGGCGTCAAGATGGTTATATGTAGAATCATACAGTGTATAGGTGAGGTCAAGATAGTTATATGTAGACTCATGCAGTGTATAGGTGAGGTCAAGATAATTATATGTAGATATGTAGAATCAAACAGTGTATACGTGAGGTCAAGATAGTTATATGTAGACTCATACAGTGTATAGGTGAGGTCAAGATAGTTATATGTAGAATCATACAGTGTATAGGTGACGTCAAGATAGTTATATGTAAATCATACAGTGTATAGGTGGCGTCAAGATGGTTATATGTAGACTCATACAGTGTATAGGTGAGGTCAAGAAGGTTATATGTAGAATCATACAGTGTATAGGTGAGGTCAAGATAGTTATATGTAGAACCATACAGTGTATAGGTGACGTCAAGATAGTTATATGTAGAATCATACAGTGTATAGGTGAGGTCAAGAAGGTTATATGTAGAATCATACAGTGTACAGGTGAGGTCAAGATAGTTATATGTAGAATCATACAGTGTATAGGTGAGGTCAAGATAGTTATATGTAGAATCATACAGTGTATACGTGAGGTCAAGATAGTTATATGTAGACTCATACAGTGTATAGGTGAGGTCAAGATTGTTATATGTAGAATCATACAGTGTGTAGGTGAGGTCAAGATAGTTATATGTAGAATCATACAGTTTATAGGTGACGTCAAGATAGTTATATGTAGACTCATACAGTGTATAGGTGAGTTCAAGTTGGTTATATGTAGAATCATACAGTGTAAAGGTGAGGTCAAGATGGTGATATGTAGAATCATACAGTGTATAGGTGAGGTCAAGATAGTTATATGTAGAATCATACAGTGTATAGGTGGCGTCAAGATGGTTATATGTAGACTCATACAGTGTATAGGTGAGGTCAAGATAGTTATATGTAGAATCATACAGTATACAGGTGAGGTCAAGATAGTTATATGTAGAATCATACAGTTTATAGGTGACGTCAAGATAGTTATATGTAGAATCATACAGTGTATACGTGAGGTCAAGATAGTTATATGTAGACTCATACAGAATACAGGTGAGGTCAAGAAGGTTATATGTAGAATCATACAGTGTATAGGTGAGGTCAAGATAGTTATATGTAGAATCATACAGTGTATAGGTGAGGTCAAGATAGTTATATGTAGAATCATACAGTGTATAGGTGGCGTCAAGATAGTTATATGTAGAATCATACAGTATACAGGTGAGGTCAAGAAGGTTATATGTAGAATCATACAGTGTATAGGTGAGGTCAAGATAGTTATATGTAGAATCATACAGTATACAGGTGAGGTCAAGAAGGTTATATGTAGAATCATACAGTGTATAGGTGAGGTCAAGATAGTTATATGTAGACTCATACAGTGTATAGGTGAGGTCAAGATAGTTATATGTAGAATCATACAGTATACAGGTGAGGTCAAGATAGTTATATGTAGAATCATACAGTTTATAGGTGACGTCAAGATAGTTATATGTAGAATCATACAGTGTATAGGTGAGGTCAAGATAGTTATATGTAGACTCATACAGTGTATAGGTGAGGTCAAGATAGTTATATGTAGAATCATACAGTGTATAGGTGAGGTCAAGATAGTTATATGTAGACTCATGCAGTGTATAGGTGAGGTCAAGATAATTATATGTAGATATGTAGAATCATACAGTGTATAGGTGAGGTCAAGATAGTTATATGTAGAATCATACAGTGTAAAGGTGAGGTCAAGATAGTTATATGTAGAATCATACAGTGTATACGTGAGGTCAAGATAGTTATATGTAGAATCAAACAGTGTATACGTGAGGTCAAGATAGTTATATGTAGACTCATACAGTGTATAGGTGAGGTCAAGATAGTTATATGTAGAATCATACAGTGTATAGGTGACGTCAAGATAGTTATATGTAAATCATACAGTGTATAGGTGGCGTCAAGATGGTTATATGTAGACTCATACAGTGTATAGGTGAGGTCAAGAAGGTTATATGTAGAATCATACAGTGTATAGGTGAGGTCAAGATAGTTATATGTAGAACCATACAGTGTATAGGTGACGTCAAGATAGTTATATGTAGAATCATACAGTGTATAGGTGAGGTCAAGAAGGTTATATGTAGAATCATACAGTGTACAGGTGAGGTCAAGATAGTTATATGTAGAATCATACAGTGTATAGGTGAGGTCAAGATAGTTATATGTAGAATCATACAGTGTATACGTGAGGTCAAGATAGTTATATGTAGACTCATACAGTGTATAGGTGAGGTCAAGATAGTTATATGTAGACTCATACAGTGTATAGGTGAGGTCAAGATGGTTATATGTAGAATCATACAGTGTGTAGGTGACGTCAATATAGTTATATGTAGAATCATACAGTGTAAAGGTGAGGTCAAGAAGGTTTTTTCTAGAATCATACAGTGTATAGGTGCGGTCAAGTTGGTTATATGTAGAAGCATACAGTGTATAGGTGACGTCAAGTTGGTTTATATGTAGAATCATACAGTGTATAGGTGGCGTCCAGATAGTTATATGTAGAAGCATACAGTGTATAGATGACGTCAAGATAGTTATATGTAGAATCATACAGTGTATAGGTGACGTCAAGATAGTTATATGTAGAATCATACAGTGTATAGGTTGCGTCAAGATAGTTATATGTAGAATCATACAGTATACAGGTGAGGTCAAGATAGTTATATGTAGAATCATACAGTGTATAGGTGGCGTCAAGATAGTTATATGTAGACTCATACAGTGTATAGGTGGCGTCAAGATAGTTATATGTAGAAGCATACAGTGTATAGGTGGCGTCAAAATGGTTATATGTAGAATCATACAGTTTATAGGTGACGTCAAGATAGTTATATGTAGACTCATACAATGTATAGGTGAGGTCAAGTTGGTTATATGTAGAATCATACAGTGTAAAGGTGAGGTCAAGAAGGTTATATGTAGAATCATACAGTGTATAGGTGACGTCAAGATAGTTATATGTAGAATCATACAGTGTATACGTGAGGTCAAGATAGTTAAATGTAGAATCATACAGTGTATAGGTGAGGTCAAGATAGTTATATGTAGAATCATACAGTGTATAGGTGAGGTCAAGATGGTTATATGTAGAATCATACAGTGTATAGGTGGCGTCAAGATAGTTATATGTAAAATCATACAGTGTATAGGTGAGGTCAAGATAGTTATATGTAGAATCATACAGTGTATAGGTGAGGTCAAGATAGTTATATGTAGAATCATACAGTGTAAAGGTGGCATCAAGATGGTTATATGTAGACTCATACAGTGTATAGGTGAGGTCAAGAAGGTTATATGTAGAATCATACAGTGTATAGGTGAGGTCAAGATAGTTATATGTAGAACCATACAGTGTATAGGTGACGTCAAGATAGTTATATGTAGAATCATACAGTGTATAGGTGAGGTCAAGAAGGTTATATGTAGAATCATACAGTGTACAGGTGAGGTCAAGATAGTTATATGTAGAATCATACAGTGTATACGTGAGGTCAAGATAGTTATATGTGGAATCATACAGTGTATACGTGAGGTCAAGATAGTTATATGTAGACTCATACAGTGTATAGGTGAGGTCAAGATGGTTATATGTAGAATCATACAGTGTATAGGTGACGTCAATATAGTTATATGTAGAATCATACAGTGTAAAGGTGAGGTCAAGAAGGTTTTTTCTAGAATCATACAGTGTATGGGTGCGGTCAAGTTGGTTATATGTAGAAGCATACAGTGTATAGGTGACGTCAAGTTGGTTTATATGTAGAATCATACAGTGTATAGGTGGCGTCAAGATAGTTATATGTAGAAGCATACAGTGTATAGATGACGTCAAGATAGTTATATGTAGAATCATACAGTGTATAGGTGACGTCAAGATAGTTATATGTAGAATCATACAGTGTATAGGTGGCGTCAAGATAGTTATATGTAGAATCATACAGTATACAGGTGAGGTCAAGATAGTTATATGTAGAATCATACAGTGTATAGGTGGCGTCAAGATAGTTATATGTAGACTCATACAGTGTATAGGTGGCGTCAAGATAGTTATATGTAGAAGCATACAGTGTATAGGTGGCGTCAAGATGGTTATATGTAGAATCATACAGTTTATAGGTGACGTCAAGATAGTTATATGTAGACTCATACAGTGTATAGGTGAGGTCAAGTTGGTTATATGTAGAATCATACAGTGTAAAGGTGAGGTCAGGAAGGTTATATGTAGAATCATACAGTGTATAGGTGAGGTCAAGATAGTTATATGTAGAATCATACAGTGTATACGTGAGGTCAAGATAGTTAAATGTAGAATCATACAGTATATAGGTGAGGTCAAGATAGTTATATGTAGAATCATACAGTGTAAAGGTGAGGTCAAGATAGTTATATGTAGAATCATACAGTGTATACGTGAGGTCAAGATGGTTATATGTAGAATCATACAGTGTATAGGTGGCGTCAAGATAGTTATATGTAGACTCATACAGTGTATAGGTGAGGTCAAGATAGTTATATGTAGAATCATACAGTGTATAGGTGAGGTCAAGATAGTTATATGTAGAATCATACAGTGTATAGGTGGCGTCAAGATAATTATATGTAGAATCATACAGTGTATACGTGAGGTCAAGATAGTTATATGTAGACTCATACAGTGTATAGGTGAGGTCAAGATAGTTATATGTAGAATCATACAGTGTATAGGTGACGTCAAGATAGTTATATGTAGAATCATACAGTGTAAAGGTGGCGTCAAGAAGGTTTTTTCTAGAATCATACAGTGTATAGGTGCGGTCAAGTTGGTTATATGTAGAAGCATATAGTGTATAGGTGACGTCAAGTTCGTTTATATGTGGAATCATACAGTGTATAGGTGGCGTCAAGATAGTTATATGTAGAATCATACAGTGTATAGTTGAGGTCAAGATAGTTATATGTAGAATCATACAGTGTATACGTGAGGTCAAGATAGTTATATGTAGAATCATACAGTATACAGGTGAGGTCAAGATAGTTATATGTAGAATCATACAGTGTATAGGTGAGGTCAAGATAGTTATATGTAGAATCATACAGTGTATAGGTGACGTCAAGATAGTTATATGTAAATCATACAGTGTATAGGTGGCGTTAAGATGGTTATATGTAGACTCATACAGTGTATAGGTGAGGTCAAGATAGTTATATGTAGAACCATACAGTGTATAGGTGACGTCAAGATAGTTATATGTAGAATCATACAGTGTATAGGTGAGGTCAAGAAGGTTATATGTAGAATCATACAGTGTACAGGTGAGGTCAAGATAGTTATATGTAGAATCATACAGTGTATACGTGAGGTCAAGATAGTTATATGTAGAATTATACAGTGTATACGTGAGGTCAAGATAGTTATATGTAGACTCATACAGTGTATAGTTGAGGTCAAGAAAGTTATATGTAGACTCATACAGTGTATAGGTGAGGTCAAGATGGTTATATGTAGAATCATACAGTGTATAGGTGACGTCAATATAGTTATATGTAGAATCATACAGTGTAAAGGTGAGGTCAAGAAGGTTTTTTCTAGAATCATACAGTGTATAGGTGCGGTCAAGTTGGTTATATGTAGAAGCATACAGTGTATAGGTGACGTCAAGTTGGTTTATATGTAGAATCATACAGTGTATAGGTGGCGTCAAGATAGTTATATGTAGAAGCATACAGTGTATAGATGACGTCAAGATAGTTATATGTAGAATCATACAGTGGATAGGTGACGTCAAGATAGTTATATGTAGAATCATACAGTGTAAAGGTGGCGTCAAGATAGTTATATGTAGAATCATACAGTATACAGGTGAGGTCAAGATAGTTATATGTAGAATCATACAGTGTATAGGTGGCGTCAAGATAGTTATATGTAGACTCATACAGTGTATAGGTGGCGTCAAGATAGTTATATGTAGAAGCATACAGTGTATAGGTGGCGTCAAAATGGTTATATGTAGAATCATACAGTTTATAGGTGACGTCAAGATAGTTATATGTAGACTCATACAGTGTATAGGTGAGGTCAAGTTGGTTATATGTAGAATCATACAGTGTAAAGGTGAGGTCAAGAAGGTTATATGTAGAATCATACAGTGTATAGGTGAGGTCAAGATAGTTATATGTAGAATCATACAGTGTATACGTGAGGTCAAGATAGTTAAATGTAGAATCATACAGTGTATAGGTGAGGTCAAGATAGTTATATGTAGAATCATACAGTGTATAGGTGAGGTCAAGATGGTTATATGTAGAATCATACAGTGTATAGGTGGCGTCAAGATAGTTATATGTAGACTCATACAGTGTATAGGTGAGGGCAAGATAGTTATATGTAGAATCATACAGTGTATAGGTGAGGTCAAGATAGTTATATGTAGAATCATACAGTGTATAGGTGGCGTCAAGATGGTTATATGTAGACTCATACAGTGTATAGGTGAGGTCAAGAAGGTTATATGTAGAATCATACAGTGTATAGGTGAGGTCAAGATAGTTATATGTAGAATCATACAGTGTATAGGTGACGTCAAGATAGTTATATGTAGACTCATACAGTGTATAGGTGAGGTCAAGATAGTTATATGTAGAATCATACAGTGTATAGGTGAGGTCAAGATAGTTATATGTAGAATCATACAGTGTATAGGTGGCGTCAAGATAGTTATATGTAGAATCATACAGTGTATACGTGAGGTCAAGATAGTTATATGTAGACTCATACAGTGTATAGGTGAGGTCAAGATAGTTATATGTAGAATCATACAGTGTATAGGTGACGTCAAGATAGTTATATGTAGAATCATACAGTGTAAAGGTGGCGTCAAGAAGGTTTTTTCTAGAATCATACAGTGTATAGGTGCGGTCAAGTTGGTTATATGTAGAAGCATACAGTGTATAGGTGACGTCAAGTTGGTTTATATGTGGAATCATACAGTGTATAGGTGGCGTCAAGATAGTTATATGTAGAATCATACAGTGTATAGTTGAGGTCAAGATAGTTATATGTAGAATCATACAGTGTATACGTGAGGTCAAGATAGTTATATGTAGACTCATACAGTGTATAGGTGGCGTCAAGATAGTTATATGTAGAATCATACAGTGTATAGGTGGCGTCAAGATGGTTACATGTAGAATCATACAGTGTAAAGCTGAGGTTATACGTGATATTATATGTAGAATCATACAGTGTATAGGTGGCGTCAAGATAGTTATATGTAGAATCATACAGTGTATACGTGAGGTCAAGATAGTTATATGTAGACTCATACAGTGTATAGGTGAGGTCAAGATAGTTATATGTAGAATCATACAGTGTATAGGTGAGGTCAAGTTGGTTATATGTAGACTCATACAGTGTATAGGTGAGGTCAAGATGGTGATATGTAGAATCATACAGTGTATAGGTGAGGTCAAGATAGTTATATGTAGAATCATACAGTGTATAGGTGGCGTCAAGATAGTTATATGTAGAATCATACAGTGTATACGTGAGGTCAAGATAGTTATATGTAGACTCATACAGTGTATAGGTGAGGTCAAGATAGTTATATGTAGAATCATACAGTGTATAGGTGACGTCAAGATAGTTATATGTAGAATCATACAGTGTAAAGGTGGCGTCAAGAAGGTTTTTTCTAGAATCATACAGTGTATAGGTGCGGTCAAGTTGGTTATATGTAGAAGCATACAGTGTAAAGGTGACGTCAAGTTGGTTTATATGTAGAATCATACAGTGTATAGGTGGCGTCAAGATAGTTATTTGTAGAATCATACAGTGTATAGTTGAGGTCAAGATAGTTATATGTAGAATCATACAGTGTATACGTGAGGTGAAGATAGTTATATGTAGACTCATACAGTGTATAGGTGGCGTCAAGATAGTTATATGTAGAATCATACAGTGTATAGGTGGCGTCAAGATGGTTACATGTAGAATCATACAGTGTAAAGCTGAGGTTATACGTGATATTATATGTAGAACCATACAGTGTATAGGTGACGTCAAGATAGTTATATGTAGAATCATACAGTATACAGGTGAGGTCAAGATAGTTATATGTAGAATCATACAGTGTATAGGTGGCGTCAAGATAGTTATATGTAGAATCATACAGTGTAAAGGTGGCGTCAAGATAGTTATATGTAGAATCATAAAGTGTATAGGTGAGGTCAAGAAGTTTTGAGAGTATACTTTACATATCATATTCAAATATAGAAAACGACGAACCGTACGTATTCCATTTGTATCACAAATAACTCATAAACCCTTCAATTACATTTCTTTGATAGACATACTACAATATCGTAGTATTTGACTTTATAGTTGCAGATGAAACAGAGAAAACCCACTCAGTGGAGAGGCAAGGGTCCTTGTGTGGATCGTCCGACTCCGTGGAGAGACAAGGGTCCTTGTGTGGGTCGTCCGACTCAGTGGAGAGGCAAGGGTCCTTGTGTGGATCGTCCGACTCAGTGGAAAGGCAAGGGTCCTTGCGTGGATCGTCCGACTCAGTGGAGAGGCAAGGGTCCTTGTGTGGATCGTCCGACTCAGTGGAGAGGCAAGAGTCCTTGTGTGGATCGTCCCACTCAGTGGAGAGGCAAGGGTCCTTGTGTGGATCGTCCCACTCAGCGGAGATGCAAGGGTCCTTGTGTGGATCGTCTGAGGATGAATCGCAATATGGAGAATACAACGTGTCGGAGGGTAAATAGATAACTGTGTATTGGATGGTAGATTGATACCATTATATTGGAGGGTAAATAGATAACTTTGTATTGGATGGTAGATTGATACCATTATATTGGAGGGTAAATAGATAACTTTGTATTGGATGATAGATTGATACCATTATATTGGAGGATAAATAGATAACTTTGTATTGGATGGTAGATTGATACCATTATATTGGAGGGTAAATAAATAACTTTGTATTGGATGATAGATTGATACCATTATATTGGAGGGTAAATAGATAACTTTGTATTGGATGGTAGATTGATACCATTATATTGGAGGGTAAATAGATAACTTTGTATTGGATGGTAGATTGATACCATTATATTGGAGGGTAAATAGATAACTTTGTATTGGATGGTAGATTGATACCATTATATTGGATGGTAAATTCATAACAATGCATCGGATATAATTGTATTGGATGGAAAATTTAAATTGATACATTCAAAAATCACTACAATGCAAACTGATATGGAATTCCAGATGGAAATCAGATATTTTCAATCCTTCTATAGCGTTTCCGTTCATTGTAATTCGAGGCTACGTTTGCAAGCTGATTAAACTCCCCTCGTATCAACCTTCGTAATCATTGTCGGTCATGAACCTGTTCAGCAATGAGTCTCCAGCAATAATATAGCATTAATAAGTGTTGTTCGTTTCAGACACCAAATCCGAGGTTCAATCGGATACGAGTGAAAGTGACATTCATCTATAACAAGCGAGAATGTGAGGGCTAGTCTTGCTATCAGAGCTGTCATACTCAACATCTTTCTGAGCCATGTTGTCATGGGAGAAGTTCTTACGGATTATAAGTAATAAATACATGATGGCAATCATCAGCTACCTATTATCACACGAGGAACCGAGCCACTGAATGAGTGAGAGCATGTATCTGTTTCATCCATTGGGCAACCTTTCACCTGGTAAACATTTCACCTATGGTACATTTCACCTATGGTACATTCCACCTATGGTACATTCCACCTACGGTACCTTTCACCTATGGTACCTTTCACCTATGGTACATTCCACCTATGGTACCTTTCACCTATGGTACATTCCACCTATGGTACATTTCACCTATGGTACATTCCACCTATGGTACCTTTCACCTATGGTACATTTCACCTATGGTACCTTTCACCTATGGTACATTTCACCTATGGTACCTTTCACCTATGGTACATTCCACCTATGGTACATTTCACCTATGGTACCTTTCACCTATGGTACCTTTCACCTATGGTACCTTTCACCTATGGTACATTTCACCTATGCTACCTTTCACCTATGGTACATTTCACCTATGGTACATTTCAGCTGGCATCTGTTCTTCCTCACTTGCTTGATTATAATCTGTTAATGCACTAGTTCTACCAATAGTTAGCTTTATGTTAGCAAAATAATTATCTTAATGCAATTTATAACCGAACGTTAAAATTCCCGTTTTGTTTTGAAGAATGAAAATGATACCGATAAAAAATGAAAAGTTGATACGATGAAATATACTATTGCTTAACTAAAATCAAGTGTTATACAGTTTAGGTGATATATACATATATATATAGGTGCGAAGAAAAAAGCCTGGTAATATTATAATTTAACTACTATCATAGAAAAAACTGAAACAAATATCCAGTAGGGGCTATTAAAGTTAATTGATTATAATTCATGATGATGGATATTTCATGACCGGACGTTTCGAACACCCGAACGGCACACGGCAAGTAAAGCAGGGCACATGGAATATCTACAAGAAAGTCAGACTCTAACACGCCTATTCTTGTTAGAGTGCAACACTGGGAGCATTGCGTTAAGAAGAAGGGTATTCTAAAAGAGAGGAATTTGTATGTGAGTGACTTGACTGCTGTACAGAGACAGGATCTGTCAAGGCAAAGGAGTGAACGTACAGACAGAAGGTTTTACTTGAAAGGAAAGTTGATGGATGAGCCCAGAGAGACGGCATCTTACTAGACTTCCACTGACACTTACCGACCCTCCACAACAACAACAACAACAACAGAACAGATCCGCACATAGACATAGCATACATAATGTTCAGGCCAAGCCGAATACAGCAATAAACACGCTACAGATCAACAGCGAATTACCTCAGGAACACTTACATTTATCAGATGAAAAAAATACATATCAGAAATCAAAAACAAACTCTGTGAATTTGATTTTATTAAATACCTGAAAGTTTACGGAGACTGGGTAGACGATATAGACTATATATATGAAAAGTTGAATTGGTTCTAACGCAAGGTCACATATAGATTAAATAGAACAAACTTCACATAGTCTTTTGCAGAATCATTTTAGGCGACATCATGGTTCTTGGTTGTCTTCTGCTTGACACAATCACTCTCTTAAGTGTTAATCCCTTTAGCAATATGTTAATGTGACATAATCTCTTTTGTTTTTAAATAGCTTAATTGTAGTTAGAGAAATATGTCAGTGATTTAAGGGTAATGATCTAATTTTTCAGTTAGTGAGAGTCTTTAGGTGAAAATGAAGGACTCTTCAAGTCGTAAAAGTGCATTTGAGACACTGTCCATGTTAGGTTCTTAGAAACGAGGGAAATTATCAAAAATAAAAAATGGTACTAAAAAGAAAAAAACATAGAAGCTACCCCTGCATATAAACATCTTGGTAAATACTTTAATATTCAGCTTTCAATGTCGGTACACGCAAACTATACATCTATTCAAGCGCGAAAGGTGTTAAAACGTGTATTAAGAAACTTAAAGATAGTCGGAGATTTAAGTTTAAAATCGTTTTCCAGAATAATTGATGTTAAGATTAATCCTTTTCTACTGTATGATAAAGAAATTGTTTTTTAAAGTATTTGGATTGTAAAGAAAAGAAACATTTGTTTGTCTGCAGGAAATTAGTCTGGACAAAGATGTACACATTAAATGTAACGGTGTACGGGGACATGGGCCCCGCTAACAGAGTCCCCTATGTATAGACTATTGACAGGGTAATTCACCCGCCATCTTCGATCTAAAAAATCTAATTTTACGCTATTGTCGACTCAAATTGCATTATGTAGTAATAGAACACATTCCCAGAGATACTCCGCCGCTAACCTTTCCTTCATACTTATCGTTTTATTCCTGATTTTAATCTTTCTTTCGCGAAGCGGTCAGGTCACATTTACCTTACCCGGAAGTTTACAATGGCTGCCGACATGGCCGCAGCCAACACGCTTCTTGAACCTCATTGGTTGATTATTAGAATGCCATAAACACTTGATTAAGCGAGGGAAATTCAAATTTTTTCGCATGACATTTTTAACACGTGAGAGATAACAACAATGTCAGAAGTCAACTTAACTCAGTGGTAATATTTTTTTAAAGACATTAATTTTACAATAACTCGTCATAAACAATAACTGGTCGACCGCCATTGACAACTTCCGGGTGGTGTAAATGTAACCAGGCTCGCTTCGCGAAAATTAAGTCAGAAATAGGCATTATTAAAAAAAAAATAAGGTAAGATTAGCGGCGGAGTATCAAAGGATATATGTCCGATCATTTCGTGATATACTTTTAGTTTTTATTTGCGTTTAAAGAGCATTTTACACGCTAGAGTTCGAAGATGGCGGGTGAATTACCCTGTCAATAGTCTATACATAGGGGACTCTGTTAGCGGGGCCCATGTACGGGGACTGTGGCAGATGCCCTCTCGTCATCTCCTCACAAGTCAATGTTAATGTCAGAAAATGTTGAATAAGGTTATTGAATACGCCATCCAATCATTTGCCAAACGTGAAGATAAAAAAGGCAGAATTAGTGAAAACTGTGAAAGTAATGTTATAAAGGACGGATGTATATCACTTTTCTTCTTGTGTGTTAAACTTATGGTACTGTAATTAATAAGAACCTTCTCTTTCTCATTCAAGAATTCTATTTTGTCCATTCATCAATTGGTAAATTTCTCTCTTACTGAACTCGTAAATTAAAATGCAAGTTTTTGTTCACCAAGCAATGATGTTAAGAAAATTGTATATATGAAATATACTAAAGGCCTGTGGCTTCCTCAGTACGGCAATAAAGATTGATTGATAGATTATATCTTCTATGGTTCTTTCGACTGGGTTTACCTTTGATATTGTTGCTGAACACGTAAATGCAAGCGAAGTTGCTGTTCTTTGGGAAATTTGTGATGTGATGTATCCATTATTTTTGGAAATGTATCACATTTTGGACAAAATTAATTTCTAAGAACATCGAACGCCTACCTAATGAAACGTTTTTAATATTGTTTCGATTATACGAAGCTAGTCGCATAACCTAAGCAACTATTGTAAACAATATTCCCTTTAAATATCGATTTTGAAACGCCTCGATAACTAATTTTTTCAGTCTATATTTAAGCATAGAATTTTGTCTGTGCAGTTACCATGCACTGATCGTTGAAAGTGGACGCCTTTGTAAGATGGGAAAAGCCAAAACATAACCCTCATTGTATCAAAACATAGATTTGGTAAAAATAAAAAAATTCTTCTTATCTGTAACACATACTCTGCTATGAGGTCAATATTTTATACATAAATATTAATATCATTTAATTCCGTTTATTAGAAAGGATTTTATTATAATGTTTTCTAAATGTACATATGTTGTAAAACAAATATCTAATTATCTTTCCAACGAATTTGAACTACGAATGTCTTTGTGTTGCATTTACGTTTTGTGATATACATATCTTGTTCTATGGGCCTGTTGGTTGATATAAAAAATTCTCCTTTGTTTATATAAGTGTGGAGGTTACATGACTCACTAAAACAATAGTTTGATGTTTGTCTTTGTTTTATTCTGTATTATGATCGGGTCGACAATTTCTGTCTCTATTTACATTACCCTGGTTCAATAGGTCTTGTATGTATGTGCTTATGTTATCAGTCTTTGTTACCTAGATTATGCAACCTAAATCGTACAGTAAGGTAGATGAAATCTATTTGCATATTTGAATTTATAAATGTGATAGTTTTATCACTAATAATTGCAAAACCAAACAATTTGAACAACTTTTAACGATTAAATAGCCAACTGTTATAAACAATTTGTTTGCGAAAATTGCAAATCATGGCCGAACGTGTGTGAAATCATGCGTTTAATTTTTACAGCATTCTTGAGTCGGTTTGGTAGTTCAATCAGCTGAAAGCCGAGAATCATATCACAACGATTGATATAAATAGCGCAGGCAGTCACTGGCATAAATTAGGAAATAAAAGCAAAGGCAATGGCGAACCGATTAAAATAGCTTGTGTATATGCATTGTTTTTCGACTGTGACCGTTCAATGTGCGTGCAAGCCTGGTGGTCGTGTGGGTATGCTGTACGATCAGTGCCGACATTGAGTCTTTGGACTAACGAAGATAGTGTGATCTAAAATAAAACAATTTTACACGTGTATTGAACAGTTGGTGACGTCAAAGCCACTGTTGTTGGAGATGAAAGACCCCAGCAGGCACAAGACGTCTTTTAGACGTCTAAATTAGGTCTAAATTGGCTTAGACGTCTATTAGACGTCTATTCGACGTCTTCATTTAGACGTCTAAGCCTAGACGTTGAATAGACGTCTAAAAGACGTCTTAAGATAGACCTGCACTTTCATACAATTTTATTATAATGCTCTAATATTTCAGTTTGAAAGATGTTTCCTTTGCTTATTGAATATAAACAAACCTTTCCAAGATTAGGTATTAAACATTGAAAGATTTCTGTCACTTTACATGAATATTACAATATATTTTGTAGGTAAAGAAAATATTTGCATCAAATAATATATAACACTCAAATGTAATTAATATTCATCAAAAGTACAAATTTATAAGAAGAAAAATTATGAAATGTTCTGGGTGAAGAGATTCGAACTTCAATCCAGATCGAAATTGTAGTCAATGCAGTGCTCTGGGCCATGCAGAGTTGCGACCCTTACATCAGCTTTAATTAGGCGCCATTTTCAATCCTTTGTTCTCAAAAGAGATGGGATTTCTCGATATCAACGCATCTGAAGTGGTGTTCCTTACGGATTTTTTCGTCCACAGTTTAGGTAAGACTATGTTTACTGTATATAGGACACGCTAATTAGTTTTACCTTGTCAGTAATCAAGATTCACATTCGTCGGTATCTTTCCTTTGTTTTCAATGGTCGTGCATCTGATGGTATGTACAGCCTCTTCCATAAATAACTTTCAGCTCGTAATTTTGTGATGCTACTTCAAAATATGTGTATAGTGTGTTAGTATACATATTTGAAGGAAATATAGCTTTCTCTATTTTTTTAATGAAACCAAATAATTCATGACCAAATTCTTTCCCTAGGTTTTCTGTTACCCGAACTTTCATAGTGGAATATTAATGATTAATACACCCTTATTAAATGCAGAGAACCTGATTCAGTGTGGAACATTTTCATTTTCATTTTCATTTTCAGATAACTGTCATTTTAATTCACTGCAAAAGAAACCTTTTTAGATTCAACTATTATTAGTTTCTTGTTAGTAATATATAAGTTTCATTTGGTGTCTGTGTATACGTTTATGTTTTTATTAAATCAATTTTTTCTGGACACGTAGCTTACCAAATAATTAACAGTGTTAACATATATTTTGATTTGCATCTGAACATATAGGTACAAATGTACAAAATCATAAATTGAGATAACAATTAATTGGTATTTTGTTACCCGAACTTTCATAGTGGAATATTAATTATTAAGACACCCTTATTAAATGCAGAGAACCTGATTCAGTGTGGAACATTTTAATTTTCAGATAACTGTCATTTTAATTCACTGCAATAGAAACCTTTTTATAATAGTTGACTTATGACGTAGATTCAACTATTATTAGTTTCTTGTTAGTATTATGGTTTCATTTGGTGTCTGTGTATACATTTATATTGAATTTTTCAGGACACGTAGCTTACCAAATATTTAACAGTGTTAACATATATTTTGATTTGAATCTGAATATATAGGTACAAATGTTGACCATGATCATGAGTTGAGATAACAATTAAGGTTTCAATTTATTTTCAGATACTTTGACAAATCTGTTACAAGGACGCAGTCAAGGATACAATTCTCAAGAACGGCGGAATTTTTTAAAGATGCTCTTCGAGGGTGCAGGAAGAAAATGGCCTTGAATCAGGACATTCATACTTTAAGAATTAATCTTCAGCTTTGGACAGTGATATGAAGATTTGACAAATCTGATTCTAAGTAAAGTTAATTTTTCAAAACATATAAAAGCAAATATTTTTGTATTACTACAATATATACGTTGATTGCATTAAATAGATTTTTATATTGAATAAATATTTCATCTTATTTGAGCTTTTTTCTTGCTTATTATCAAGGCACAATTGCTCATCACTTAGTTTGAAAATTTTGAATCTATTCATAAGAAAATGTAAACCTAAACATGAAATTAAGTTACCATATCAAATTCTAAAATGGTATCCATTATTAGTCATTATATTGTTTTAAATGTGAAATAATTGGGCTTAATTGTATCCATTTTCATCTAAAATATGCAATTGTGCCTTACAAAATACAGGTTTTTGTTTGAAGCTCTGAAACCTGAAGTTCCCACTGCATAACATTATTATACTGGGGTATAACACAACCACTAAAGGACATGTGTTAAACTTTTTTCAGACTTCTGTTAAATATTTTGGGAGGTATTTTCACTTCTAATAGAGGTTTAATGTAGGTCTAACAAACGTCTAAAAGACGTCTATTAAACGTCTAAAAGACGTCTACTAGACGTCTAATAAACGTCTAAAAGACGTCTACTAGACGTCTAATAAACGTCTAAAAGACGTCTAATAAATATCTAAAAGACGTCTAATATACGTCTAAAAGACGTCTAATATACGTCTAGACGTCTAATATACGTCTAATAGACGTCTACATTTAGACGTCTAATAGACGTCTAGGCTTAGACGTCTTTCTAGTCCCACAGATTAGACTATATTTAGACGTCTTTTAGACGTCTAGGCTAGACGTCTATTAGACGTCTAATAGACGTCTATGTGCCTGCTGGGACAGCTGTTGCAGTGTGTTACGTTTGGAGACGGTTCACGCTTTAACCAGTTCTACTTCTCCTGTGCTCTTGTATGCTCAAGATCACGCCTTAGTGGCGCCATATTAATCTACACAACCGACACGGTTTGGCCCACACGGCTCCACGACCATCAACTGTCAGCACATCTACAGGTATGCCATTTAGTTATATCAAGTCTAGTCCAGGGAGCGTTGCACAAGATGACCCCATCACTTATGTTAATCTAAGTAAAGTATGCAAGTTTGATTTACTACTGTTATATGTGAACATTGCCAATACATGTATATATAATATAGCGCATGGTTTCTTAATTTTTTTTCTGAATAATTACAATTACACCCGACGAAACGTACTGAAACCCCAGGTAGTCGTCAAGTTACTTGCATAACACCAACTGTCATTCTAAATTTCAATATCATCTCCCTCGAGACATTAAAAGCACAAAGACTGCTCTAAACTACGATTGTCACAAAGGGAGGTAACTCTTTGTAAAGAGATAAAGTCAAAATAGTCTTTATCTCGGAAATTATTGAACTAAGATAAGAGGTCTGAGTCAATCACATGTAGCCTTGCTATTGGTTTGAATAAGGAGTTCATTGTGTTACTACCTGATGGAAGTCACGTTTTACCGCATGGAAGCACAAACATTCAAACAAGAAACGACGACAGGTAAAACACGACTTGTGAACGGCGTGGTACAGACGATCTGCGAAACAATATACCAAAGTCTGAATAATGAATATTTACATATTTTGTATGAAAATGAAGCCTTATTTTGTAAACATGTTAACGACTAGAAGTAGATCCTCGTTCGTTCATTTACCGGTGAACCTTTTAACAGACACTGCAATCTCGATTCGATATGAGCTCCCTAGGAAGACGAGTCGACCCATGCGACACACCTGCAAACCGACCTTTTGTTTTAACCGATCCGGGACTTGTAATCAGATTCAACACAGTATTGTCGAATCACCCAGTGGACTGACTACTGTTGAAAAGTGGAAGAACGATTAAGACGGTATAATTGCGAATTTGACGCAACCAGGCACAACCGTTTCCCAAGTGAGGACGAATGTGCCAACAGCTAGGCCTATTGAATATTTGGCGGTGTGTATGCGTGTTGGGAGGGGGTGACCTGCTTATCGAAATAATACCTTTGTACATAATACCCTTCGCTGAGGTAGTTTGGATGCAGAAAAGAAAATAGTTTATTCACGTATGCATATGCCAGCCTTAGACTACCTGCTTACACGTTAGCCTGTTGTCCTCTCGGCCGACCATGCCCACCATCTTTCCAGTCTCTTTTGGATGATCAAGTTTCACGAGATGAATAACGAAAATATTGTTGAGGGCACTTTATTGACCATTTATAACACACTCACATAAACCTCTTAACACTGACACTCCTTGTATAACTGCTTCTCTTGTAGCCTGAACAGCAGAAGCCGACTCGTATTATCGTATTTATTATAGTGATATTACAATAGGTTAGGGAATCACGTCACAATATCAATTCTCCAAGTGCGGTAAGGTAAGGTATATTTATTGACTATTAGCATAGAAGTTTTACGTAAGGTAGGACAACTTATAGTCGGCTGACGCAAATCGTCCATTAATAATTCAACAAAGTGTTTTACGAACCAGCTGTATCCCAAGGTGTACTGAGGTCACAGGTTCGAAACCAACTTTCGAATTTGAGTTACTTTCCGAGATAACAAACTCAAAGTGATTCGCTTGCGTAGGTTTCATATGTAATGACGTGTTGATTTCTATACAACCTGAAGTGAGAATCCCGGTTTATGATGTGTCAACGCGTCTGTTAATATAATATGTTCAATAATAACCGGTATCACCCTTTTTAGTAAAATGATAAATGTTTCTAACCTGCCAGGAAATGCGTAGCCTAGAAAAATTGGCGAAACGGAGAGGACGTTTCATGGAACGCATCGTGGTTACATTGGATCAATTATCAGGTGGCTTTTGTTCCAAATACTGATATTGATGATATTGATCTCAGATGATGTCTGTTGTTGAAGACCTACTGCAATGAGTAAAATTGAACATTACATATTACAATATGATGACATTTAACTGTTAGGATGCACTTTTCCTTGCTTATCCTACATGGTTAATTGTGACAATTCTTAATCATTCAACATTACCCTCCTGTTATCATGGAAAGTTCTAACACTGAGAACAGTGCGGTTAACAAGTTTCTCACGAAAGAAGGATTGAATGCGATCGAAATACATAAGCGCATAATGAAGCCATTACAGATAATATGGCTGCACGGGTCCAGGGATTAATCATGTCCGATAGTCGAATGGAGGTGGACGAGTTCTATTCCGAGTGTGGCATTTCTCATGGAAGTGTTTGCACCATAACTCATGAGTAATTGCTCATGCCCAAGGTGTCTGTAAAATGGGTGCCATGAAACTTAACTGCACAAGATCGACACCACCGAGTTGAATCAAGTCTTGAGTTCTTTTACATCTACAATGCTGATGCCCGTCTGCTCACAGTGGATGAAACGTGGAGCCATCACTTAGATCCTGACACCATGGACCTGGCATCAATATCTCAACCATTGGCTTTTGTTTTATATCCACTTCTATAAACCTATTGACTTCCCATCGTAAGTTTACATGTTGTATCATCCCGAGATGTAAACATAACAGTAAACCGCAGGCGGTATATTTGTTAACCTGTAACGTTATGTTTACTCTTGTTAAGGATTTATTGACCATAAACAATATTAACTTTCAACCATGTACGTTTGTGCTGTGTCCATAGCAACTGTGCAATTGACAATGAAAGACATGTAGTCGTAGGAGTAGTAAATCTAAACGGCCAGGAATGTGAATCTTTACGAAATATAAACAATTAAAATAGAATATGTTGTTCGGGTGAAATATATCAATCTTCAAAATAGTAGTTTGATCGAGAAGTAGTAGTAGTAGTAGTAGAAGTAGTAGTAGTAGTAGTTTCTGAAAATTAGAACCTACAGTTGTGAAAAAAACGACCCTGTTGACAACTGTGGTTATGGAAATAATTGTCAATGAATATGTTTAACTCGTTCTTCAATTCTCCTCCAAACAACATCAGCCGCAACTAGCACAAAAGTTTATATTTTATCAATTGAATATTTTTCTCTGACTGTTTTGAACTTAATGATTCCTTAATATTATTTTCCTAAATCATATGCCATTTTTAAACTTTTGTTTATGACGATAATACACAGTCGAATCCCAACAGACATATAGCAAAGCATAGGCAGAGGAGATAATTTCAGTCTGACAATTATGTTATTATTTTGGGCCTCGAAAAATAATATCTTAAATGATCAATCAACCTTCATGTAATTCTGGATATCTGTGATGGATATGCCCTTTAACGAGCCATAGAAGAGAATTGTTTATGATCCAAACATGACTTACTAAACTGTTCTTAAAAAAATCGCTTTTTACTAAAAACAAAACAATTTACACAAATATCTTGAAAATTGTAAATAACGTCAAACCTTTATGTATACAGCATCTCATACCAACTGTGACCAAAATCAGATGATACATTAAGAAGATATGAACCAGAGACACAACATTTTAGCAAATAGTGCAAAATTAAAAAAAAATATTGTAAAATTGTTAATCATTACTTTATATTATACTTTATTATATTGACTTTTTATACCCTATTTGAATTAAATCAGATAATTACTTTAGAATCTACATTAGACATTACTTGAAATTGTTTTCCGCTTCTTACCCAAAAACGAAAAATTGAAAAAAAAAAAGAAATTTCAAAATTGTTAATCATTACACACCTTCATGTAATTATGTATCTATTGATAAAAAATAGATGATTTCTTCAGATTCCCAGTTTTCAATAAAAAAAATCAAAATTTTACAAAAGTATTTTCAAAAATGTACAAGTACATATGTATCTCACTAACAAATGCGTTAAAAATGAGATGACGAGTTTAGAAATTAGGAGCCGGACAGTATCCATCTAGCATAGTTAGTTTGGTCCAAAAAAAAAAAACATGGAGCAAAGGATGTCAGAGATTCCTTGTACAAGTCAAAGTTTGCTTCTCTTAAAGACCGCACAAAAGATAACATGCAGAGCTCCAATTCCAGTACTGTGTCCCAGTAGTAAAACATTGGATGGAGTTTTATGTTGGTAGTGCACAAAGTTGCAAATACTTTGGGGACTTCTGCATTGTCAATAGCAGTTTCAGTGTACACTTCATAAGCTAGATATTGAAGGTTGTACAACGCTGCAGCTGTAACCTCAGGAGCCCTTCTTGTGCGTGCAACGCTTTCGAAAATAGATCTGCAGTTCCAGACTTAGCAATCCCAGCCTGTATAAGAGCCAGTGTCCAACCGCTTCGACTTAACCAGTGCCCTATGGTTTTCAAAATTGCCATCTCGATTTGCAGACCACCAAACATTATAATAATCAAATCTTCACCTTCGTATCAGGCCACTTCCACTGAATCTGTTTAGCCAATGCAAACAAAGGTTGATCAAAGGTAATGATTGGTATCTGACCTCCATTCAAGTGATGAACAGCATCTGTAATAACATCCATGGAGTGTTTAATCATGGCAACTGAATGAGCACTTTCATGGAATAATGAAAGAAATGCTGACGACGTCATAACGATATCCTTTTGACTTAGGTTTTGCGCATTGTATGCAGAGCCCAAGTAAAGCTAAGCATTTCACTTGGAAGGGAGTTTTCAAGAACCTGTTTTGTCTGCTTCAGCCACATGTATTGTTTGTCCATTTGCATCAAGGTTAGATTCTGTCAGAGGTAAAGTGTTCATTGTTGGAATACTGGCATCTTTTACATTTGATGTTACAGAAGGCACCTCAGTGTAACATTGAGGAAGATGATTCAAGGTGATCAATTCACGTTTTATCCCTTCATCCTCAGACAGTGAATGCTGAAAGAGGGATATGCCAGTTCCATGAAAAGACTCTTGTGCTGATGTTGAGCTTGGATTGTGATCGATGTTATCAACGGCAGCTGTTGTGAAAAGTTTGGAGCGCAAATTCAAAGGACAGACAACTTTATCCTCTTCAAACTGTTGACATACCCTATTTCCCAATTCTGTCGAAATTGTCAGCACTTTATCATAGGAGATACATAGGCCAAGCTTGTGTAGTTTGTCAACAAGTCGTCTTTTGCGTGTCTGGGCGTGAACTATAAGACCAAGATATGTGGGAACAGGGGTTTCAAGGTCTGAATGATGTTTGATGTTGGATGAATTTTCTTTGGAAATCCTTTTGTGCTTGACACTGTTGAATTTCAATAGCTGAGAAATGGAAAGTGACGCTTAGGTAGTGGATTCCTCTCTCTGGTTCTTGATACTTGGCCCCTCCAGAATCATGTTCACTAGAGCAGGAAGCAACTGTGGCACAGATTCCTCTTGACATCCCTGTTTGAATGTCCTTGGAGCTGGGAATGGGCATTACTGAAACATCTGAACAATATCGGCAGCCCTTGCAAGATGTATAGCATCAGAATCAGCATTTTCATTACAAGCTTCTTACCAATGTCTTTATCAAATGCAAGAAGTACATCACGTCCTTTAGTGTGAGCTTGCATGTCTGGAAATTGAGATAATAAACGTTCCTTCAGACGAGTGCTGTGGATCCGCTTTTACACATTAATGCCGAACTGTTAAAGCCTTGAAGAATACATGGATGCCAAGTCTGCCAGTTTGAATATGGGTATAATATGTTCATTATTTCTTGCCTCTTCAATATACAAGACTAGTTCTGCAAACACAAGACCTGACGCTCTTTGCTCCAAATCATTTGCTGGCTTTCCAGATATCAGAGTTCTTGCACGATTGTACAATGCCACTAAACACTTTGAATGATACTTGACTTCCAATGCAACCATATCCCCTACACTCAGCTTAGCTATTAGCTCTGTGTCCTCAAGAGGTGAGGCACACTTTCTGACTCTTTCATCAATTTCCAATGTTGATGCTTGATGAAGTGTGTTTGTGTAATCTGTACATCCGCAGAAGAAACACATTGAATCTGCCTTTTCTTGGACAAGTGAACTGACCTTGTGCGTTTGTGAGGGTTTAGTTCACTGTTGCTGTTACAATCCAATTTTCTTTTCTCTGCTCTTGTCAAGAGTTGGTTATTGTAAAGATGTGTGCATGACGTGTGCCTTTTTGCGTTTTGAGAAAACAACGTTGTCACAACACCTGCCCCATCTTCATCTAATCTATTTAAGATCCATAAGTGATGGGGGTTATTTTCCAAATTGGATATATGGAGGGGATTATCAGCAAAGGAGTGGTAACTTCTAAAACTGTCATTCTTTTTCGGGTTATGGGTTTTTTGTAGTGGCTCGCATTTCAAAGTTTGACAAATAACACATAGTTCTCAGTCTGTTTTATCTGGAATATTTTCACTTTCTTGTATTCGTGACACGTTTAAAATGTTTAAGGTTGTCATGACTTGACACCACTTGTGACCCATCTCTCATATGAACTTGTTTTATGGCAGTGTTTGCTGGTGTCTGAAAAAGAAATTAAGTTGTTAAGTTCTGTTATTCAAATTTTCTATTGATCATATAGTTAATATATGTCCCTTGTACGTATGTTACATGTACATGTTTATGTATATATAGGTGTGTGACCTTCATGCATAATAACGATTGATTGATTGTTATTGGTCTAGCTTTAAATCTTAAAAATTGGCTACTGCGTCTTAAGTTACACACTTTATAGTTCCCTATTGATCAAGGAACATGTACATAAACTTAAGCTCTGTAGAGCAAATGGTTCTTGAAAAGCAAAGAAATGCGACATGTTTACAAAAAGGAAGATTAAATTGTCTTGCTTTGTCATAAACCATTTAATCAGTTAAAAATAAGCTGTTCTATACATGAATAAATGCAAGAAATTCTTCATGAAAAAATCCAAAAACGTCATAAAGAAATAATTACTGGACCCTTAGAGCATATACTTTCGATTATCTCCCTTGAATTCCTAAGAAAATGAATTGGTGACTATTGGACAATTTTAGTTATATACATATAGTATTTTGTTACTTTGGTTTGCATACATGATCTATGATATGTAATGTATCATGTTTATAACAATTCCATACATTTTTTATTCAATTAAAGCAAGGACATACCTTTTTTTCCATGATCCCATTCTTCTGTTGTGTCGTCTGCTAGCGGCCATTTTGAAGGTAGCAGTCATTTAAAAATTAATTTAACACAAAATTCTAATTTTTTAAATTTTTTGACTTTTTGGTGCTTGTATCACAAAATGCATAATTCATATGAAATGTCTAACTAAGCAGCCTCACTACAGGATTTTAATCAGTTTTCTCACAGCAACTTATAATTACAAAGTTATGAGCTGGACACAATTTGTAGCGAGCGGACGAATCGTGGCTGTTAAGTATACCCATGGAGTTTCGTTGTAGCGGGGGGTAACAACGAACAAAAAGCCAACAAGTAATTCTATTTCATATCTGCGGGTATCATAGATAATTCCTGAAAACGTAATTCTATGTTTCTTGTTCTTTTCAGCATGAGAATTCACGAAGATGAAGAAACACATTTTCGGCGGTTCGTAACGCTTATTCCTCTCCTTGGAACTGCGTATGATTATGTTTCAATATTTCACGTACAGAGGCGTAAGAAAGGGCGGCGGATTAAAGGAGCGATAGTGGGAGCCATTTGTGATCTGTTCGCCATCAGGGAGGCGGGGCTGCTGTTCCTACAGTACGGACTGTTCAGAAATAGATTTCTCATGTTCGGAGTGGTTCGGATTCTCTTCAGGGTTGCCTTGAGTGGGTTGTGTGACTCGTATGACTGAGGACAGGGAAGCCTTGAGTGGGTTGTGTGACTTGTATGACTGGGAACAAGGAAGCCGTGAGTGGGTTGTGTGACTTGTATTACTGGGAACAAGGAAACCTTGAGTGGGTTGTGTGACTTGTATGACTGGGAACAAGGAAGCCTTGAGTGGGTTGTGTGACTTGTATGACTGGGAACAAGGAAGCCGTGAGTGGGTTGTGTGACTTGTATGACTGGGAACAAGGAAACCTTGAGTGGGTTGTGTGACTTGTATGACTGGGAACAAGGAAGCCTTGAGTGGGTTGTGTGACTTGTATGACTGGGAACAAGGGAACCTGGAGTGGGTTGTGTGACTTATATTACTGGGAACAAGGAAGCCTTGAGTAGGTTGTGTGACTTGTATGACTGGGAACAAGGAAGCCTTGAGTGGGTTGTGTGACTTGTATTACTGGGAACAAGGAAACCTTGAGTGGGTTGTGTGACTTGTATGACTGGGAACAAGGAAGCCTTGAGTGGGTTGTGTGACTTGTATGACTGGGAACAAGGAAGCCGTGAGTGGGTTGTGTGACTTGTATGACTGGGAACAAGGAAGCCGTGAGTGGGTTGTGTGACTTATATTACTGGGAACAATGAAGCCTTGAGTGGGTTGTGTGACTTGTATTACTGGGAACAAGGAAACCTTGAGTGGGTTGTGTGACTTATATTACTGGGAACAAGGAAGCCTTGAGTGGGTTGTGTGACTTGTATGACTGGGAACAAGGAAGCCTTGAGTGGGTTGTGTGACTTGTATTACTGGGAACAAGGAAACCTTGAGTGGGTTGTGTGACTTGTGTGATTGAGAACAAGGAAACCTTGAGTGCGTTGTGTGCCTTGCCACTAAGTATAAGTAAAACCTACACTTTTTCACATTGTTTGAGCGAGAGAAGGCACGAGGACTTTAGGAATCTTTATACAGAATCTATAAACGAACAAGGTATCAGTATCAGCTCAAGGTATCAGTACCGAATCTTTTAAAGATATTCTGGATGCAAGCACGGACCAAATACCACCGGCATACATTCATGTCTTTCAGGGACAATTCTTTAGGTTTATAAGGAAGATAAGTATATACAATGTATTAACCTTGCCCGCACCTTCTCTCCTCATCTTTCTGATTCAGCAGATATATCTTTAATCGATGATTGTGAATTATATGGTTACATATTTGTAATCGCTGTATCAACTGTAGACTTTTCACTGACAGATTGACCTTAATTTCACTTTAACAACACGTTTATTTTTTAAATTATATTTATCATGACATGGAGTTGTTTAAACGTACAGTTGAAAGGCTTGTCTTCACTTTCGCAGTGAAGGAACGATACAGTTGGAGTGTTCAACGCTTACGATATGACGTTAAAATTGAAGGTAGTCGAAGACAAAAATCACCAAATTGATATAATATATATCCACTATCACTATGAATGCATGCCTGACACCTGTGTCTCATAGAGCGCACCAAACCTGTCCGACAGTGGGATTTCTTTACATATACTTGAAGCGCTTGACTGGGTTTTTGTATCGTTAGTTGGGTCCGCTATTATGGTCTTTATCACCGTTCCATATCATCCGGCACATGCTCAATGGTGATAAAAAAAACCTTGGACCATTTTGCATTATAACGGTAAAACATGAACACTTACAATTTCATATCTGTATCTTGCCCATTTAAATTGTTATGTACGCACTCTTGAGGTAATCCAACCCTTACCATTACTTTCTCCCCTCCAAAACGATCTCCTTCCATATCGCAACGTTCAACTTGACGTCGAAACACACCACGTCTACAATTAGAACTATGCAATAAAGAACGTGACTCGTATGTAACGAAAACCCTTCCCCACTCATGTGGTGGCACGTGGTCCTGTGCGTAGCTCAGTTGACCGCTATCAGTGAAGTTCAGCAACATCTGGCGTGGCTCGCCGGATGGGTGGGTTACCCGATTGTTGCTGTATTAACTGAGAGTTCAAGGGTTATTCCCTGCCCCACACTGAGACACGAGCTGAAAAACTTGTGGTGTCTCCTTAAGTAAGGGACTTTATTCAAAATGTGCTTCTGTTCACCCAGCAGTACTAATTGGGTAATTGGTGTAGATGGTTCATATATTAGCTTAATCGGCTGCTTGGGTTAGACCAGGGTAATAATGCAGGGAGCGCCTTGAGCATGCAATCTGTGTGGATATGTGCGCTATATAAATACCCTATTATTATTATTATTATTATCATGTGCTCTTAATCACCAATGATGTCGCAGTCGTGAGACGTTGTCATTGCTGCATCAGAATCGGCCTGCTTGTAAGAACGCCGTACATGTGGATGTCTCCGTCCAGTGTTTGCAGGTTGGAGAGTGGTAGTCAGAATCAATCTGTCATTAAGAAGTGTGGTCAATGTTGGACGTAACTTTCGGGGACGGTCCTGAACATTGACATATTCCAAATACGTTTACAAACATTTGCAAATATCTACGCGACTTGGATATGTGCAAGCTAGAAAGATACGTTTGGGGGACGTTATTGTCTAACGTTATTCCATTACCTTTTCATAACGTCTCAGATAACACAACTGGAACGTCCTGGTAACATGCTTATAAAACCTTTAGAAATATAACGTTATCATAACGTTTAATTTTGACATTTTCATTACTCTACTTTATGTTTTGATTTTGTCTAAATGTAGTTTATTTTTAAAAGAATATTAGATTGTCTAATTTATTCATAGGTTATGTATCGGTTACGACATTGTGTTGTTTTTAATACTTGGAATATACAATAGGAGTCTTCCTATACCGCCCTTTACTGGATTTTTACAACGTTCAATATAACGTTTCTTTGACGTTCCCATAACGTTTTAAGAATATTTTAATGGATCTTGTCTCATTCAAATTTGCAATGTCATATTCTGTACTCAATCTTTATCCAGAATAAGTAATAAAGGGACAAAGAATATGTTAAAGGAGTCAAATCTGTCAAAATTAATTAATGATGTTAATGAATGGACAGATATCTGTTGATTTTAAATCTTAGAGCTTGCCAGTTCAGTTAAGGGACAATAACAATCAATATGGTTTTGGATTTGTATGGCTCTCACAAGGTGTTGGGGATAGCAAGGCTCTTATGAAACAGTTTAATCTTAATCTAACCCTTTCTGATATTCTGAAACAACAATGATCTGCCAGTATTCATAATCTTTCAGATTCATTCGCTTATAAACAATTTAAAACATTACTACAAGTGGAAAGCTATCTTACATTATCAATATCTCCTTATCTTTAATCTCTCTTAGCAAAATTTATTTGTAGCAATTATGGGCTAGGCATAGAAACAAGAAGATACAATAATTTACCAATTCCTGACAGAGTATGTTCATACTACAAAATAAACAATATTACAAGCATTGAAGACGGATTGCACATTCCAATTTATTGTAAATTATATGATGATGCTAGAAATAAGTTTATTACTCCATTATTGTACAGTACTGTTAACAACCACAATTTCATGTACCTCCTCAACAGTAAAGATAAAAATATTATCTAATGTATTCATAAGACTAGAGCTAAAATTGTAAATGCATAAAACCTGTAACCTTTTATGTGCGCTTGTAAAAATATTGTTAATGTTTTTTGTATTATTGGTCTTTGGGCTCTATACTGAATAAAATGTCTGTCTGTCTGAATATTCATGCAATGCCGACAACATTGGGAGAAATTGTACACATCTGCTATTGCCAATGGTCAGAAATATTTACATCAAATACGTTTGACATTCAACATTACGTTTAGTCACAAAACACAATAAGAGCCAGTCTGTGGAATTGATTCAACCTACGCAACTTTAACGCCGTCGGAAAAGGATAAGGATAATTGTTCCGTTTTTAAAAGAAGTTTGGTAAGGTAGAAACAAATGTGAATTCCCGGCGCAATATTCTTTTTGACAGCTTTACATTTAAAGATCGACTGAAATGACCCATGACAACTTTCGTGATTCATAAAATATGTATTCTAACTTGCCAGTAATGTGAAATTATATTTTCGAAATCGGCCGATAAACAACTTTTATACGCCTTTTTCGAATCACCAGCTAATTAGCACCAGTGAACAGAACTGAACTGGCCCGTGGTCACTGAGGCGTTTCCTGCCGCTTGTCTTGCCGCGTGACGTGCTAGTTGGCGGGAGTATAACCTCCATAATGAAAAATCAATAGGGAATCTCACAATCTTAACAAGTGTTTAAACATATTTTAAGTCATCCAAACAACTCCAACCTCCGATAAATTGATGTTAAGTATTACTTTAATTATGTGTATTGTTCCAAGCGAAAGACAGTGTTTTAATATGATACTGTGAGCATTATCTCTTAGCATGTGTACATCAATTACGACGTCTGCCAAATGTTTTCACAACAATCAGACTGGTTTCAGTAATCTTCATCTTTTATGACACGCAGGTGGCCGTTATGTAATCCTATCGCATTCAATTTCAATTCTTGACATAAATTATACCTTTTGAATTCCACGCCTTGGACCCGCAAAGCGGAATATATTTCCTTTCATAATGGCGTAATCCTTGGCATTCGACTGCTACTTAGTTTATTGTCACCGTGTCCAGTCATTTTGCACCAATGAACTTGTAGAATATATATTCAACCAATAAATTAAGAGAAGGAGATTTGGCTCATGCACTGCTACCGACGATGACACACATTTAAAAAAGTACATCGTGAATAACGGGTACCAACATTCTTTAGGATTACATAGGATGTTTCTAACGCTTGCGCCAGGTATGTTTTCATGTCATTGTTAAATTCAAAGACAGAGGTATTGCAACACGGTGTGAGATACTATACTAGATAACAATGTAATATAAGTTAGTTAAATACAAACGGATCATGTACTAAGTACTAAGTTGGCATGAAAGAAAAGCGAAACAAAATATTTTTATCTACAGTAAACATTAACCTTTTTATACATTGTCTCCCGTTTATTACAAAAACTTTCATTTTTTAAAGACAATCTAGAACTTCAGATCGATAAATACATGATACAACACTACGTATTATCCCTTAGTGGTGGATCTCTCACCGACTAAGTTCTTAACCTTTGTGATATTAACCCACTCATGAAAACCGCGTCTAAAGATTGTCACAGACAAACAAAATGGATTTGACGACTGAGAAGGAAAGTTGATATCATGAAGGAGCAACACATCGTATTTTGGAATTCTTTCGGTCATGCTATTGCCTCTATTTTGCTGTTGAATAAGCTTAAAAATACAGAGAAAATCAAAGGGATGGACTTTCAGCTGACGCCTAGCACGTCATACACTTTTTTCTGTCTATAATACTAGTGATTGCTGAATCCTTAAAGGGGATCTGCAACCTTAATTTTTAACTTCCAGTGTTTAATTAACGAGGCCCCGCGAGAGTAGTAAATCTCAATCAGCGCGCCCTCTACTCAGCGACGTTTATACTGCGCAGCTGCGTTCCTGCGCGCGCGGTGTGTCCCTATTACCAAATACGCGAATTGTCATACTTGGTGTATATATATATTTCTCGCCACACTTACTGACTTAACTTAGGGACTCGCTTCTGAGCCTGCGAGAGGCACACTTCTAAATAAATACAAGAGAAGGTTTTTCTATTATTTTATTACAAAAACAATCAAAGCATCTTGAAACTTCACATATAAATCTTATTCCTAATTTACCTTTCTATCCTAACTCCCCATACTTACTATACTTCCCTATACATTACCCAAGGTTATCCTATCCTCACTGGCCATGGCTTCTCTGGCGCTGATGGCTTTTCTGCACTGTCCAGCTTCCTAACTTTTCTTGTCTCCGATCTGCTTACTGTCGAAACTACCCGTGCATCCCCTTTTTAACCCATCTTGTCATTAATCATTTTCTAGGTGTGTTTTACTTCTATCCAATCATACTCCCTATTTCCCCTTTTGACAGCCGTCACTCAACAGTGTTGTTTTAACCTATAACCTCTATCTACGCCCTTTGACCCTGTAACCTCTGTAATATTAGTCTTATGACGTCACTAATAATTACCCATTGGTTATCCAATTTCGAACATCTTCCCAGTTATTCATAGTTTCACGTCAATGTTTTGTTTTCTCTCTCTCTTCAATTCTACTTGTCTCGTAGTATTTGGCATCTGAAATGGCTTAAGCCCAACTTTCTCATGAATAATAATTAGATAATGCGTTCCCTACTTCTAGTCTTACTCCAAAACTCATTTTATATTCTTGTTTCGCATAATTTACTAACCCAATGTCTCGCATTTTACCATCTTAATGTCCTTTGTTCTCGTGATTCCTTTTCTCTACATGTTTGCTATTTTCAAATAATATCTCTCTATCAAAACCTTATTTTAAGCATACTGAATATTTTCAAGTAACTATTATTCTAACTAATTCTCAATATCTCTACATAACACCTCCCCCCTTACAAATATGAGTCGCCCTCGACTCATGAAGAGCTAGACATCTAACCGAACCAAGTCAATGCAGGGTACACTACGGTAGAGCAATATTCTACCTTAAGTTACTGAATGACCGAGCCCAAACAAAGTCAGGCATTTAGTATAATTTGGAATAGAAAAACAGTGACCTAACACCGATTGGCAATGCAAACACAGAACAGTCTAACACCTGAAAAAGAAAACATGTAACACGTACAATATGTAGTCCGTCTAGAAATTACAATATTTAAGAATTCTGTTTGTTCATCCAATATCCGTAAGTCCGCTGCACTGAATAATATGAAACGTTACAGTTCATAGTGCACGCATGTCTGCTGCCCCCTCCGAAGCTGAGCGCGTAATCCTAGGTACTGTGCAATAACACCGAGTTCATTTCATGACCGATGTTCACAACGTTCCGTTCTCTGGTCACTTATAAATAGGTTATCACAGTCACTGTTGATGGCTTCAAAAGTAATCTTGTACCAGCCTAAGTACCATTGAGTTACACTGCATCACTAATGTTCGTAAAGGTCCGCCCATCCTGACTTAGTAATGAGCCATCACAGACACATTATAATGTCACCGTTGATACGCTAGTAAATCAGGCTAGTCAATGTTTCTGTCTTCCTTTCGTGATAATTGATTCAATAATGTCTCATATGCCAAACAATGGGTGGTTGTTAAACAAACTCAAGTAATACTATAACATGTTTTATTGATGTACTAGTTTAATTTGTGACACTGAAGTAAACTAAATCTGTCTGCCTGTATAAAAAAAGCAGCAGAATTATCAATCAGGCTTTAAAAATCTTTCAAACATTGGTTTATTAGTTCTCATCTGGAATAAACATAACATCCTGTGAGGCCAAAAGGTGTCCATGTATGTGTGTTTGCAACTTTCAATACATGTACAAATAACCAATAATGATGATGATATCAAAAGAATACCATTTATCATATACAGTCATCTTAAGGAAAGCCATACTTGAAATTATATAAATATAAAGTAATTGTTTCACAATTGTTCCAAAGGTTGGTAAAAACTTTAAAAGTTACAGAAAATCCAAAATGTTCACCGATAACTTTTTCCTATCTTAAAACATTTTTCAAGTTCAATAGCAGGAATAAGTATAAAGTGCTCCAACAATTTGTATAATAATCCTGTATTACAAATATTAACATACATTTAGGTTCAGCAATACTAACATTTATGAGTGTAATTTTTATCAAATGAATTTGATATTCAAATAAATACATACAAATTATGTAATGCTAATCACATGTTATGAAATGAAAACAAATGAAAATTCATGTGATCAACCTTAAAAATTTGCAAACTTGCAAATTCCAACTATCAATTTCAGGTTAAATGGCAAATAGTATCAAGTCCTCCCACACCATATATTAGACAATCAGCCTGTCTGGGTTTTCACGAAAAGAAATTACAATTAATCAAGACTATCTATTTGTAAATTGGAGTGAACCCTCTGATGCGATTCCTAATCTAACCAGTTGAGAAATACACTGCATGTTTATTGAAGAATTAGGTGAACATACTTACAGTGCCAGCTCTTTCCTGTTATGTAATGGCTTGTCCACTCCCTCCTCTCCCAGCAGTCATGGTTCAGTGCACACCTATGTAAACAATGCCATCTTTGCTTAATATTGTCAAAGAAAAGGAACCAAATATCACTTTTACAAATCAGTGTTAATAAAACACAACTTAACTTGTCAACAATAAGTAACTTTATTACATATTCTATTTAAGGGAATGGACTTGACATTGTTTTCATTTTGACTGTGAAGCCAACATTTCAAGGATTTTTTATCAGCTCTTTCATGAAACAAGGAAGAGCAATAAGGTCAAGATGTTATACTGTGTATGTAGCAGTAATGGTCTACTTACTTTGGTTTTTGCAACTGTAGATATGCCTTCTATGCTGTTGGCAACTGTGATATTAATAATCAAGAATCAGTTGATTTTTGGGCGTCGAGGGTTACGAGCCGACTAAAATGGCGATCGCGTCAAAGTTAATGAAAATTGATGAAATTTTTTGCATCGTTTGTGTTTTTGGATTGACCGTCTATGTCTAAGGAGAATATACATAGGTCACACGACTAATTTTGTCAACTTTGATTTTTGGGCGGCGAGGGTTACTAGCCGACTAAAATGGCGATCACGTCAAAGTTAACGAAAATCGATGAAATTTTTTGCATCGTTTGTGTTTGTGGGTTGACCGACTGTGGCTAAGGAGCATATACACAGGTCACACAACTAATTTTGTCGACTTTGATTTTTGGGCAGCGAGGGTTACGAGCCGACTAAAATGGCGATCGCATCAAAGTTAACGAAAATCGATAAAATTTTTTGCATCGTTGGTGTTTGTGGGTTGACCGACTATGTCTAAGGAGCATATACATAGGTCACACAACTAAATTTGTCGACTTTGATTTTTGGGCGGCGAGGGTTACGAGCAGACTAAAATGGCGATCGCGTCAAAGTTAACGAAAATCGATGACATTTTTTGCATCGTTTGTGTTTGTGGGTTGACCGACTATGTCTAAGGAGCATATACATAGGTCACACAACTAATTTTGTCGACTTTGGTTTTTGGGCGGCGAGGGTTACGAGCCGACTTAAATGGCGATCGCGTCAAAGTTAACGAAAATCGATGACATTTTTTGCATCGTTTGTGTTTCTGGGTTGACCGACTATGTCTAAGGAGCATGTACATAGGTCACACGACTTATTTTGTTGACTTTGATTTTTGGGCGGCGAGGGTTACGAGCCGACTAAAATGGCGATCGCGTCAAAGTTAACGAAAATCAATGACATTTTTTGCCTCGTTTGTGTTTGTGGGTTGACCGACTATGTCTAAGGAGCATAAACATAGGTCACACGACTTATTTTGTTGACTTTGATTTTTGGGCGGCGAGGGTTACGAGCCGACTAAAATGGCGATCGCGTCAAAGTTAACGAAAATCGATGACATTTTTTGCATCGTTTGTGTTTGTGGGTTAACCGACTATGTCTAAGGAGCATATACATAGGTCACACAACTAATTTTGTCGACTTTGGTTTTTGGGCGGCGAGGGTTACGAGCCAACTTAAATGGCGATCGCGTCAAAGTTAACGAAAATCGATGACATTTTTTGCATCGTTTGTGTTTGTGGGTTGACCGACTATGTCTAAGGAGCATGTACATAGGTCACACGACTAATTTTGTCGACTTTGATTTTTGGGCGTCGAGGGTTACGCGCCGACTAAAATGGCGATCGCGTCAAAGTTAATGAAAATTGATGAAATTTTTTGCATCGTTTGTGTTTTTGGATTGACCGTCTATGTCTAAGGAGAATATACATAGGTCACACGACTAATTTTGTCAACTTTGATTTTTGGGCGGTGAGGGTTACTAGCCGACTAAAATGGCGATCACGTCAAAGTTAACGAAAATCGATGAATTTTTTTGCATCGTTTGTGTTTGTGGGTTGACCGACTGTGGCTAAGGAGCATATACACAGGTCACACAACTAATTTTGTCGACTTTGATTTTTGGGCAGCGAGGGTTACGAGCCGACTAAAATGGCGATCGCATCAAAGTTAACGAAAATCGATGAAATTTTTTGCATCGTTGGTGTTTGTGGGTTGACCGACTACGTCTAAGGAGCATATACATAGGTCACACGACTAATTTTGTCGACTTTGATTTTTGGGCGGCGAGGGTTACGAGCCGACTAAAATGGCGATCGCGTCAAAGTTAACGAAAATCGATGACATTTTTTGCCTCGTTTGTGTTTGTGGATTGACCGACTATGTCTAAGGAGCATATACATAGGTCACACGACTAATTTTGTTGACTTTGATTTTTGGTCGAGGAGGGTTATGAGCCGACTAAAATGGCGATCGCGTCAAAGTTAACGAAAATCGATGACATTTTTTGCCTCGTTTGTGTTTCTGGGTTGACCGACTATGTCTAAGGAGCATATACATAGGTCACACAACTAATTTTGTCGACTTTGGTTTTTGGGCGGCAAGGGTTACGAGCCGACTTAAATGGCGATCGCGTCAAAGTTAACGAAAATCGATGACATTTTTTGCACCGTTTGTGTTTCTGGGTTGACCGACTATGTCTAAGGAGCATGTACAAAGGTCACACGACTAATTTTGTCGACTTTGATTTTTGGGCGGCGAGGGTTACGAGCCGACTAAAATGGCGATCACGTCAAAGTTAACGAAAATCGATGAAATTTTTTGCATCGTTTGTGTTTGTGGGTTGACCGACTGTGGCTAAGGAGCATATACACAGGTCACACAACTAATTTTGTCGACTTTGATTTTTGGGCGGCGAGGGTTACGAGCCGACTAAAATGGCGATCGCGTCAAAGTTAACGAAAATCGATGAAATTTTTTGCATCGTTGGTGTTTGTGGGTTGACCGACTATGTCTAAGGAGCATATACACAGGTCACACAACTAATTTTGTCGACTTTGATTTTTGTGCAGCGAGGGTTACGAGCCGACTAAAATGGCGATTGCGTCAAAGTTAACGAAAATCGATGACATTTTTTGCATTGTTTGTGTTTGTGGGTTGACCGACTATGTCTAAGCCGACTAAAATGGCGACCGCGCCAAAGTTAACGAAAATCTCGTAACCCTCGCCGCCCAAAAATCAAAGTCGACAAAATTAGTCGTGTGACCTATGTATATGCTCCTTAGACATAGTCGGTCAACCCACAAACACAAACGATGAAAAAAATTTCATCAATTTTCATTAACTTTGACGCAATCGCCATTTTAGTCGGCTCGTAACCCTTGCCGCCCAAAAATCAAAGTCGACAAAATTAGTCGTGTGACCTATGTACATGCTTCTTAGACATAGTCGGTCAATCCACAAACACAAACGGTGCAAAAAATGTCATCGATTTTCGTTAACTTTGACGCGATCGCCATTTAAGTCGGCTCGTAACCCTCGCCGCCCAAAAACCAAAGTCGACAAAATTAGTTGTGTGACCTATGTATATGCTCCTTAGACATAGTCGGTTAACCCACAAACACAAACGATGCAAAAAATGTCATCGATTTTTGTTAACTTTGACGCGATCGCCATTTAAGTCCGCTCGTAAACCTCACCGCCCAAAAACCAAAGTCGACAAAATTAGTTGTGTGACCTATGTATATGCTCCTTAGACATAGTCGGTTAACCCACAAACACAAACGATGCAAAAAATGTCATCGATTTTCGTTAACTTTGACGCGATCGCCATTTTAGTCGGCTCGTAACCCTCGCCGCCCAAAAATCAAAGTCAACAAAATAAGTCGTGTGACCTATGTATATGCTCCTTAGACATAGTCGGTCAACCCACAAACACAAACGAGGCAAAAAATGTCATCGATTTTCGTTAACTTTGACGCGATCGTCATTTTAGTCGGCTCGTAACTCTCGCCGCCCAAAAATCAAAGTCGACAAAATTAGTCGCGTGACCTATGTATATGCTCCTTAGACATAGTCGGTCAACCCACAAACACAAACAATGCAAAAAATGTCATCGATTTTCGTTAACTTTGACGTGATCGCCATTTTAGTCGGCTCGTAACCCTCGCCGCCCAAAAATCAAAGTCGACTAAATTAGTCGTGTGACCTATGTATATGCTCCTTAGACATAGACGGTCAATCCAAAAATACAAACGATGCAAAAAATTTCATCAATTTTCATTAACTTTGACGCGATCGCCATTTTATCGGCTCGTCATCCTCGCCGCCCAAAAATCAAATTAAAGTCGACAAAATTAGTCGTGTGACCTATGTACATGCTTCTTAGACATAGTCGGTCAACCCAGAAACACAAACGATGCAAAAAATGTCATCGATTTTCGTTAACTTTGACGCGATCGCCATTTAAGTCGGCTCGTAACCCTCGCCGCCCAAAAACCAAAGTCGACAAAATTAGTTGTGTGACCTATGTATATGCTCCTTAGACATAGTCGGTCAACCCACAAACACAAACGATGCAAAAAATGTCATCGATTTTCGTTAACTTTGACGCGATCGCCATTTTAGTCGGCTCGTAACCCTCGCCGCCCAAAAATCAAAGTCAACAAAATAAGTCGTGTGACCTATGTATATGCTCCTTAGACATAGTCGGTTAACCCACAAACACAAACGATGCAAAAAATGTCATCGATTTTCGTTAACTTTGACGCGATCGCCATTTTAGTCGGCTCGTAACCCTCGCCGCCCAAAAATCAAAGTCAACAAAATAAGTCGTGTGACCTATGTATATGCTCCTTAGACATAGTCGGTCAACCCACAAACACAAACGAGGCAAAAAATGTCATCGATTTTCGCTAACTTTGACGCGATCGTCATTTTAGTCGGCTCGTAACTCTCGCCGCCCAAAAATCAAAGTCGACAAAATTAGTCGCGTGACCTATGTATATGCTCCTTAGACATAGTCGGTCAACCCACAAACACAAACAATGCAAAAAAATTCATCAATTTTCATTAACTTTGACGCGATCGCCATTTTATCGGCTCGTCATCCTCGCCGCCCAAAAATCAAATTAAAGTCGACAAAATTAGTCGTGTGACCTATGTACATGCTTCTTAGACATAGTCGGTCAACCCAGAAACACAAACGATGCAAAAAATGTCATCGATTTTCGTTAACTTTGACGCGATCGCCATTTAAGTTGGCTCGTAACCCTCACCGCCCAAAAACCAAAGTCGACAAAATTAGTTGTGTGACCTATGTATATGCTCCTTAGCCATAGTCGGTCAACCCACAAACACAAACGATGCAAAAAAATTCATCGATTTTCGTTAAATTTGACGCGATCGCCATTTTAGTCGGCTCGTAACCCTCGCCGCTCAAAAATCAAAGTCGACTAAATTAGTCGTGTGACCTATGTATATGCTCCTTAGACATAGTCGGTCAACCCACATAGACAAACGATGCAAAAAAATTCATCGATTTTCGTTAAATTTGACGCGATCGCCATTTTAGTCGGCTCGTAACCCTCGCCGCCCAAAAATCAAAGTCGACTAAATTAGTCGTGTGACCTATGTATATGCTCCTTAGCCATAGTCGGTCAACCCACAAACACAAACGATGTAAAAAAATTCATCGATTTTCGTTAAATTTGACGCGATCGCCATTTTAGTCGTATCGTAACCCTCGCCGCCCAAAAATCAAAGTCGACTAAATTAGTCGTGTGACCTATGTATATGCTCCTTAGCCATAGTCGGTCAACCCACAAACACAAATGATGCAAATTTTTTTTACAGATTTTCGTTAAATTTGACGCGATCGCCATTTTAGTCGGCTCGTAACCCTCGCCGCCCAAAAATCAAAGTCGACTAAATTAGTCGTGTGACCTATGTATATGCTCCTTAGACATAGTCGGTCAACCCACATAGACAAACGATGCAAAAAAATTCATCGATTTTCGTTAAATTTGACGCGATCGCCATTTTAGTCGGCTCGTAACCCTCGCCGCCCAAAAATCAAAGTCGACTAAATTAGTCGTGTGACCTATGTATATGCTCCTTAGCCATAGTCGGTCAACCCACAAACACAAACGATGCAAAAAAATTCATCGATTTTCGTTAAATTTGACGCGATCGCCATTTTAGTCGGCTCGTAACCCTCGCCGCCCAAAAATCAAAGTCGACTAAATTAGTCGTGTGACCTATGTATATGCTCCTTAGACATAGACGGTCAATCCAAAAATACAAACGATGCAAAAAATTTCATCAATTTTCATTAACTTTGACGCGATCGCCATTTTATCAGCTCGTCATCCTCGCCGCCCAAAAATCAAATTAAAGTCGACAAAATTAGTCGTGTGACCTATGTACATGCTTCTTAGACATAGTCGGTCAACCCAGAAACACAAACGATGCAAAAAATGTCATCGATTTTCGTTAACTTTGACGCGATCGCCATTTTAGTCGGCTCGTAACCCTCGCCGCCCAAAAATCAAAGTCGACTAAATTAGTCGTGTGACCTATGTATATGCTCCTTAGCCATAGTCGGTCAACCCACAAACACAAACGATGTAAAAAAATTCATCGATTTTCGTTAAATTTGACGCGATCGCCATTTTAGTCGGCTCGTAACCCTCGCCGCCCAAAAATCAAAGTCGACTAAATTAGTCGTGTGACCTATGTATATGCTCCTTAGCCATAGTCGGTCAACCCACAAACACAAACGATGCAAAAAATTTCATCGATTTTCGTTAAATTTGACGCAATCGCCATTTTAGTCGGCTCGTAACCCTCGCCGCCCAAAAATCAAAGTCGACTAAATTAGTCGTGTGACCTATGTATATGCTCCTTAGCCATAGTCGGTCAACCCACAAACACAAATGATGCAAATTTTTTTTACAGATTTTCGTTAAATTTGACGCGATCGCCATTTTAGTCGGCTCGTAACCCTCGCCGCCCAAAAATCAAAGTCGACTAAATTAGTCGTGTGACCTATGTATATGCTCCTTAGACATAGTCGGTCAACCCACATAGACAAACGATGCAAAAAATTTCATCGATTTTCGTTAAATTTGACGCAATCGCCATTTTAGTCGGCTCGTAACCCTCGCCGCCCAAAAATCAAAGTCGACTAAATTAGTCGTGTGACCTATGTATATGCTCCTTAGCCATAGTCGGTCAACCCACAAACACAAACGATGCAAAAAAATTCATCGATTTTCGTTAAATTTGACGCGATCGCCATTTTAGTCGGCTCGTAACCCTCGCCGCCCAAAAATCAAAGTCGACTAAATTAGTCGTGTGACCTATGTATATGCTCCTTAGCCATAGTCGGTCAACCCACAAACACAAACGATGCAAAAAAATTCATCGATTTTCGTTAAATTTGACGCGATCGCCATTTTAGTCGGCTCGTAACCCTCGCCGCTCAAAAATCAAAGTCGACTAAATTAGTCGTGTGACCTATGTACATGCTCCTTAGACATAGTCGGTCAACCCAGAAACACAAACGATGCAAAAAATGTCATCGATTTTCGTTACCTTTGACGCGATCGCCATTTAAGTCGGCTCGTAACCCTCGCCGCCCAAAAACCAAAGTCGACAAAATTAGTTGTGTGACCTATGTATATGCTCCTTAGACATAGTCGGTCAACCCACAAACACAAACGATGCAAAAAATGTCATCGATTTTCGTTAACTTTGACGCGATCGCCATTTTAGTCGGCTCGTAACCCTCGCCGCCCAAAAATCAAAGTCGACTAAATTAGTCGTGTGACCTATGTATATGCTCCTTAGCCATAGTCGGTCAACCCACAAACACAAACGATGCAAAAAATTTCATCGATTTTCGTTAAATTTGACGCGATCGCCATTTTAGTCGGCTCGTAACCCTCGCCGCTCAAAAATCAAAGTCGACTAAATTAGTCGTGTGACCTATGTATATGCTCCTTAGCCATAGTCGGTCAACCCACAAACACAAATGATGCAAATTTTTTTTACAGATTTTCGTTAAATTTGACGCGATCGCCATTTTAGTCGGCTCGTAACCCTCGCCGCCCAAAAATCAAAGTCGACTAAATTAGTCGTGTGACCTATGTATATGCTCCTTAGACATAGTCGGTCAACCCACATAGACAAACGATGCAAAAAAATTCATCGATTTTCGTTAAATTTGACGCGATCGCCATTTTAGTCGGCTCGTAACCCTCGCCGCCCAAAAATCAAAGTCGACTAAATTAGTCGTGTGACCTATGTATATGCTCCTTAGCCATAGTCGGTCAACCCACAAACACAAACGATGCAAAAAAATTCATCGATTTTCGTTAAATTTGACGCGATCGCCATTTTAGTCGGCTCGTAACCCTCGCCGCCCAAAAATCAAAGTCGACTAAATTAGTCGTGTGACCTATGTATATGCTCCTTAGACATAGTCGGTCAACCCACATAGACAAACGATGCAAAAAAATTCATCGATTTTCGTTAAATTTGACGCGATCGCCATTTTAGTCGGCTCGTAACCCTCGCCGCCCAAAAATCAAAGTCGACTAAATTAGTCGTGTGACCTATGTATATGCTCCTTAGCCATAGTCGGTCAACCCACAAACACAAACGATGTAAAAAAATTCATCGATTTTCGTTAAATTTGACGCGATCGCCATTTTAGTCGGCTCGTAACCCTCGCCGCCCAAAAATCAAAGTCGACTAAATTAGTCGTGTGACCTATGTATATGCTCCTTAGCCATAGTCGGTCAACCCACAAACACAAATGATGCAAATTTTTTTTACAGATTTTCGTTAAATTTGACGCGATCGCCATTTTAGTCGGCTCGTAACCCTCGCCGCCCAAAAATCAAAGTCGACTAAATTAGTCGTGTGACCTATGTATATGCTCCTTAGACATAGTCGGTCAACCCACATAGACAAACGATGCAAAAAAATTCATCGATTTTCGTTAAATTTGACGCGATCGCCATTTTAGTCGGCTCGTAACCCTCGCCGCCCAAAAATCAAAGTCGACTAAATTAGTCGTGTGACCTATGTATATGCTCCTTAGCCATAGTCGGTCAACCCACAAACACAAACGATGCAAAAAAATTCATCGATTTTCGTTAAATTTGACGCGATCGCCATTTTAGTCGGCTCGTAACCCTCGCCGCCCAAAAATCAAAGTCGACTAAATTAGTCGTGTGACCTATGTATATGCTCCTTAGACATAGTCGGTCAACCCACATAGACAAACGATGCAAAAAAATTCATCGATTTTCGTTAAATTTGACGCGATCGCCATTTTAGTCGGCTCGTAACCCTCGCCGCCCAAAAATCAAAGTCGACTAAATTAGTCGTGTGACCTATGTATATGCTCCTTAGCCATAGTCGGTCAACCCACAAACACAAACGATGTAAAAAAATTCATCGATTTTCGTTAAATTTGACGCGATCGCCATTTTAGTCGGCTCGTAACCCTCGCCGCCCAAAAATCAAAGTCGACTAAATTAGTCGTGTGACCTATGTATATGCTCCTTAGCCATAGTCGGTCAACCCACAAACACAAACGATGCAAAAAATTTCATCGATTTTCGTTAAATTTGACGCGATCGCCATTTTAGTCGGCTCGTAACCCTCGCTGCTCAAAAATCAAAGTCGACTAAATTAGTCGTGTGACCTATGTATATGCTCCTTAGACATAGTCGGTCAACCCACATAGACAAACGATACAAAAAAATTCATCGATTTTCATTAAATTTGACGCGATCGCCATTTTAGTCGGCTCGTAACCCTCGCCGCCCAAAAATCAAAGTCGACTAAATTAGTCGTGTGACCTATGTATATGCTCCTTAGCCATAGTCGGTCAACCCACAAACACAAACGATGCAAAAAAATTCATCGATTTTCGTTAAATTTGACGCGATCGCCATTTTAGTCGGCTCGTAACCCTCGCCGCCCAAAAATCAAAGTCGACTAAATTAGTCGTGTGACCTATGTATATGCTCCTTAGACATAGTCGGTCAACCCACATAGACAAACGATGCAAAAAAATTCATCGATTTTCGTTAAATTTGACGCGATCGCCATTTTAGTCGGCTCGTAACCCTCGCCGCCCAAAAATCAAAGTCGACTAAATTAGTCGTGTGACCTATGTATATGCTCCTTAGCCATAGTCGGTCAACCCACAAACACAAACGATGCAAAAAAATTCATTGATTTTCGTTAAATTTGACGCGATCGCCATTTTAGTCGGCTCGTAACCCTCGCCGCCCAAAAATCAAAGTCGACTAAATTAGTCGTGTGACCTATGTATATGCTCCTTAGACATAGTCGGTCAACCCACATAGACAAACGATGCAAAAAAATTCATCGATTTTCGTTAAATTTGACGCGATCGCCATTTTAGTCGGCTCGTAACCCTCGCCGCTCAAAAATCAAAGTTGACTAACTTAGTCGTGTGACCTATGTATATGCTCCTTAGACATAGTCGGTCAACCCACATAGACAAACGATGCAAAAAATTTCATCGATTTTCGTTAAATTTGACGCGATCGCCATTTTAGTCGGCTCGTAACCCTCGCCGCCCAAAAATCAAAGTCGACTAAATTAGTCGTGTGACCTATGTATATGCTCCTTAGCCATAGTCGGTCAACCCACAAACACAAACGATGCAAAAAAATTCATCGATTTTCGTTAAATTTGACGCGATCGCCATTTTAGTCGGCTCGTAACCCTCGCCGCCCAAAAATCAAAGTCGACTAAATTAGTCGTGTGACCTATGTATATGCTCCTTAGCCATAGTCGGTCAACCCACAAACACAAACGATGCAAAAAAATTCATCGATTTTCGTTAAATTTGACGCGATCGCCATTTTAGTCGGCTCGTAACCCTCGCCGCCCAAAAATCAAAGTCGACTAAATTAGTCGTGTGACCTATGTATATGCTCCTTAGACATAGTCGGTCAACCCACATAGACAAACGATGCAAAAAAATTCATCGATTTTCGTTAAATTTGACGCGATCGCCATTTTAGTCGGCTCGTAACCCTCGCCGCCCAAAAATCAAAGTCGAATAAATTAGTCGTGTGACCTATGTATATGCTCCTTAGCCATAGTCGGTCAACCCACAAACACAAACGATGTAACAAAATTCATCGATTTTCGTTAAATTTGACGCGATCGCCATTTTAGTCGGCTCGTAACCCTCGCCGCCCAAAAATCAAAGTCGACTAAATTAGTCGTGTGACCTATGTATATGCTCCTTAGCCATAGTCGGTCAACCCACAAACACAAACGATGCAAAAAAATTCATCGATTTTCGTTAAATTTGACGCGATCGCCATTTTAGTCGGCTCGTAACCTTCGCCGCTCAAAAATCAAAGTCGACTAAACTAGTCGTGTGACCTATGTATATGCTCCTTAGCCATAGTCGGTCAACCCACAAACACAAACGATGTAACAAAATTCATCGATTTTCGTTAAATTTGACGCGATCGCCATTTTAGTCGGCTCGTAACCCTCGCCGCCCAAAAATCAAAGTCGACTAAATTAGTCGTGTGACCTATGTATATGCTCCTTAGACATAGTCGGTCAACCCACATAGACAAACGATGTAAAAAAATTCATCGATTTTCGTTAAATTTGACGCGATCGCCATTTTAGTCGGCTCGTAACCCTCGCCGCCCAAAAATCAAAGTCGACTAAATTAGTCGTGTGACCTATGTATATGCTCCTTAGCCAAAGTCGGTCAACCCACAAACACAAACGATGCAAAAAAATTCATCGATTTTCGTTAAATTTGACGCGATCGCCATTTTAGTCGGCTCGTAACCCTCGCCGCCCAAAAATCAAAGTCGACTAAATTAGTCGTGTGACCTATGTATATGCTCCTTAGCCATAGTCGGTCAACCCACAAACACAAACGATGCAAAAAATTTCATCGATTTTCGTTAAATTTGACGCGATCGCCATTTTAGTCGGCTCGTAACCCTCGCCGCCCAAAAATCAAAGTCGACTAAATTAGTCGTGTGACCTATGTATATGCTCCTTAGCCATAGTCGGTCAACCCACAAACACAAACGATGCAAAAAATGTCATCGATTTTCGTTAAATTTGACGCGATCGCCATTTTAGTCGGCTCGTAACCCTCGCCGCTCAAAAATCAAAGTCGACTAAATTAGTCGTGTGACCTATGTATATGCTCCTTAGACATAGTCGGTCAACCCACATAGACAAACGATGCAAAAAATTTCATCGATTTTCGTTAAATTTGACGCGATCGCCATTTTAGTCGGCTCGTAACCCTCGCCGCCCAAAAATCAAAGTCGACTAAATTAGTCGTGTGACCTATGTATATGCTCCTTAGCCATAGTCGGTCAACCCACAAACACAAACGATGCAAAAAATTTCATCGATTTTCGTTAAATTTGACGCGATCGCCATTTTAGTCGGCTCGTAACCCTCGCCGCTCAAAAATCAAAGTCGACTAAATTAGTCGTGTGACCTATGTATATGCTCCTTAGACATAGTCGGTCAACCCACATAGACAAACGATGCAAAAAAATTCATCGATTTTCGTTAAATTTGACGCGATCGCCATTTTAGTCGGCTCGTAACCCTCGCCGCCCAAAAATCAAAGTCGACTAAATTAGTCGTGTGACCTATGTATATGCTCCTTAGCCATAGTCGGTCAACCCACAAACACAAACGATGCAAAAAAATTCATCGATTTTCGTTAAATTTGACGCGATCGCCATTTTAGTCGGCTCGTAACCCTCGCCGCCCAAAAATCAAAGTCGACTAAATTAGTCGTGTGACCTATGTATATGCTCCTTAGACAAAGTCGGTCAACCCACATAGACAAACGATGCAAAAAAATTCATCGATTTTCGTTAAATTTGACGCGATCGCCATTTTAGTCGGCTCGTAACCCTCGCCGCTCAAAAATCAAAGTCGACTAAATTAGTCGTGTGACCTATGTATATGCTCCTTAGCCATAGTCGGTCAACCCACAAACACAAACGATGTAAAAAAATTCATCGATTTTCGTTAAATTTGACGCGATCGCCATTTTAGTCGGCTCGTAACCCTCGCCGCCCAAAAATCAAAGTCGACTAAATTAGTCGTGTGACCTATGTATATGCTCCTTAGCCATAGTCGGTCAACCCACAAACACAAACGATGCAAAAAAATTCATTGATTTTCGTTAAATTTGACGCGATCGCCATTTTAGTCGGCTCGTAACCCTCGCCGCCCAAAAATCAAAGTCGACTAAATTAGTCGTGTGACCTATGTATATGCTCCTTAGCCATAGTCGGTCAACCCACAAACACAAACGATGCAAAAAAATTCATCGATTTTCGTTAAATTTGACGCGATCGCCATTTTAGTCGGCTCGTAACCCTCGCCGCCCAAAAATCAAAGTCGACTAAATTAGTCGTGTGACCTATGTATATGCTCCTTAGACATAGTCGGTCAACCCACATAGACAAACGATGCAAAAAAATTCATCGATTTTCGTTAAATTTGACGCGATCGCCATTTTAGTCGGCTCGTAACCCTCGCCGCCCAAAAATCAAAGTCGACTAAATTAGTCGTGTGACCTATGTATATGCTCCTTAGCCATAGTCGGTCAACCCACAAACACAAACGATGCAAAAAATTTCATCGATTTTCGTTAAATTTGACGCGATCGCCATTTTAGTCGGCTCGTAACCCTCGCCGCTCAAAAATCAAAGTCGACTAAATTAGTCGTGTGACCTATGTATATGCTCCTTAGCCATAGTCGGTCAACCCACAAACACAAACGATGCAAAAAAATTCATCGATTTTCGTTAAATTTGACGCGATCGCCATTTTAGTCGGCTCGTAACCTTCGCCGTTAAAAAATCAAAGTCGACTAAATTAGTCGTATGACCTATGTATATGCTCCTTAGACATAGTCGGTCAACCCACATAGACAAATGATGCAAAAAAATTCATCAATTTTCGTTAAATTTGATGCGATCGCCATTTTAGTCGGCTCGTAACCCTCGCCGCTCAAAAATCAAAGTCGACTAAATTAGTCGTGTGACCTATGTATATGCTCCTTAGCCATAGTCGGTCAACCCACAAACACAAACGATGTAACAAAATTCATCGATTTTCGTTAAATTTGACGCGATCGCCATTTTAGTCGGCTCGTAACCCTCGCCGCCCAAAAATCAAAGTCGACTAAATTAGTCGTGTGACCTATGTATATGCTCCTTAGACATAGTCGGTCAACCCACATAGACAAACGATGCAAAAAAATTCATCGATTTTCGTTAAATTTGACGCGATCGCCATTTTAGTCGGCTCATAACCCTCGCCGCCCAAAAATCAAAGTCGACTAAATTAGTCGTGTGACCTATGTATATGCTCCTTAGCCATAGTCGGTCAACCCACAAACACAAACGATGCAAAAAAATTCATCGATTTTCGTTAAATTTGACGCGATCGCCATTTTAGTCGGCTCGTAACCCTCGCCGCCCAAAAATCAAAGTCGACTAAATTAGTCGTATGACCTATGTATATGCTCCTTAGACATAGTCGGTCAACCCACATAGACAAACGATGCAAAAAAATTCATCAATTTTCGTTAAATTTGATGCGATGGCCATTTAAGTCGGCTCGTAACCCTCGCCGCTCAAAAATCAAAGTCGACTAAATTAGTCGTGTGACCTATGTATATGCTCCTTAGACATAGTCGGTCAACCCACAAACACAAACGATGCAAAAAAAATCATCGATTTTCGTTAAATTTGACGCGATCGCCATTTTAGTCGGCTCGTAACCCTCGCCGCTCAAAAATCAAAGTCGACTAAATTAGTCGTGTGACCTATGTATATGCTCCTTAGCCATAGTCGGTCAACCCACAAACACAAACGATGCAACAAAATTCATCGATTTTCGTTAAATTTGACGCGATCGCCATTTTAGTCGGCTCGTAACCCTCGCCGCCCAAAAATCAAAGTCGACTAAATTAGTCGTGTGACCTATGTATATGCTCCTTAGACATAGTCGGTCAACCCACATAGACAAACGATGCAAAAAAATTCATCGATTTTCGTTAAATTTGACGCGATCGCCATTTTAGTCGGCTCGTAACCCTCGCCGCCCAAAAATCAAAGTCGACTAAATTAGTCGTGTGACCTATGTATATGCTCCTTAGCCATAGTCGGTCAACCCACAAACACAAACGATGTAAAAAAATTCATCGATTTTCGTTAAATTTGACGCGATCGCCATTTTAGTCGGCTCGTAACCCTCGCCGCCCAAAAATCAAAGTCGACTAAATTAGTCGTGTGACCTATGTATATGCTCCTTAGCCATAGTCGGTCAACCCACAAACACAAACGATGTAAAAAAATTCATCGATTTTCGTTAAATTTGACGCGATCGCCATTTTAGTTGGCTCGTAACCCTCGCCGCCCAAAAATCAAAGTCGACTAAATTAGTCGTGTAACCTATGTATATGCTCCTTAGCCATAGTCGGTCAACCCACAAACACAAACGATGCAAAAAAATTCATCGATTTTCGTTAAATTTGACGCGATCGCCATTTTAGTCGGCTCGTAACCCTCGCCGCCCAAAAATCAAAGTCGACTAAATTAGTCGTGTGACCTATGTATATGCTCCTTAGACATAGTCGGTCAACCCACATAGACAAACGATGCAAAAAAATTCATCGATTTTCGTTAAATTTGACGCGATCGCCATTTTAGTCGGCTCGTAACCCTCGCCGCGCAAAAATCAAAGTCGACTAAATTAGTCGTGTGACCTATGTATATGCTCCTTAGCCATAGTCGGTCAACCCACAAACACAAACGATGCAAAAAATTTCATCGATTTTCGTTAAATTTGACGCGATCGCCATTTTAGTCGGCTCGTAACCCTCGCCGCCCAAAAATCAAAGTCGACTAAATTAGTCGTGTGACCTATGTATATGCTCCTTAGACATAGTCGGTCAACCCACATAGACAAACGATGCAAAAAAATTCATCGATTTTCGTTAAATTTGACGCGATCGCCATTTTAGTCGGCTCGTAACCCTCGCCGCCCAAAAATCAAAGTCGACTAAATTAGTCGTGTGACCTATGTATATGCTCCTTAGCCATAGTCGGTCAACCCACAAACACAAACGATGCAAAAAATTTCATCGATTTTCGTTAAATTTGACGCGATCGCCATTTTAGTCGGCTCGTAACCCTCGCCGCTCAAAAATCAAAGTCGACTAAATTAGTCGTGTGACCTATGTATATGCTCCTTAGCCATAGTCGGTCAACCCACAAACACAAACGATGCAAAAAAATTCATCGATTTTCGTTAAATTTGACGCGATCGCCATTTTAGTCGGCTCGTAACCTTCGCCGTTAAAAAATCAAAGTCGACTAAATTAGTCGTATGACCTATGTATATGCTCCTTAGACATAGTCGGTCAACCCACATAGACAAATGATGCAAAAAAATTCATCAATTTTCGTTAAATTTGATGCGATCGCCATTTTAGTCGGCTCGTAACCCTCGCCGCTCAAAAATCAAAGTCGACTAAATTAGTCGTGTGACCTATGTATATGCTCCTTAGCCATAGTCGGTCAACCCACAAACACAAACGATGTAACAAAATTCATCGATTTTCGTTAAATTTGACGCGATCGCCATTTTAGTCGGCTCGTAACCCTCGCCGCCCAAAAATCAAAGTCGACTAAATTAGTCGTGTGACCTATGTATATGCTCCTTAGACATAGTCGGTCAACCCACAAACACAAACGATGCAAAAAAAATCATCGATTTTCGTTAAATTTGACGCGATCGCCATTTTAGTCGGCTCGTAACCCTCGCCGCTCAAAAATCAAAGTCGACTAAATTAGTCGTGTGACCTATGTATATGCTCCTTAGCCATAGTCGGTCAACCCACAAACACAAACGATGCAACAAAATTCATCGATTTTCGTTAAATTTGACGCGATCGCCATTTTAGTCGGCTCGTAACCCTCGCCGCCCAAAAATCAAAGTCGACTAAATTAGTCGTGTGACCTATGTATATGCTCCTTAGACATAGTCGGTCAACCCACATAGACAAACGATGCAAAAAAATTCATCGATTTTCGTTAAATTTGACGCGATCGCCATTTTAGTCGGCTCGTAACCCTCGCCGCCCAAAAATCAAAGTCGACTAAATTAGTCGTGTGACCTATGTATATGCTCCTTAGCCATAGTCGGTCTACCCACAAACACAAACGATGTATAAAAATTCATCGATTTTCGTTAAATTTGACGCGATCGCCATTTTAGTCGGCTCGTAACCCTCGCCGCCCAAAAATCAAAGTCGACTAAATTAGTCGTGTGACCTATGTATATGCTCCTTAGCCATAGTCGGTCAACCCACAAACACAAACGATGTAAAAAAATTCATCGATTTTCGTTAAATTTGACGCGATCGCCATTTTAGTTGGCTCGTAACCCTCGCCGCCCAAAAATCAAAGTCGACTAAATTAGTCGTGTAACCTATGTATATGCTCCTTAGCCATAGTCGGTCAACCCACAAACACAAACGATGCAAAAAAATTCATCGATTTTCGTTAAATTTGACGCGATCGCCATTTTAGTCGGCTCGTAACCCTCGCCGCCCAAAAATCAAAGTCGACTAAATTAGTCGTGTGACCTATGTATATGCTCCTTAGACATAGTCGGTCAACCCACATAGACAAACGATGCAAAAAAATTCATCGATTTTCGTTAAATTTGACGCGATCGCCATTTTAGTCGGCTCGTAACCCTCGCCGCCCAAAAATCAAAGTCGAATAAATTAGTCGTGTGACCTATGTATATGCTCCTTAGCCATAGTCGGTCAACCCACAAACACAAACGATGCAAAAAATTTCATCGATTTTCGTTAAATTTGACGCGATCGCCATTTTAGTCGGCTCGTAACCCTCGCCGCTCAAAAATCAAAGTCGACTAAATTAGTCGTGTGACCTATGTATATGCTCCTTAGCCATAGTCGGTCAACCCACAAACACAAACGATGCAAAAAAATTCATCGATTTTCGTTAAATTTGACGCGATCGCCATTTTAGTCGGCTCGTAACCCTCGCCGCTCAAAAATCAAAGTCGACTAAATTAGTCGTATGACCTATGTATATGCTCCTTAGACATAGTCGGTCAACCCACATAGACAAACGATGCAAAAAAATTCATCAATTTTCGTTAAATTTGATGCGATCGCCATTTTAGTCGGCTCGTAACCCTCGCCGCTCAAAAATCAAAGTCGACTAAATTAGTCGTGTGACCTATGTATATGCTCCTTAGCCATAGTCGGTCAACCCACAAACACAAACGATGTAACAAAATTCATCGATTTTCGTTAAATTTGACGCGATCGCCATTTTAGTCGGCTCGTAACCCTCGCCGCCCAAAAATCAAAGTCGACTAAATTAGTCGTGTGACCTATGTATATGCTCCTTAGACATAGTCGGTCAACCCACATAGACAAACGATGCAAAAAAATTCATCGATTTTCGTTAAATTTGACGCGATCGCCATTTTAGTCGGCTCATAACCCTCGCCGCCCAAAAATCAAAGTCGACTAAATTAGTCGTGTGACCTATGTATATGCTCCTTAGCCATAGTCGGTCAACCCACAAACACAAACGATGTAAAAAAATTCATCGATTTTCGTTAAATTTGACGCGATCGCCATTTTAGTCGGCTCGTAACCCTCGCCGCCCAAAAATCAAAGTCGACTAAATTAGTCGTGTGACCTATGTATATGCTCCTTAGACATAGTCGGTCAACCCACATAGACAAACGATGCAAAAAAATTCATCGATTTTCGTTAAATTTGACGCGATCGCCATTTTAGTCGGCTCGTAACCCTCGCCGCCCAAAAATCAAAGTCGACTAAATTAGTCGTGTGACCTATGTATATGCTCCTTAGCCATAGTCGGTCAACCCACAAACACAAACGATGTAAAAAAATTCATCGATTTTCGTTAAATTTGACGCGATCGCCATTTTAGTCGGCTCGTAACCCTCGCCGCCCAAAAATCAAAGTCGACTAAATTAGTCGTGTGACCTATGTATATGCTCCTTAGCCATAGTCGGTCAACTCACAAACACAAACGATGCAAAAAATTTCATCGATTTTCGTTAAATTTGTAGCGATCGCCATTTTAGTCGGCTCGTAACCCTCGACGCCCAAAAATCAAAGTCGACTAAATTAGTCGTGTGACCTATGTATATGCTCCTTAGCCATAGTCGGTCAACCCACAAACACAAACGATGCAAAAAATTTCATCGATTTTCGTTAAATTTGACGCGATCGCCATTTTAGTCGGCTCGTAACCCTCGCCGCTCAAAAATCAAAGTCGACTAAATTAGTCGTGTGACCTATGTATATGCTCCTTAGACATAGTCGGTCAACCCACATAGACAAACGATGCAAAAAATTTCATCGATTTTCGTTAAATTTGACGCGATCGCCATTTTAGTCGGCTCGTAACCCTCGCCGCCCAAAAATCAAAGTCGACTAAATTAGTCGTGTGACCTATGTATATGCTCCTTAGCCATAGTCGGTCAACCCACAAACACAAACGATGGAAAAAAATTCATCGATTTTCGTTAATTTGACGCGATCGCCATTTTAGTCGGCTCGTAACCCTCGCCGCCCAAAAATCAAAGTCGACTAAATTAGTCGTGTGACCTATGTATATGCTCCTTAGACATAGTCGGTCAACCCACATAGACAAACGATGCAAAAAAATTCATCGATTTTCGTTAAATTTGACGCGATCGCCATTTTAGTCGGCTCGTAACCCTCGCCGCCCAAAAATCAAAGTCAACTAAATTAGTCGTGTGACCTATGTATATGCTCCTTAGCCATAGTCGGTCAACCCACAAACACAAACGATGCAAAAAAATTCATCGATTTTCGTTAAATTTGACGCGATCGCCATTTTAGTCGGCTCGTAACCCTCGCCGCCCAAAAATCAAAGTCGACTAAATTAGTCGTGAGACCTATGTATATGCTCCTTAGCCATAGTCGGTCAACCCACAAACACAAACGATGCAAAAAAATTCATCGATTTTCGTTAAATTTGACGCGATCGCCATTTTAGTCGGCTCGTAACCCTCGCCGCTCAAAAATCAAAGTTGACTAAATTAGTCGTGTGACCTATGTATATGCTCCTTAGCCATAGTCGGTCAACCCACATAGACAAACGATGCAAAAAAATTCATCAATTTTCGTTAAATTTGACGCGATCGCCATTTTAGTCGGCTCGTAACCCTCTTCGCCCAAAAATCAAAGTCGACTAAATTAGTCGTGTGACCTATGTATATGCTCCTTAGACATAGTCGGTCAACCCACAAACACAAACGATGCAAAAAAATTCATCGATTTTCGTTAAATTTGACGCGATCGCCATTTTAGTCGGCTCGTAACCCTCTTCGCCCAAAAATCAAAGTCGACTAAATTAGTCGTGTGACCTATGTATATGCTCCTTAGCCATAGTCGGTCAACCCACAAATACAAATGATGCAAATTTTTTTTACAGATTTTCGTTAAATTTGACGCGATCGCCATTTTAGTCGGCTCGTAACCCTCGCCGCTCAAAAATCAAAGTCGACTAAATTAGTCGTGTGACCTATGTATATGCTCCTTAGACATAGTCGGTCAACCCACATAGACAAACGATGCAAAAAAATTCATCGATTTTCGTTAAATTTGACGCGATCGCCATTTTAGTCGGCTCGTAACCCTCGCCGCCCAAAAATCAAAGTCGACTAAATTAGTCGTGTGACCTATGTATATGCTCCTTAGCCATAGTCGGTCAACCCACAAACACAAACGATGCAAAAAAATTCATCGATTTTCGTTAAATTTGACGCGATCGCCATTTTAGTCGGCTCGTAACCCTCGCCGCCCAAAAATCAAAGTCGACTAAATTAGTCGTGTGACCTATGTATATGCTCCTTAGACATAGTCGGTCAACCCACATAGACAAACGATGCAAAAAATTTCATCGATTTTCATTAAATTTGACGCGATCGCCATTTTAGTCGGCTCGTAACCCTCGCCGCCCAAAAATCAAAGTCGACTAAATTAGTCGTGTGACCTATGTATATGCTCCTTAGCCATAGTCGGTCAACCCACAAACACAAACGATGCAAAAAAATTCATCGATTTTCGTTAAATTTGACGCGATCGCCATTTTAGTCGGCTCGTAACCCTCGCCGCCCAAAAATCAAAGTCGACTAAATTAGTCGTGAGACCTATGTATATGCTCCTTAGCCATAGTCGGTCAACCCACAAACACAAACGATGCAAAAAAATTCATCGATTTTCGTTAAATTTGACGCGATCGCCATTTTAGTCGGCTCGTAACCCTCGCCGCTCAAAAATCAAAGTTGACTAAATTAGTCGTGTGACCTATGTATATGCTCCTTAGCCATAGTCGGTCAACCCACATAGACAAACGATGCAAAAAAATTCATCAATTTTCGTTAAATTTGACGCGATCGCCATTTTAGTCGGCTCGTAACCCTCTTCGCCCAAAAATCAAAGTCGACTAAATTAGTCGTGTGACCTATGTATATGCTCCTTAGACATAGTCGGTCAACCCACAAACACAAACGATGCAAAAAAATTCATCGATTTTCGTTAAATTTGACGCGATCGCCATTTTAGTCGGCTCGTAACCCTCTTCGCCCAAAAATCAAAGTCGACTAAATTAGTCGTGTGACCTATGTATATGCTCCTTAGCCATAGTCGGTCAACCCACAAACACAAATGATGCAAATTTTTTTTACAGATTTTCGTTAAATTTGACGCGATCGCCATTTTAGTCGGCTCGTAACCCTCGCCGCTCAAAAATCAAAGTCGACTAAATTAGTCGTGTGACCTATGTATATGCTCCTTAGACATAGTCGGTCAACCCACATAGACAAACGATGCAAAAAAATTCATCGATTTTCGTTAAATTTGACGCGATCGCCATTTTAGTCGGCTCGTAACCCTCGCCGCCCAAAAATCAAAGTCGACTAAATTAGTCGTGTGACCTATGTATATGCTCCTTAGCCATAGTCGGTCAACCCACAAACACAAACGATGCAAAAAAATTCATCGATTTTCGTTAAATTTGACGCGATCGCCATTTTAGTCGGCTCGTAACCCTCGCCGCCCAAAAATCAAAGTCGACTAAATTAGTCGTGTGACCTATGTATATGCTCCTTAGACATAGTCGGTCAACCCACATAGACAAACGATGCAAAAAATTTCATCGATTTTCGTTAAATTTGACGCGATCGCCATTTTAGTCGGCTCGTAACCCTCGCCGCCCAAAAATCAAAGTCGACTAAATTAGTCGTGTGACCTATGTATATGCTCCTTAGCCATAGTCGGTCAACCCACAAACACAAACGATGTAAAAAAATTCATCGATTTTCGTTAAATTTGACGCGATCGCCATTTTAGTCGGCTCGTAACCCTCGCCGCCCAAAAATCAAAGTCGACTAAATTAGTCGTGTGACCTATGTATATGCTCCTTAGCCATAGTCGGTCAACCCACAAACACAAACGATGCAAAAAATTTCATCGATTTTCGTTAAATTTGACGCGATCGCCATTTTAGTCGGCTCGTAACCCTCGCCGCTCAAAAATCAAAGTCGACTAAATTAGTCGTGTGACCTATGTATATGCTCCTTAGACATAGTCGGTCAACCCACATAGACAAACGATGCAAAAAATTTCATCGATTTTCTTTAAATTTGACGCGATCGCCATTTTAGTCGGCTCGTAACCCTCGCCGCCCAAAAATCAAAGTCAACTAAATTAGTCGTGTGACCTATGTATATGCTCCTTAGCCATAGTCGGTCAACCCACAAACACAAACGATGCAAAAAAATTCATCGATTTTCGTTAAATTTGACGCGATCGCCATTTTAGTCGGCTCGTAACCCTCGCCGCCCAAAAATCAAAGTCGACTAAATTAGTCGTGTGACCTATGTATATGCTCCTTAGACATAGTCGGTCAACCCACATAGACAAACGATGCAAAAAAATTCATCGATTTTTGTTAAATTTGACGCGATCGCCATTTTAGTCGGCTCGTAACCCTCGCCGCCCAAAAATCAAAGTCGACTAAATTAGTCGTGTGACCTATGTATATGCTCCTTAGCCATAGTCGGTCAACCCACAAACACAAACGATGCAAAAAAATTCATCGATTTTCGTTAAATTTGACGCGATCGCCATTTTAGTCGGCTCGTAACCCTCGCCGCCCAAAAATCAAAGTCGAGTAAATTAGTCGTGTGACCTATGTATATGCTCCTTAGCCATAGTCGGTCAACCCACAAACACAAACGATGCAAAAAAATTCATCGATTTTCGTTAAATTTGACGCGATCGCCATTTTAGTCGGCTCGTAACCCTCGCCGCCCAAAAATCAAAGTCGACTAAATTAGTCGTGTGACCTATGTATATGCTCCTTAGCCATAGTCGGTCAACCCACAAACACAAACGATGCAAAAATTTTCATCGATTTTCGTTAAATTTGACGCGATCGCCATTTTAGTCGGCTCGTAACCCTCGCCGCTCAAAAATCAAAGTCGACTAAATTAGTCGTGTGACCTATGTATATGCTCCTTAGACATAGTCGGTCAACCCACATAGACAAACGATGCAAAAAATTTCATCGATTTTCTTTAAATTTGACGCGATCGCCATTTTAGTCGGCTCGTAACCCTCGCCGCCCAAAAATCAAAGTCGACTAAATTAGTCGTGTGACCTATGTATATGCTCCTTAGCCATAGTCGGTCAACCCACAAACACAAATGATGCAAAAAAATTCATCGATTTTCGTTAAATTTGACGCGATCGCCATTTTAGTCGGCTCGTAACCCTCGCCGCCCAAAAATCAAAGTCGACTAAATTAGTCGTGTGACCTATGTATATGCTCCTTAGACATAGTCGGTCAACCCACATAGACAAACGATGCAAAAAAATTCATCGATTTTCGTTAAATTTGACGCGATCGCCATTTTAGTCGGCTCGTAACCCTCGCCGCCCAAAAATCAAAGTCGACTAAATTAGTCGTGTGACCTATGTATATGCTCCTTAGACATAGTCGGTCAACCCACAAACACAAACGATGCAAAAAAATTCATCGATTTTCGTTAAATTTGACGCGATTGCCATTTTAGTCGGCTCGTAACCCTCGCCGCCCAAAAATCAAAGTCAACTAAATTAGTCGTGTGACCTATGTATATGCTCCTTAGCCATAGTCGGTCAACCCACAAACACAAACGATGTAAAAAAATTCATCGATTTTCGTTAAATTTGACGCGATCGCCATTTTAGTCGGCTCGTAACCCTCGCCGCCCAAAAATCAAAGTCGACTAAATTAGTCGTGTGACCTATGTATATGCTCCTTAGCCATAGTCGGTCAACCCACAAACACAAACGATGCAAAAAATTTCATCGATTTTCGTTAAATTTGACGCGATCGCCATTTTAGTCGGCTCGTAACCCTCGCCGCTCAAAAATCAAAGTCGACTAAATTAGTCGTGTGACCTATGTATATGCTCCTTAGACATAGTCGGTCAACCCACATAGACAAACGATGCAAAAAAATTCATCGATTTTCGTTAAATTTGACGCGATCGCCATTTTAGTCGGCTCGTAACCCTCGCCGCCCAAAAATCAAAGTCGACTAAATTAGTCGTGTGACCTATGTATATGCTCCTTAGACATAGTCGGTCAACCCACAAACACAAACGATGCAAAAAAATTCATCGATTTTCGTTAAATTTGACGCGATCGCCATTTTAGTCGGCTCGTAACCCTCGCCGCCCAAAAATCAAAGTCGACTAAATTAGTCGTGTGACCTATGTATATGCTCCTTAGCCATAGTCGGTCAACCCACAAACACAAACGATGCAAAAAAATTCATCGATTTTCGTTAAATTTGACGCGATCGCCATTTTAGTCGGCTCGTAACCCTCGCCGCCCAAAAATCAAAGTCGACTAAATTAGTCGTGTGACCTATGTATATGCTCCTTAGCCATAGTCGGTCAACCCACAAACACAAACGATGCAAAAAAATTCATCGATTTTCGTTAAATTTGACGCGATCGCCATTTTAGTCGGCTCGTAACCCTCGCCGCCCAAAAATCAAAGTCGACTAAATTAGTCGTGTGACCTATGTATATGCTCCTTAGACATAGTCGGTCAACCCACATAGACAAACGATGCAAAAAAATTCATCGATTTTCGTTAAATTTGACGCGATCGCCATTTTAGTCGGCTCGTAACCCTCGCCGCCCAAAAATCAAAGTCGACTAAATTAGTCGTGTGACCTATGTATATGCTCCTTAGCCATAGTCGGTCAACCCACAAACACAAACGATGTAAAAAAATTCATCGATTTTCGTTAAATTTGACGCGATCGCCATTTTAGTCGGCTCGTAACCCTCGCCGCCCAAAAATCAAAGTCGACTAAATTAGTCGTGTGACCTATGTATATGCTCCTTAGACATAGTCGGTCAACCCACATAGACAAACGATGCAAAAAAATTCATCGATTTTTGTTAAATTTGACGCGATCGCCATTTTAGTCGGCTCGTAACCCTCGCCGCCCAAAAATCAAAGTCGACTAAATTAGTCGTGTGACCTATGTATATGCTCCTTAGCCATAGTCGGTCAACCCACAAACACAAACGATGCAAAAAAATTCATCGATTTTCGTTAAATTTGACGCGATCGCCATTTTAGTCGGCTCGTAACCCTCGCCGCGCCAAAAATCAAAGTCGAGTAAATTAGTCGTGTGACCTATGTATATGCTCCTTAGCCATAGTCGGTCAACCCACAAACACAAACGATGCAAAAAAATTCATCGATTTTCGTTAAATTTGACGCGATCGCCATTTTAGTCGGCTCGTAACCCTCGCCGCCCAAAAATCAAAGTCGACTAAATTAGTCGTGTGACCTATGTATATGCTCCTTAGCCATAGTCGGTCAACCCACAAACACAAACGATGCAAAAATTTTCATCGATTTTCGTTAAATTTGACGCGATCGCCATTTTAGTCGGCTCGTAACCCTCGCCGCCCAAAAATCAAAGTCGACTAAATTAGTCGTGTGACCTATGTATATGCTCCTTAGACATAGTCGGTCAACCCACATAGACAAACGATGCAAAAAATTTCATCGATTTTCTTTAAATTTGACGCGATCGCCATTTTAGTCGGCTCGTAACCCTCGCCGCC